>OX453272.1:7222132-7277132 GCA_949710005.1 Ricordea florida | reverse complement strand
CTTTTCTTGTTACCAATATTTACACATGCTCAGTCACTTCTCACGTATTGATTGGCCTTGCGATGCTGATGATCAGAAACCATGACAACATGAGTGTCTTCATCTGCTGATATACTAACACGGTTATTCCATCGGCTGTTCACGTGTCAGTCACATTTTTCACGACAAGAAGACTGGCTTCCATTTACTTTTACGACGTGATGTCGGTCAGACAGATATGATCGCAACCACCTCAAAGCGTCGTCCACGACGTCGTCCACGTCGTCCACTTTGCTCGGGAGAAGACGTAGAATTCACGGAAAGCCTCGAGCGCACGTCCATTTCTAGCTCCAATCCCTTTTCGCCGTGCAATGTTTCAAGATATTGGTGCGCTTTACTGGCGACTTCACGCGATCGTAGTTTTTGATAGTGACCTCTTGCCACGACGGAAGTGTGTTTTTGATCCTCGGAAATCGTGCTTAGCGCGGGGCTGCTGAGCTCTCTGGAGCTCGTTGTTTCGACGATCCGACGATAGCGAGTCGGGTGAACGTACTTACCCGTTGCGTCGAACACCAATTTGCTCATTAGCTCTCCCAGCTTGTTGTGTTGTCCGCCGTTTCTCGTTACTAACACGTAATTGCACGCGGGCCTGAGAAGAGGGCGAATGTGATTGACGTAACCATCCAATACTTGCCCGCTGGTGTCCGTGACAAAAAGAGAATCGAAGCCGTATTTGTCCGCCGTTTTGAACATTTTCTGATCTATGAATCCGCCGTTAGTCTTGGCTTGCTCGACCATTTCCACAGTCAGATATTGATAGGTCATCGGACAAGAACCTTTCACTTTGATAAACAAGTAAACAGCCAGAAATTTGGTGGCAAACGACAAATTCGATGGCACCACGGTTTTGGGTTTGTGTTTGCACGCTTTCAGCACGCTCTCGTAACCCGGCAAGTAACGCCCCACCACCTCCAAAAGTTCTTCCAGCGTGGCCCAGTGGCCCTTTGCTTCTAAGGCGTCGATGTCTAGTTCGCTTGTCCACTGCAAACGCATCGTTTTTGAGACCGTTTGCTCACTTTTTTGAAGTACATTTCTGCCGTGGACAAGCCTCTCCACACCGATTCCGAGGCCCCGTTGGCTTTCCTGAAATCCTTCAATTCTGCAATGGCGTCCAAATAGCGTATGCGTCTGGCATGACCGAGTTTCCACTCGTCCTGCATCATGTCCACGAATTTGAAAAGCAGGTTCTTCCTCGTCATCACAAAATTTCAAAATCTTCAGACACTTACTGAATATTTGTTGCGCTTGTCGATCGCTTTTGCAACCTCCGCCAAGAGAAAAAGTCCTTCGCGATGCCGTTCAACGAGTCGAAAGAGGCAACCTTTCTCGATTTTTGCAGACATGACCGATCGCGGGCTTCGCTCTTGTCTTCATTAGTCAAAAGTGCGAGTCCATTGCTGTTCGCCTTTTCGTCAAAATAAAAGTACCACGGGTGTTTGTTTTTAACGTTTTTTCTTCAGCCCCTTGGCGTTGTAAATCCTTCGTGATTGCAGCTTTGCACCGGACGGCGAATGCATCCGTCGGCATCGTCGCCTTCTAAGTGAAGTCTTTTCGGTTTAGGCGACGCGTTCGGCAGTTTGGACCAGTCGATTTCCCATTCCCGTTTACTCATTTTTAATGGTGTATAACTGACAAAATGACGCCGCGCTTGTTTAATTTGGACGATCAAGTGTTGAATTTGCACGTCGCTATAACTTGTCCGTGCTAATGTAGAAGGGACCTATCGATTTCAGGAGAAGGAATATTGTTTGCTTTATTTCCATTCTTGTTTCCTTAACCATAGACTCACGCGAACTAAAAGCATGGAATTGTATGATAGATCCAAGAAGGCTCGCCCACTCTTCTCCCCGCCATTCTTGTTTTAACAAGCGCGTGGTTACGTCAAATTATCTTTCTTGGAAAAGTGTAATCTAGCTTAACATAGACACAGGTGTGATGCGCATGCGCCTAAAGACAAGTGCGTCAACTTGGCGTCAACTTGGCTTTTAAGGAAACTGCAGGTGTAAGGAAGTAAATAGACCACCATTAATTAGCTGACAATCAATAACTAAATGATTAATTAACCTTGCTCGCAGTCATTTCAAAACGTAAGGTTTCGTGATTAAATTACACCGGGATGATTGACCCATATGAAACCGCTCGATAGCGCACTATTAGCAGCGAATATAACTTTAAAGTGGTACAGATCACTTCAAAAGACCCCTAAATACGCGATTTCAACACTGAGTTGGGTTGACAACATAAAATAATCTTTCCAGTCAACTTATTCAGCTGAAGGTTAATAGCGGGGCTCCCGCGCGCTAAGCGCGCGTGGAGCAGAGCCCCATACTCATGAAATATGAGCTACCTCTTTTCTTTTGGTTGTCACGTGACTGACCGAGCGTACGTACGTACGTCCGTACGTACGAACGTACGCGTCTACAGATTGTTAGGGTAGGGTAGGGGAGACTATCAAAAGGAAGGGAGGGGTATCTCAGGCTTGTCTTGGCAAATCCACATCTTTTATATTGGACATTCACAATATGGTCAATTGACAGCTGTCAAAGCGGGATAGCCACTGACCAGCATCACATGACCATATTGTGGGCTCATGTGTCAACTCATCGAGGTGACGTGATTTATTTGGAAGCTGCTCTGGTAGCCCGCATATTTTTGGCGGGAAATTGTGTTGACGACTGAAAAAGAAATTTTCAGTTCATTGTCTTTTTGAGACACAATATTACTACTCTACACTGTTAAAGTTTTACTAAAGGATAAACGAAACAATTTCTATTCCTATGTCAACAAACAATAGCAGAGAAAATATAATTTGCAGAACACAGGGTTCAGGTGAAGAGCAACGGGAAAGAGAGCAAGAATTAACTGAGGAAGAATGAGCGAAGTAGATCGCCAAAGAAGGCGCGCTCGGGAAATGGAAAGGAGACGAAATTATAGCGAAGAACGCCGACAAGCAGAAAGAGTCCGGGCTCGAGAAAATAGACAAAATGTTAACGAAGAACGCCGAGAAGCGGAAAGATTCGGTGCTGTGGAAAACAGACAAAATTGTAGCGAAGAATGCCGAGAAGCGGAAAGACTTCGTGCTGTGGAAAACAGACAAAATTTTAGCGAAGAAAGCCGAGAAGCGGAAAGACTCCCTGCTGTGGAAAACAGACAAAATTGTAGCGAAGAAAGCCGAGAAGCGGAAAGACTCCGTGCTGTGGAAAACAGACAAAATTGTAGCGAAGAAAGCCGAGAAGCGGAAAGACTCCGTGCTGTGGAAAACAGACAAAATTGTAGCGAGGAAAGCCGAGAAGTGGAAAGACTCCGTGCTATGGACCACAAATTTGCATAAGTTTTGTCTGCAAAATATTTGCTCACTGATGCGTGACTCAGCACTCGCACTTTCCACTTTCCCTTAAACTTGACACTTGACTTGGAAAACCGACTTCTAAACAAACCTTCTTCAGAAAAATGATCTTCTGAATGCACTACTTTTGAATGAGAAGCAAACTGATGAAAGATTTCAAATTTTTATGTCCTTTAATCATATAAACATCTCCCCTGTCGACGGCTAAGAAATACTCCCGCGGGAATTTTCTCTTGGCGGCAAATTAACAAATTGACGTCAGTTTTTTATGCGTCTGTCCTCTTATTGATGATAAATTGCGTCATAACATTGTCAAAGTGTTGTAGATCCACGAGCCGATAGGCGAGTGGATCTACAACAAACTTTGACAATGTTATGACGCAATTTATCATCAATAAGAGGACAGACGCATAAAAAACTGACGTCAATTTGTTTTTTACAATAACAAAACGCGAAAAAGGTCAAATGAAGACTTCAATGAAAAGAAAACGCAAGTAAACAGCAAGTAAACTCGAAAAATGCTGAATTTTATTTAAATTGCGCAATCAGGGCGCAACTATTCTCAATAACTTTTCTCGCCTTCTCATTGGCTTGTGACAACACGTAATACAATTTGATTGGGTAAAAATCTGACTGTTTGACAGCTCACTTATCACGCGAAATACCTTGCATAAATTAAAATTTTATGTGTCTACTCTTATTGATGATAAAAATTAGCCAATCAGCGCGCGAGAATTCGCTTAGTTATTGTAAAATTGCAGAATGTAGCGCTTTCACTGGCAGCTTTTCGCGTTGTCGACGTTGTCATTTAGTGTGTCGATTGAGAACTTTGGTTTCAACGCCGTTGTTTTCGTAAAAAATGTTCTCCTAAATTGTAAAATGTCTCAAATGTATGTTAGTCATTCACGTGTTGCGTTGGACCAGGTCTACTTATAGTTCACACTTTTACGGTTATTTCTTTTGTTAAGGTATCAGTAAGGGGAAAATTTGCCATTTTACAAACTTTTACTTTTTTAAACGGTTGGATAAATCTTGAGGTTATCTTTAAAATTAAAAAAACTCCACGAAAAAATAGGTCTACTTATAGTTCACACTTTTACGGTTATTTATTTCTTTTGTTAAGTAACTGCAGCTGATTGTAGTGAATAAATGAAGGCAGTAATTTTTTAAACTTACAATGTAATTAAGGAAAGAATAATTAATTATTTTGTCATTCTCGTGAAAAATGTTTTTCGGGCTGGTAGATGTTGGTTACAGCTTGCCCGAAGGGCAATCTGTAAAATTAATTTTCTTTGCACCCTGCTTGGAAAATGAAATGTACGCCTTTCATCCGGAAACGGATATAACCATAGTTTTTTTACTTCTCCGCTCTACGACGAGCCCGACTCTTCTCATAAGCCTTAACTCTCTTGACATCGTACGCCGTTCAAGCTTTCCTTCTCTGTTTTCGACTGACAATTGCCATTGATCTAGGACATTGGCACACTTCAATGCACTCTTGCATGTGTCTTTGAAACGAAGTCTGGGTCGTCCTACTTTGCGAGAACCATGAGCCAACTCACAGAACAGGAGTTCCTTGACTGGCCTATCATCACTCATCCGGCAGAGGTGGCCAAACCACCGCAGGCGACTCCTTACAAGTTTAATCTCGATGTCCTCAACGTTTGCACGCCGCAACACTTCCTCGTTGCTAACGAAGTCATCCCACTTGATGTTTTGTATAGTGCGGAGGTGACGCTGTTGGATTGTGCGGAGCTGTCTAACTTCGTGCTGATAAAGAGTCCACGATTCGCAACCATATAACAGGAGGGGCATAAGGCACTGATTGTATACTGCGACTTTGGTGGAGATTGTGAGGTCATGCGAGTCAAAAACCCTCTTGCGCAAGCGACCAAAGGCACACGATGCAGCTTGGATGCGAGATGCAAGCTCCTCCTTCATGATGGAGCAGTCACTGCTGACATAGCTGCCGACGTATTTGAAGCGCGTGACGTCGGCCAATTTGGTACCATCCAGAAAGAATTCAGCCGTATTGCCAATACACATGATCTCTGTTTTGGTGGTGTTAATGCGAAGACCCATTTTTTTTAGCAGCATCGTTGTAGGAGGAGAGAAGAATCTGCAGGCCCTCTGGTGTGTCATTGAAGATTGCGATGTCGTCAGCATACTGAGCTTCTCTGATGTACCCCGTGAGGACTTTGGATTTCGCTTTTAATCTGCGGAGGTCAAAAAGGTCACCATCATAACGCAGTCTGATCTGTATACTGCATGCGTGCTTTATACCCTGCTTGGAGTAAACATTTATTTTACCGAGGTGTTCGTTTTAACACGAAAATGACAAGAGTTGTGTCCTGCATTTCCTAGTAGCGTGTACAAATCTTTTAAATACATTTACGCAAATAGAATGGTTATCATCAGGAATAGAATACAGTACATTGATAATTTGTGTTTTTTGTAGAATATACTCCATGACTTTGTAGGTAGAAAGACCGTACTTATGGCAGACGAAAGTTTAGACAAAAATCATAGCAAGTTAACCGACCTCGACACTTAACTATGGTTAAAAACGTTTGTGAATTCCTTCGCAATATTTTAGAATGCTTTTACAGTTTAAAGTGAAATGAAAGTACTAACGGGAGCCCCGCTTTTAGGCTTGGCTAAATCTATATATTACTTCTCATTAAAAATTTAACATCTTAGCGACTCGTAATTACATACCTGATACAACTTACAACTTACAAATACAACTTACAACCTGTAAGTTGTATTTGCCAGGAGCCCATCAACAGTATTGATGGGTTCCGGCTCCTACTCCGTGTACCGACACAGATGACGTAAAACAAAGGCAGACAATAAAAAACGTTGTTACTGAATAATTTACACACAATGGTGAAACAATGCATACGTCATCTGTGTCGGTACACGGAGTAGGAGCCTGGGTTCCTTATTTGCATGAAGTTCCTTGTGGTAGAGAAACCCTCAGTTCAAATTCATTTTCATCTAAACATGATGCTGCTAAGTCTGCTGAGGATTTCTTTTACGGAGACAGCCGTTTTTTCACTTGTTTGGCTGCTCTTTGCTCTTGGAGATAATGTGAAAGGAGGTATGAGTATACTCATTCCTGTTCAGTATCATATTTTCCTTGTCTTTATCCCACTTTCGTATGGTTAGCTTGGCCCTCAACCTTCAAATTTGCACGTTGTATCATGGAGGTAAATAAATAGCTCCCAAGAAGTATTTATCAGTAGACTAAAAGAGCGACAAATGTTGGCTAAATAACCGTTTCAAGTAAAAAGCTAGTTCAATACAAAATGGTTAACTAAGCCGGAAAGTTTGGCTGGCAATGAATAAATTTAGAATGACGTCCAGTTATTGATTTTTAAAAATCTCCATTTCCTAGGAGTGCTAACTGTTTTAATCGTGGATAGATCATTATGAGAATTCAGGAAAAATTGCAGCCTGGTAAAAACGCCACAAGGCCAGATTCTTCGATCATGTTAGCCGGTTACAGGTCTAAGCAGGGTTCACACTCTAACGGCGTCAAGCTTCAAAAGGGTCAAATTGTACCTCAGTTCCTAAACTGACCCAGGCTACATCTGATCTAAGGTTCCCAAAGGGTTACGTCGGTTCCTCGTCATGATTTAAAACGAGGGGAATTTAAGGGAATTGCTCTAAATGACACTAAAGGCTCTTGTCATTAGTATTTCATTCACTCTTATTCATGCCCACAGTTTATAATTGTTTCGTCAGTCAGAATTGACGACTTTCAACTGAAGCCAGTTCCAAACTCTCACTATTGCGGCTTTTCGATTTAATAATAATGTATGGCAATATATTGGGTGATGTTATCATCCGAAGACAGTGGAAACCTTCGAACTGGGAAACATAATATATACTCCTAGTATCGGCTAATTACAAAAACCACAAACGTTAATATTGACAAAAGTTTCGCTTGATAGATGTCAATATTGTTAAAACCCATGAAACTCGATCGTAAAGACAACTCTTATTCTAAGTATGGTGTCATTTTCAAATTTTTACGTCAATCATCAACTAAATAAAAGTTAATACATTTCAATCAATCAATCAATCAATTAATGCATTTATTATCGATAATGTGGAAAGTGGTCGCCCAATCTTCCGAGCAAGGGGCTCATGTAAGAAACGCTCGACATGTATGAATTACTACTGCTACTACAAGGGCCTAACGATTTACAAAAATACAACAAACGTTTGAATGTGGTCTTTCTTACCCTAGTCTCCTTCCCAGCCGTTTACACAATCGGTTTCTCCCCACACTGGGTAGTGTGCCAGACAACAGCTGCTAGATTGTACTACTCAGATTCCCACTGTAACACACTGTTTACTGTCCACTCTTGGCGACCCAATGTTGCTAAGATAATTTTTGGTACACCGTTCCATACAATGCTGACGATTATTACCAACGAAAATGGCATCAGTAAGATGAAGGCTTTTCGAGAACTAGTTGCGCTTCCTTAACAATCATCGTCTCACAGCAACTTTTCTTCTGTTTAATGCATGTACGTATTTATATGATGATTACCCCAGGTATATAAGCTAACTGTATCTTGTTCATCTAACTACTTGTCCTGAACTCTGAAACGAAGCAGTAAGGGGGAGTTATCATAGCGGGGCTCCCGCGCGCGAAGCGCGCGTGGAGCAGAGCCCCATACTCATGGAATATGGTCAACCTCTTTTCTTTTGGTTGTCACGTGACTGACCGAGCGTACATACGTACGTACATCCGTACGCGTCTACAGATTGTACGGGTAGGGTAGGGGAGACTATCAAAAGGAAGGGAGGGGTATATCAGGCTTGTCTTGGCAAATCCACATCTTTTATATTGGACATTCACAGTATGGTCAATTGACAGCTGTCAAAACGGGATAGCCACTGACCAGCATCACATGACCATATTGTGGGCTCATGTGTCAACTCATCGAGGTGACGTGATTTATTTGGAAGCTGTTCTGGTAGCCCGCATATTTTTGGCGGGAAATTGCGTTGACGACTGAAAAAGAAATTTTCAGTTCATTGTCTTTTTGAGACAATATTACTACTCTACACTGTTAAAGTTTTACTAAAGGATAAACGAAACAATTTCTATTGCTATGTCAACAAACAATAGCAGAGAAAATATAATTTGCGGAACACAGGGTTCAGGTGAAGAGCAACGGGAAAGAGAGCAAGAATTAACTGAGGAAGAATGAGCGAAGTAGATCGCCAAAGAAGGCGCGCTCGGGAAAGAGAAAGGAGACGAAATTATAGCGAAGAACGCCGACAAGCAGAAAGAGTCCGGGCTCGAGAAAATAGACAAAATGTTAACGAAGAACGCCGAGAAGCGGAAAGATTCCGTGCTGTGGAAAACAGACAAAATTGTAGCGAAGAATGCCGAGAAGCGGAAAGACTTCGTGCTGTGGAAAACAGACAAAATTTTAGCGAAGAAAGCCGAGAAGCGGAAAGACTCCGTGCTGTGGAAAACAGACAAAATTGTAGCAGAGATATGTAATTCACAGATACGAGGACAAAATATTTAATAAAAAATTGTTCAAGGATTTATCAGAAAATTAAACAGAGATTTTTTTACCGTTTACAAAAGTTTCAGCTTTGTGGGGAGGGATCCGCCCCAATATCCGAAAATCCGAAAATAAACAAAGATTTATCAGAAAATTAAACAGAGATTTTTAACAAGAAAGAAAATAAAATTTGAATTTTTAATATTAATTTAAAGAAATAAATTACGAAACTATAAATGGAGAAATTAAAAAGATTAAAACTTGATGAATTGAAATTTGTGGAATTAAAAAAAATTGTTAAAGAGTTGAAAATTAAAGGACGATCTAGAATGCGAAAAGAAGATTTTATTAATGTGTTAAAAAAATTTCGAGATGAGGAGATTATTAAATTAATACCAAAAGATACTATCATTAATAATTATAATTATAATTGTATTCATGGAAAATGTAAATATTTTTGTAAAGAGTGTGGAGGAACACAAATATGTGAACATAATAAAATTAAGTCATACTGTAAAGAATGTAAAGGTTCTCAAATATGTGAACACAAATTACAAAGGTATATCTGTATAGAGTGTAAAGGCAAAGGAATATGTAAACATAATAAACAAAAGAGACAATGTAAAGAATGTTGTTAAACAAAAAAATTGAATTTTTAATATTTATTATTTCATTTGAAATTATAGATAAAAATAAGTTTTACAAAAAAACATGTAAAAGATGGAATATATTCATACTTTACAATCTCACAACAAGTTAAAGTTATGGGGTGAAAATTGATAGGATCTAATTATGTTATATAACTCAGGTAAGTGTTACATAACAAAAATTTACATAAATCTTAAACTTAAAAGTTATAGGAGAACCCTTAAGATCAAGTTTTTTCCATTCATTGTCTAAGATGGTTAAATCAAAGTGGTTTATTAGAGAATCATATTTTCGAACTGAAATTGTTGGATAATCCTTTGAGGGTATGTTTGCAAGTAGTTGTGATGGTGAGAGTTTCACAAGTTCTCCATTTTTATTTTTGTTTATATATGAATACTTATTATCAACTATACTACACATAAGTCTCAGCGGTTCCTTAATCTGAATATTTATGGGGTATAATTTACCCGGATTTATGACATCAGGAACACCTAAACCAAACCCCAAACCTCTAGTAAGTTTAACTTTGAAATTTTTATTTGAATATAGATAGTCAACAGTATCAGTCTCAATTATTGTTATCTTTTCCACATCAGGATCATTAAGAAATATTGATTGAATATTACGAAGCGAATATGTACCAGGTTGAATTATTATGAAGCCCTGATTTTTATCATTTAATATTATCTGTTTATCCTTGAAATTAATCAATCGTTTGGTTTGTATATTACAATCTAGGAGTTGTATCTCCCGAAGATTTTTCAGCGGCGGATCTAAATAAATCCTAGTTTCAGACTCATACATTGTTATGCTTAACATTTTGTTTGATTACACCATATTCATCTTTAAATTTATATAATAACCGTTTGGGTAGATTGAATCTTTGCTTAGGAACTTGGTTCGAAGATTGCCTAGAGATTAAATCGGTGTCGTCGAATTCAAATTGCTCATAATGACTTACAAAGATATTTCGCAAGTACTTGGCTTTTATGACCCTATGACGTCAACATTCCAAACTTCCCTAGCAATTTCGAGCGCTAGAGGTAAAAACGAAATCTACTTTCAGGTTCGTCGGTTGTTAGGGAGCTCTGGTATGCAATCTATTGTTCTCCACGTGAACAGCGATTGTATGCAAATTAGTGGACACGTGAAATAGCCAGTTGCATCAGACTGTGATCTCGTGATTACTGAAATAGAAACCACGCTAATCCGCCAGTGACAACTATAAATGCTAATATATTCTTTTCATGCTGTGTTGAGTCAATATTATTTTTAGAGGAGCTGGTACTGCGGGTTTCCTGTTTCGTCGAGTCTGTTTTAATTGATGGTTTTGGTTCCTTTGGGTTTTTCTTCGTTTCAGTTCTATGAGGTAACTTTAACTTTGAAGATCCTAAGTTATGACTTATTCCAACCTGTTTTGCTTCAGTGTTTAGGGAATTATTCACACCAAAATTCATATCATTACTCGCTTTCATCAAATTGTTATTAAAACCTGTCACGCTTTCAGTATTGATTATCATATTACTTGGCATCAACCACACACCAGGAGCAATTGCTAAATCAAGACGTAATTTCGCTTCTTGTACAGCTAATTGATATCTTTGAATCGAATTAGAAATGTCATTTTCGATCACACTGCTTTCAAATAAAGCCAAGAATTCTTGTTGTGTCTCAATCGCTCCACCACCATTACCATAAATTGAATTTCTTGTGTTAACTTGTGCTCCCAATATACAGTAAACAAAAGCTTCAGCAGATCGATTCAATCTACCAAGACCAGCTTTAGTGAGCCCATGTCCGATTGTTGGGATAAACCAGGAATATTTGAAATCAGCAAAGTCATCATTACGGATAAATGAAATTAAATTACCTTTTTCTTTCTTACCACCTTCATCAGCGAATTTACCACCTTCACCGGGCCATCGATCTGCTTCAACATCATAATTCCTTACAATATGTACATTTTGGTATCCACCACCTTTCCCATGATATCCTTCACCATAATCAAGGAATATATCTCCTAACCCTCCATTTCTTCCACCTTTCCATCTAAAGTCAGAGTTTTTTGATATGCTAAATTCAGCACACAATCGTTGATATGCAACTTTACTATATGGATTATTATTTATCACAAAAGGTTTCCCATCAGGTAAGGGAAGACTTAATTCATATAATATCCGCCTTATTGTGAAATATATATGAAACTTAATGAAGCTGTTCACTACTTTAGGATAATTTAGACTCTCAAAAGGACTTATACCACAACCAGATGTTGAACACCAAACTGCAAAATTAAGTTGTTGTGGCCAATAATTCATATCAGGGGTGTTCAACCATTTTCTACTTTGTTTTCCAGATTTGAATGTTACAACTTGAGATGTAAATATGTTTCTCATCTTTGCTGTGAATTTCTTAGTATTTGAAACATATATATCCAGATAGGTTAGCATTTTTGTTATATCAGTTGTAAATGCATCAAATTTAATAGCTGGTATTGGATAAGATTGGTTGGTTATGGATAAACTTTTTGGAAAAGAACTCACTTCAACTGCTCCCAAGCCTAAATGTTCCCATAAAAGTTTTTTCAAATTAGAAGGAAGATTATCAATCCATGTTTTTCCAGTAGGATCATCATTTGACATTATTGTTGTGCCATCAACTTGCCATTTAATATATCCTCCATATGAATCATTAACAAATGTAAATTTATCAAGGTTTGCCCTTGGGTACTTTTTACTGAAATCATTGAGTAACATTTTATTACTTTTTAGAATAAGATGTAAAGTCTTTAAAACATTTCTTATCGGCATTAGACCTTTTCGCTGTCTTTTCTAACACCTACAAAACAATTACATCCCACATCTGTTCTCTCATATGAAATTTTTAATGTGTGGGACCGGTTAGTTCTTTTAATATTTCCGCACGAACTTCTCTCCTTATCTGATTCATATTTAAGTTTTTTTCTGTATCTTTCCTGTTTTTTTGGCGGATTTCGAGTTTTAGTTTTTCAAACTTTTCAACTTCTGATAAAATTAGAGAAAATTCTTGGTCAGATATTGTGTTATCTTTCAGAGCCTTTGAAACCAAGTCGTGAATGGTGTTTACTTTTGCTTTTGCTAGAGAAACTGTCTGTTCATGTTTACTAACTTTATGGGAAAGCCGTTTAGAAGCCGCACCGAATCCAACCGATATTCCCCCACAAAATCCACCAACAACACCTAATGGAATACCAACAACAGCACCAAAACCAGTAAGAGAGGTTCCCAATCCACTTGCAGATAGGATAACTGAAAACACCCCACTACTAGCACTTATTTTTGTAAATATACCTCTTGCTCTATTGTATTTTTTCCTAACATCCTCATAATGTTTAATTTCCTTTTGAAGATTATTTAGTACTTCGCATGACTTTTGTATTCTGAAATTATTTGGATCGCCATTAATAGGTAATTGTGGATAAATTCTATTGTAGTCATCCATATTGTATTTTACTGAACGATATGATATCTTTAGATCTAATTACTTTCTCTTCTTTTTAAACTGTTCCACAAAATATAGAACCACTGCCATTATCAACAACCAACTATTCCTACCCAAAAATCCAATAACCTCGCCCGCTGTTTTGAATAGAAAGCTTACAATCGCTCCAACCATTCCAGGCAATATTTCACCTAGTTTTTTACCAATAGTTTTCAAACCATTACCTACGCCCCTACCCAAAGTTGCTAGACCTTTGGAAAGATTAGAAACGATAACACCAATTACTACACCAACAGCACTCACAACTGCAAATACTGTAAAACCATACTTTTTGAAGATGTACTTCACACGCTCTCGTAATGGCAGATTTTTAATTATTTCTTCATTTTTACTCTTTACATCATCTAATTGTTCTTGGTTGTAAATAATACTCTTTCTTGATAGTTCTAGAAATTTATCAACTTCAGCTTGTAATCTTTCATTACCTCGTTCTAACATTGTTAAATTTGATTTTCCCTTCTTATATTTATCTATTTCTTCTTTGTATACATTAATTTCATTCAAAAGTTTATCTTTCTGTATTTTTAATTCTATATTCTGTTTAACAGTTGCATCAAAAAGACTTTTCATTTCCGTTTTTTCCACTTGTTGTTTCTCAGCGAATTGACGTATTTCTTTTTCTTTTTGTTCATATCGACTAATCTCCATAGGATATACTTTTGTGGTTGCTTCCAATCCTTGTACTACATTAAGTAATTCCATATTTTGTTCATTAGCTTCATTCAATTGTGATAAAAGATTATTATTTTTTATAAGCATGGATTCATAATCAGCACCTAAAGCTTTTATGATTATTTTACCCACCTTATCAAGTTTTATTACTCCATCTTTATCAATCAATATATGTTCTGCAGCATTTCTCTGATTACTCAATTTAACCAACAAATTACCCCCCTTATCCCATTCTGCTGTAAATGGAGAATCCAAAGGGTTGAAATCCGGAAACAAACTTTTTATGTATTGCAAAGCTTCCATCCTATTATCATATTTATCACTAGGTAATTTAGGTCTTGCACCCTCCTTCTCATAATTCCTACCGCCAAATGAAGTTTCTTCTTCCTCATCATCATCAGGGTTAATTAGACGGGTGGTTGATGATATTGGATCCATTTCCATATTTTCGCTATCAACATCATCGCCTAGATCAGTTGTTTTAAAGTCTGGTATTTCTTTAGTTATATCTCCTCCTTCTGCCATGATTTTTTACTCATCAGTAAGAAATCTTTAAATTAAACATATACGATAACCTAAAATAATTTACTAACCGCATAACCCAATGCCAACATACCACCACCTACATATGCCATTTCACCCATCTTTTGATTTTCACTAGGTCTATAATAATCCTCAAATTTTGGTTCATGCATTTGACTATATAATTTCAAAGCTTCATCTGTATTCGAAATATTTTTTGATGCCTGATATTTTGCATCCTTTTGTTGTACTTTCCAATCAATGAGATTCTGTCTTTTTTCTTGATATTCAGCGTAATCTTTTTGATATTTTTCTAATGCCTTATCGTGTCGTATTTTCTCTGTATCTGTTTTATCACCAGAAAGATATCTTGCAAGGTATGACCCACCAACAAAGGCGGTTGCATTCAAAATAGCTCCTCCAAACATCATTGCTATTGTTGCCATTTTTTATTCGCTTATCTCAGGTCTATAAATCCTTAATTTGAGGTTATTCTCCTCACATTGGTAAAATCTTTTGATCCTCTAAATATGTTTTCAGGTACATACTACCTGACAATACAACCACCCATTTAGCATAATTTGTAATACTTGAGGATGGGTCGTTCATAAATGATTCTCTCATAGCCTTTTTAGCTACATAACCAACAGCAGCTGCTAACCCAATAAGTACTGCTGAATCAGTAACAGTTTTCACAAGTTTGTTTTCAGTTGACATAATTTTTTTACTGTATCATTAATGAACCTTTAGACCCCTTTTTAGAGCGCGAAGAAAATAAAATCATATCATTCCTATTTTAAGAGGTTGTGGTGTGGGTGGAACTTGAGATAAATCTACTATTCTATTTTTATTATCCTCATTTTCAGCTTTGCCGGTCCTATGGATTTGTCGGTACCTCATAAAAATATCAAATGCTGTAAACCCTATTCCTACAATTGATAAAACGGTTGTAAAAGATAGTTCTGGAAGCCATGCTTTTCCATTTAGATTTGCTTTAGACTCACCATCTAAATTTTCATTTTGCTCTTCTTCCTGTTTCATTCTCAGGGTCTCTCTAGCTAATGCTTCTTTAGCTTTTTTATTATATTCAGCTAATTTCTTACCTGCCGCTACTTTTTTAGGATCTTTATCCCTCTTTTTAGAAGCATTACCTTCAGTTTTTTGCTCCGCGGCCCGCAGGGTCTCTTTTGGTTGGTCTTTAGTAATTTGCTCAACAACTTCTTCGGACATTATTTTACATACCATTAAGAAATCTTTAAACTAATAAACAGTATCACACCCTCCAGCATTTTGCTTAGTATCCTGCCCAGTTGTTTTAGAATCATCTATATTTTTACTTGTAACTTGTTGTATTTTACCTATTTTAACATGTTTAGCAACCTGGAATAGTCCGCTAGCAAGTGCTGCCAATCTTCCTGCTTTCAATGCTAAGAGCCCTACAATGTTTGTCAGTTCACGATTAACCAAGTCATCATTCTTTAAATCATCACAAAGAGCTTCTATATCATCTACTGGAACTATGTAAGAAATGACTTTAGAAACTAATTGAAGAGATGAATCAACTAATCCACCACTAATTTTCTTACCTAATACTGCTTGATATCGATTATAATATTTTTCAATGTCTTTTACTGATAATCTTTTTACATCACCCAGGCTCATATCAACTCCTAAATATTCCTTTGTGGTTCCAAGAGCTGCAAGGATGGCTAGTGATTCTTGTTTTATTTCAACTTCATTATCATAATTATATTTTACCTCAGTCTTTTCTTCTTCAATATCAGCGGAGCTGGGCCCGCCTTCCAGGCGAATATAATCTTCAACTTCTGTCATTTTACAATTTTCTTTCCTACAGTCAGGTCTTTAAATCACCGCAGGTATCTCTAAATAACATTGGAATGGATAACGTAAACACAAACAGAGTCTAGAATATTTTTCTTTTTTCAGGAGTTCTAAAAATTTTTTACTAGTTTCAGAGTCTAAATCACCTCCATAATCTTCGAAAAACATCTTCATACCTTTTTGTGATGGGTTATGGAAAGTAACAACACAAGCTACATTTTCACGGAATGGTTTTGCTATTGATGTTAATTGCTGAGTGAGAACCCACATTGATAATCCATGATGTCTTCCAGAGAATGCTAAATCAATAAACTTGTTTGATCGTTTTTTCAAATCATTAGAAACAGCACAATCATCTAAAATTATTAATGTATTTGTTCCCGAAAATAAAGTTTGACAATCAGTTAATAATTCATTAATCTCATTAATGTTACTTGCATCAGGTGATAATACATAGAAATGTTTATCTCCTAGGGCAAAATTATGATAGGTTTTATTTTTAGAATAAGTTGGGCATATTAGAACAATGTATTCAAAAACTTTTCGGAACGGACCTCTTAGCTGATCAATGATGTACTTTGTCTTTCCACAATTTGTTGGGCCAGTTATAATGCAATGGAATGGTAATTTTTCTCGTAATTCTTCCATCTTTTCTTTTTAACTAATACATTATAGATCTTAAGTTTGAATTCATAACTTCCATTAATGCATCAGCCACCACAAACATGTAACAAGTCATAATACCAGATCCACTAACTTTTCTTTTCATTTCTATTTTTATACCATCTTGTGCGTTATTTAAGGCCAGACCCCCTCCATGAATACCATTATCTGGGTGGGTTCTCAAATCTATCCACAGAGCAAACTTTTTACTATAAAAATCTTTTTCCTTTACCGACCAACGGGAGGAACCACTGAAACGTTTCTTTACCGACTCCCATAGGTCTGAAGGTACCATTCCCTTAGAGTAGAAACGGTTTGGTACACCATTAACATCGATATTGATTGTGGTTATACCTGGATTGAAAAAATTCTCAGAATCTCGTGCTCCTTCACCGTATGGTAATGTAAAAATACATAATATCCCCGTAATTGACCTTCTTGGTAGATTAATATGCTGGTTTATAACGCTGTCTGTAGGTCTGGATATGGTAAAAGTTTTGTGTAGAGTGACATTCTCGTAAAAAAATCCCTTTCCAACCTGATAAGCTGCCTGTGCCTCACGAGCTAAGTATTCGCTTGATATCCAATAATATTCCAGCTCAAGGTTTGTGATTTTATAAGTTGGAGTCTTTGTATTATCAGAATAAACAACAATATCGTTAACTGGAGCCAGTGTAATCTCAAATATTAGTTGATGATCTAATGCCTTTGGGTAGAAAACTCCATGATCGTTTATAATAGGATGGTTTAGTAGGATATGATACTTGGTGTTGTGTACTACTGCAAGAGCTACTTCCTTCGCATCTGTGTCTACCTTATCACCCGCATTTGTCCTGAGTTTCCTCATGTTTTCAGAAGAAATACCTTGTTTTAATCTATCCTCACGTTCTTCCTCTGTTAAGAATAAGTCATGATATGTTTGAAAAAGATCGTATCTTTGAGTATCCTGTAGTGTTTCTCCTCCAAAAAGAACTTTGAGTCTGGATACAAGGTTACTACCTACATTATTCACTAAGGTGTTATCTTCATGCCCCTCAACAGTCAAGTTAAATACTAGAGATACACTTCCTGGTACAATCACTAAATTTTCAGTAAGTTTTGGAATATTTATGTACAGCGTTTCTCCAGGATTAGCTGATGATGGGTTTAGCGTAATTCTATGCAGTGTTGATTCCGCTTTCAACCCGAGTGGATCTCTTGGAATCCTGTTTGGGTTAATTTTTTCAGATACGTTTGTCATATTTATTTTAAGGAAGTGCGGAGTAATCTTTAAATGAGTAACGAAAACATATCCCGAAGGTTATCTAAAATATATTATTCAACAGAAGGATATTGGAAAGGATATTCTGCAATTCCTAAATTAGCTGAAAAGACTAAAGTAAGTGAAAATGTGGCTAAAAAATGGCTTGAAAAACAAGCAATATGGCAAATATATCTACCAGCTCCAAAGTATATTCCTAGACCGCACTGGACTGTGGATAAACCTAATATTATTCACCAAGCAGATTTATTATTTTTACCGCATGATAGAGTTGGAAGAAAAACATATAAATACGCATTAGTTGTGATTGATGTGGCCTCAAGATACAAAGATGCTGAACCATTAACCTCAAAAGAAAGTCGAGAAATTTCAAATGCTTTTAGAAAAATATATTCCAGGAAGTTAAAATATCCTAAAACATTAATTGTTGATCCTGGAAGAGAATTTATGGGTGAGGTTACAAAAAATATGAATTACCATAATGTAAAAATCCAGAGGAGTGAAGCCGGAAACCATAGGGCTCAAGCATTTGTGGAAAGAGCAAACAGAACATTAAGTGAAAGATTATTTAGCCATCAATACGCACAAGAAATGATTAGTGATGAAAGGTCAAGAGTATGGGTTAAACGATTACCAGATATTTTGAAAACTTTGAATAATACACCAACTAGAATAACTGGAAAAGAACCTGATGAGGCTATAAAACAGAAAGAAGTTGATATTGAACCAAAAAAGTATAAGCGAGTTGTTGGGCTTTATGAGGTTAGGATACTACCTGGTGTTAAAGTTAGATACTTTTTATCTCCTGGGGAACTTGAAGGTGGTGAAAAAAGACGAGCTACTGATCCTATTTGGAGTATTAAAGTTTATGATATTTCTAGAAGTGTGATTTCACCTGATCAACCAGTTTTATATTATATCCGCCCGTATGGTCCAAGGCGAGGGTTTGTAAGGGAGGAGCTTCAAGTTGTACCTTTTGATACAGAGTTGCCCCCTAATTCTGTTTCGGAAAGATAATAACCATATTGTCATCTAATTCTATTTCGGAAAGATAATGACCATATGCTAAAGTATCCATTTTATTTTCACAAATTATTCTCTTATCATCATCAGAAGATAGAGCAATTTTATTAATTGTTGCTGTATAAACATCATGTTTGTAGCTTCTAATTACATTCATCTTTCTATATTGTTTTTCCCCTGTGTCTAGACAATCCTTATAATGATTAAATATTATTTTCTTTTTTATAACGGATATCTTCATTCCCTTACATTTTTTTATTTCTTCTTCATTTTCCATTATATAAGAGTATAACTTTGCTCTCAAACCTACAAACTCTTTTATTATCTTTCCACCAGCTTCATCTTTAAACATATTGACAACTTTCTTATTAACACCGGTTTCAATGCCGGATGGATGATCTTTAGGAAAGTTGCTTGTATCAAACTTATCTCTAACATCTGGGTTTATATCTTTATAAAAATCTTCTGTTTCTATATAATAAACAAGACTGTCTGTATCTGTCATAAGTAATTTTGCTTTTTCTCCATATTTAGGTTTTATATAATTATAATGAAAATCATACATTATTGTTTTACTTAAATCTAAAATACACATACCCAAGTAAACAGGCTTATTGAATGTTAGTGATGTTTTCTTCATATGTATAGCTGCTAAATTTTCAGAAAATATGGTAAAATGATGAAAGTTGGGTTTTGTTGTTATTTTTTTTGCATCTTTTTCATTAGTAACCAAACGAATGTCTACCCTTTTTCTAATATTTTCCATTGTTTTACCAAACACAGAGTTATTCATTAGTTTGAAGAAATCCTTATCAAAATCATTCTTTGCTTGAGATCTGAATTTAGTATTCATATCAATGTAAGGCTTTAACCATGCAGACTCTTCAAATTTAATACCTTTATGAATCTTTGTTATTTTTAATCCTAGACTTTCATAAAGTTTTAAGGTTTTATGGTGAACCACATATTCTTTCTTATTAAAAAGGTTTGGAATTAATTTCTTAACTTTATTAACTGTAATTTTATCTGGAGCTAGAGGATAATCATTATGTAAATCATGAAGATTTTTAGGATATTCCAATTCAACCTTATATACACCTGGTATATTTCTCCAGTTTTTTAGATCTTTTTCTTCCACCCAACCAAAACCATGTGTGGGTAGTTTTTCACTCATTGCTCCACCATATAGATTATTTGCATCTAGATATACAATATATGATTTGATTAGTCCTGATATAAAGTTTGACATGTATGGGTTGTTAGCTTTAGCATATCTATTTGATATTTGAGAAACACCTCCTCTCACGCCTTCTTCAAACATAAGTAACATATCAACATCAGTTAGTAGCTCCAATTTCACTTTAGTTACCTTTAACATTGCATCCCAGGCTAGTGAAGGTGCAGTAAAATACCAGGCTGGATCCAACCCATAGTTTTTAATACAAACATTTCTAAAGTTTTCGAATACATCTGCCAATAGTAGTACATCCGACTTTAGATAAATGTCATGATAATCCCTAATTGTTTTCATATTAAATGTTTCCAACACCTTTTTAGCATGTTGGTAATCATCTTCTGTTATATGTTCATCATTTAGTTTTGAGTAAAATGCCTCCTTTGGTGGAATTTCAGTTTCATTTAGTCTATCAAAACTATCAAAGTAATCGTAAAAGAAAACACCCTTTCTAATCATAATATTCGTATTTTTTCCAAAATATCTTCTAGTAAGAGTTAGTTTTTCATCTGTTGGTGAAATACACTTACTTTCAGCTAAATGACAATTCTTACATTCACCACATTTTCCAATACCTTTATACTGAATAACCTTTCCATCTTTTATGTATCTCCTTATACAATCTCCAGGTTTACATGCATCACAATTTCCACATTTTGTAAGATTTTCAACTAAGTTACTAAGACTGCTTGGCATAAATTTAAATGAATCTATGAATCTTAATTCTATTGTTAATGGTTTTGGTTTACCATTTTTATCAATATAACTATCTACCACAACATCTTTTTTGAAATAAATATAATTTTCCTCATTTTTTGGTATGCAATCTATTTTACCTTCTGTTAATCCAAGTTTATTTATAATAAAATGTGAATCATATCTGGATAAGTTGTGAATTATTACTGGAATAAAGTTGGGAATTATATAATCTAAGTTACATTTTTTATGTGCGGCTCCTCTATACTTTCCTGTTATATGACAATGATCCAATACCTTATCTTCTCCTAATTTATTCTCACAAATATGGCAGTGAGTAGCATATTCATAATCTATTTTATCCTCTTCACTCATAACCACCTTTTTATAATATTCTTCATCTCTAGATTTGATAAATTCATAAATTTTCTTTGCTTCTTTCTCTAATGATGATACAAATTTCTTTCCCACATCATCATCTGGGGAATTAGCGGTGTATTTTTTAAGACAAGTTTTATATATTTTATCATCAAAAAATTTTGTAAGATAACTAAATCCTGACGGTTTATGCTTCTGATATTTTTCAGTATAACTTTTACTTTTATCTGGTGAGCATGAATCTATATTCTCTGTTAAACACTCAAGGTCTGCATATATACCAGTATGTACTTTCATTTTACTATTAAAATTATTGAATTCAATATACATTGGGGTTCCATCTTCATTCTTTGGCATTTTTATCATAACTTCTTCATTATTATAACAAATTATTTTATGTTCTTCCAATGTCTGTTCTGAATAAAATGAATTTAGACAATTATCACAATAGAAACGAGCACACCCATTATTGTTATAATTTTTATTATTTATCCTTCCAATATTTTTAATAAAACAGAAATGTGTTTTTTCACCCTCTTTTAAAAAAAGTAAATTTATCTTTTCTCCATCTAATTTTCTACTTCTATTATTTATTCTTAACTCTCCTTCTTCATAAGAAAAAACATTAATACCATATGGATTTTGACTTTCAAACTTTTTTATCTGATTTGATCCAAACACTGAAACAGGAAACTCTATTCCCAGCCAGTTTAATTCCTTTGATCTTTCTTTCATTTCTTTAGTTATTCTCTCCAAATGAACATCTTTTCCATATTTATATAACATTATATATATCATTATTGCCCACTTAAAACATTCATTATCATTATAATTCTTTGGATTAATAATTCCCTGTTTGGCAGCTAATTTTTTTGGTAGAGGAATATATGAACTTCCTCTAAGAGGGTTGAATGGTACAATACCAATATCAAACTTTTTCACATAGTCAAATTTAAACTTATACGAATTTGGTAAAAATTGTTCATACTCCTTTAGTATACGATTTTTCATAATATTAAACATCTCACTTAAATCATCTGAATCAGTAATTATTTCCACATTTGAATTAAAGTATCCTTCGGTTTCTTCCTCAATACGATTTTCAGCTAAAGACTCTTTTATCAAATTACATGTTAACATAAATTTTACCTTGATTGGTTTCTTTTTCTGATTAATTAGATCTATAACTTTTTCTTTTATTTTATTTAGATATTTTCTAGGGTCATACCCCTTCCTTCCATCTATTCTATATACTTTCAAATATCCATTCAATGCTGTCTCACGTTCTATTATATTGAATTCTTCTTCATTCAATTCATCTCTCACACTATCAGATATATTTACTTTTTTTCTAGGTTTGGGTTGCGGTTGTTTGTTATTAGTAAGTTTTATAATATTTTCATTGGTTAAATCTGCAAGCTTTTTGGAAAACTCATCTTTATCCATCACCTTAAATGAATAATTTCCCCAATTAAAAGTTTTGTTTGGTTTTTGTGGTTTTATAAAATTGGGTTTGAGTTTTGTTTTAGGTTTTACTCTCTCCTTTTCATAATTTCTTTCGTAGATTTTTTCACTTTGATATTTTCTTTGCCCCTTAATAGATTTTGCATTTTGTTTAATTTTTTCCAATTCATCATCATCATCATCAATAAAATTTAATTCTGCGTATTGGTTTTGTTTATTTTCAGGTTTTGGAATCTCTTCATCATTTAATATTATCCTCAATCTTTGCTCTCGAGTAATATCATCAGTAATTTTATTAAACTTTTCCTTGAATTTAGGAATATTATATAACTTTTTAGCTAGTTCTTCTTTTCTAATTCTTCGCCATTTTGGAATAGCGTATCTTTCGCCATATAATTTCAATTCATCAAGTTTTAATCTTTTTAATTTCTCCATTTATAGTTTCGTAATTTATTTCTTTAAATTAATATTAAAAATTCAAATTTTATTTTCTTTCTTGTTAAAAATCTCTGTTTAATTTTCTGATAAATCTTTGTTTATTTTCGGATTTTCGGATATTGGGGCGGATCCCTCCCCACAAAGCTGAAACTTTTGTAAACGGTAAAAAAATCTCTGTTTAATTTTCTGATAAATCCTTGAACAATTTTTTATTAAATATTTTGTCCTCGTATCTGTGAATTACATATCTCTGTAGCGAAGAAAGCCGAGAAGCGGAAAGACTCCGTGCTGTGGAAAACATACAAAATTGTAGCGAAGAAAGCCGAGAAGTGGAAAGACTCCGTGCTATGGACCACGGAGGACCACAAATTTGCATAAGTTTTGTCTGCATAATATTTGCTCACTAATGCGTGACTCAGCACTCGCACTTTCCACTTTCCCTTAAACTTGACACTTGACTTGGAAAACCGACTTCTAAACAAACCTTCTTCAGAAAAATGATCTTCTGAATGCACTACTTTTGAATGAGAAGCAAACTGATGAAAGATTTCAAATTTTTATGTCCTTTAATCATATAAACATCTCCCCTGTCGACGGCCAAGAAATACTCCCGCGGGAATTTTCTCTTGGCGGCAAATTGCAGAATGTAGCGCTTTCACTGGCAGCTTTTCGCGTTGTCGACGTTGTCATTTAGTGTGTCGATTGAGAACTTTGGTTTCAACGCCGTTGTTTTCGTAAAAAATGTTTTTCTAAATTGTAAAATGTCTCAAATGTATGTTAGTCATTCACGTGTTGCGTTGGACCAGGTCTACTTATAGTTCACACTTTTACGGTTATTTATTTATTTTGTTTAGTAACTACAGCTGATTGTAGTGAATAAATGAAGGCAGTAATTTTTTAAACTTACAATGTAATTAAGAAAAGAATAATTAATAATTGTTTTTTCATTCTCGTGAAAAATGTTTTTCGGGCTGGTAGATGTTGGTTACAGCTTGCCCGAAGGGCAATCTGTAAAATTAATTTTCTTTGCACCCTGCTTGGAGTAAACATTTATTTTACCGAGGTGTTCGTTTTAACACGAAAATGACAAGAGTTGTGTCCTGCATTTCCCAGTAGCGTGTACAAATCTTTTAAATACATTTACGCAAATAGAATGGTTAATTTCATCAGGAATAGAATACAGTACATTGATAATTTGTGTTTTTTGTAGAATATACTCCACGACTTTGTAGGTAGAAAGACCGTACTTATGGCAGACGAAAGTTTAGACAAAAATCATAGCAAGTTAACCGACCTCGACACTTAACTATAGTTAAAAACGTTTGTGAATTCCTTCGCAATATTTTAGAATGCTTTTACAGTTTAAAGTGAAATGAAAGTACTAACGGGAGCCCCGCTTTTAGGCTTGGCTAAATCTATATATTATGAATTTACGCTGTATTCAACTAAATTTGGTCAACAATAAGCTTGCTAGGAAGGTCATAGTCTACTATAACACACAACCCAGGTGCGGATCCAGGATTTTGTGAGAGGGTGGGGGGGGGGGGGGGGGGAGGGTGACCATTTTTTGTGACATAGTATTTAGCCATATATATATACTTAAAACAAAGAGTTACACAATGGACTTTTAATGCGCTTTTATTATGCACTTTACTTTTCCATATAGTTGAAGGCATTTTGCAAACTGACAGCTACTTTGTTTTTGTAGTAATCGATTTTTCTTTTTTTTTTCCTTTTTTTTCTAATAATCGATGAAATATGAAGACTTGACCGCACGAAATGAGGGATGGCTAGCCATCCAATCCCCCCCCCCCCCGGATCCGCCTCTGGAACCTTTTCTGAGCTCCCATTCTCCATTTGAATCTCCGAAGATAAGTAAGCAAGAGCGACGATTTTCCTCAGTTATCGAAATGTGGCTTCTGTCCAAGACCCGATTGCAAACCAGTAGTTATATATATAGATATAGCTCTTTGGCTTTCATGCCCAAATTGAGCACTCTACTGGGATGAGTCATTGCCGCTAGCATTGCTCATGCTCACTAGTTCTCTAGTTTGAGCACTCTGGCATGACTTAAATGATACCACAAGTGTGGTTTCCTTTGAGGTGGCTATATAGCCATACCTCCATCCTAGCATCAGCACTGCACTGATGAGGCCCAGAAGGCCGAAACAGTACTGTCTGCAGTTATATATATATATATATATATATATATATATAGTTGTTGCGGGAGAAAAAAACACACCACCCTGATGAGTGGGCAACCACGAAACAGGCTTGTAGGGATAAACCCGTAGTTTGTTTGTGTGTTTTTTTCTCCCGCAACAACTACTTCGCTCTACGTTCACGTATTGAGCACTGTTTTACGATTAATCAACTTTTACAATTTATATATATATATATGTGTGTCGATGCATAGCGAGTATCTGATTAATTCTGATGTGGGATTTTATACTAGGAGTGAGTTGACCAATCAAAACACGAGAACTAACTGGGATTTATAACAAAGTACCTGTAGTTCATCTTTTGTTATATAATAACTCAGATATACGCGCGCGCTGATTGGTTAGTGTGCCGATAAACCCATAAAAAAATCTGTTTTTATTTAAAGTTAGTTTATAAAAGCATTAAATCGCAGTTTTTATGGGTTTACCGGCGTAATAAACCCCTTGGGATGTTGGGAGAACACTCGAACATGTCACCGGAAATGGCTGTATGTTTAATAAGCTCTTCTCGTGTTCTCCCAGCATCCCGCCTGGTTTATTACGCCGGTAAACCCATAGCAACTGAAGTTTAGATAGATAAATAGTTTATTCACTTTAAAATGATTGCAGCCGAAAAACTGAATTAAGTCTTAAAATACATGGTTGAAATATATACTGAAAAGTATTGACAATCAAAAAAAAAAAAATATATATAGAGGATATTACACGGTGACGAGAAGATATGAATTTTATGTTCGAATGGCAAGAACAATATCTCACGAGTGAGCGAAGCGAACGAGTGAGATATTTTTCTTGCCACGAGAACATAAAATTCATATCTTCGAGCCAATGTGTAATGTTCTTTTTATTATATGGAGAAACCAATTCAACAAAAGCAAAAGGCGGGAATCGTGACGTCATTGAACGATACGACACTCACAAAGGTGACATACGGAAAATACGCCACTCGGGTCCCGGATGAAGTGGCGTATGGAATCTACGAGTGGTTTAGTTCCCAGTAAAACACTCTTCTCCATATAATAAATATATATATGTATTATTTCGTTAAAAAGCTATGCTTATAAAAATCTATGATACATGATAAAAAAAGAAGCTGTTTTGGAAACGTCTGGTTTTACAGACTGGAGCCGTAAAAGTGCGCTTTGCGCGTAAATCAATATTACATTGGTTTCTTGGGGGCAAAAACTTGTGAAGCTTGTGGTCAGGATCGCTCAAAATCTCTTGAAATAGGTTTCCCGCCAAAGCGTCTCCGCTGCGACTGGGCAAGGTTTGAATACCTGCCAGGGACAAGGCCTCGTCATAGCAAACGTCAGGAAATGTAATCCGCAAGGCGCGCCTCTGACACCTCTCTAATTGGGCGGAGAGGTACTGCGGGAGACTACTGGTATGCACCGCGCACGCGTATTCCATGACAGCCCGTATACATGTCAGGTAAAACAAAACTAGCTAACTTCGTATTGCTTACATATTCGCAGACGAATGTCGCAGAATGCATCTTACGATGAAAGTGCAGGGAAAAGCCCTTCAAGGACACGTAATTCGCAATGTATCAGTTGATAAGGAAAGCGGATGTGACGTCCATTGTTACCTGGAAGATAACTGTGTGTCGTTCAACCTGGGTCCATGGGAAGGTGGCCAGCACCTGTGTGAATTGAGTAATTCCGATCATATTCAACATTCAGATGATCTTAAACCAAAGCATGGATTCTATTACCGCGCAAGCAAGGTAAAACGGCAAATACATCATGGGAAACCAAGCTCATACGTGGTCTCCTTAAGAATATATGGTCCATATTGTTTGCCGATAAATAGATTAAAACACCTTAAATACCCAGGTGGCTTATTCAGTCAAGGTTTCGTTGAGTGGGGGAGGGGGGTTGGGGTGGGGTGGCTTACTCAGGGGGGGGGGTAGGGCAACGCCTTTTAGACTCACTGATTCTGCGATTCATGACATTTAGCATGAATGTTTTGTTCTCGTTTCACTGCAGAACAATTAGCGAACAAATAACCATACAAACCGACCTGAGAGCCAGCTATCAACCTACCCACAGTTAGTCTCGTAACTGATGTTTTCATGTTATTCATTTCACGAATCGATGACCATGGTGTAATAACGACACAAACTGAAAGTACTTAGACTTAAACAAATCATAGTACATTATTGTAAAGTTATTATTACCGGGGAATCTTCATGAATGGTTTCTTCAGGGGAGGGGTGGATTATTAATAGCTGGAAAGGGGGGGGTAGCTTAATAAATTTCTTCTCCTGGAGAGGCGTGACTTATCAGAGAGGGCACTTTATTTGAGGTTGGGAGGGGCCTAATTGAGGATTCATGGTTCTAGCTTTGGCTTTTGCTTTCAGCTCACCAGTGAGTTATATAACATGAATTAGGGATGGTGTCATGCTCTGCACCAAGTGAAATCTCCTTATGCATAAAATATAACTTGAACAAATATTCAATATTTATAACCATAGCTTCATCTTCATATCTTTTCTTGTAATTAATTAATCTTTTGTTAACTTTCAAATTCGTGTACACATTTTTGATCCAAAATCTTTGTTCTTCCGGGTGACTGCTGGGCTTTCGTTCATCAACAACTAAAGAACACACTGGAAATTTCAACTTTTATTTTGCCACCGAACGAAAACAAATGGCGGCTCTACCGACCTCGTGGCACCAAAGACCCACGCGCATGCTCAGCTTTTTGTCATATAATATTATAACCGCAGGGGGGACTGGTAAGTCTTCAGAACATCCTCCCCTTCTTTGATATACAATATCAACAATAAAATTTAAATATGCTAAAGAAGCGTTTCACTTCATGCAAAGTTTCTACCTAATAGTTCAAGAACACTCCAAAGGGCAAAGCTTCACTATCGGCCTCCGCAAGATACTCGTCCCAACTTGAACATCAACTACTCGAACCTTGTCATCCTTCCCAGGGAATACTTTTACGATTCGACCCAGGGGCCACCTTCCTCTTGGGTTATCTGTGGACAATACAATGACCACATCGCCAACTTTCAAATCACTCTGCTCGCAGCGCCATTTCTTTCTTCCACTTAGACTCGGGAGCCACTCCCTAAGCCACCTGTGCCAAAAGTGGCGAACAAGGTCCTGGACCCGACGCCATCTCCTCCTGGGATTAAAGGCAACCTCGTCAATAACTTTAGGTGCAAATCTCCCTCCTAACTGGCCATGCAGAAAATGGTTGGGCGTTAAAGGGGTAAGGTCAGTGGGATCGGCCGACTGGTAAGTGATTGGTCGGGAGTTAAGTAACCCTTCTGCGCCAACGACTGCACTTAACAGTTCTTCATCTGAGATATCTGCAGAGTTCAGGATAGCATAAATAGCTTTCTTTGCAGACTTGATCATAACTTCATGCACACCACTGAAATGTGGAGCGAGTGGAGGATTAAAGCGCCACTGCACCCCGTGAGTTGCTGTGCCATCTTGAATCTTCTTCTCATCTAAAGTTTCTAATGTCTTCAATTCTTTACTTCCTCCAACGAAGTTAGTCCCATTATCACATACAACAATTTCTGGTAGGCCACGTCGCGATGCCATACGAAAGAAGGCATTTAGAAATGAATCCGTGTCAAGGTTAAAAGCTACCTCCAGATGCACGGCCCTTGTTGCCAAACACGTGAATAGGCACAAATATCTCTTCTGGCGTACCTTACCTCTTCCTTGTTTCGTGATAAAGGGCCCGCCAAAGTCAAGTGATGTTTGGCTGAAAGCGCGTAAAGACTTTTGAGTACGCAATTCAGGCAAAGGGGCCATGATTTGCTTGGCTGGTTTCGCTTTTCTCCTTCTGCACTGCATGCACTCTCTCTCCCATTGCTTGATTGCTTCTCTAGCTGAAATTATCCAATACTGGACAGAAAGTTGGGTCAACACCTGGTTAATTCCCCCGTGTTCACTCTGCTCGTGAGCTTGCTTGATGATGAGGGTCGTGACCCAATGACTTCGAGGTAAGATGATGGGGTAACGGGTTTCCCATGGTAGATACTCAGCATATCGAAGCCTCCCATCACAGCGAAGAACCCCATCCTCTGACAAGACAGGTCTCAGGGGCTGCAATCTACTCCCATTTGGCAGTTCCTTTTTGGTCTTGACTGCTCGTATTTCTTCCTTAAAGACTTTTTGCTGTGCTTGTCGGATAAATCTCATTCCGGAAGAGGCTACTTCATCAGGCTGTATAGTACCTTCTCTTCGAAAGGCAGCTGGTAAACGACAGTTTTCGAGGAATCGATCAACTCTTGCAGCAACTCTTGTAAGTCTACTCCAACTCGAGTATCTTCGTGGCTCTAATCGGTCTTCACCGACTGAAGAAAGGAATGTCTTCTCCCCTACTTGTTCCCTTGCCTGGTACGACTTCCGGATCTCACTGTTGAACCCAGCCTTCATTTCAATTTTGGTCTCTGGCCACTCAGAAGGGGGTTGCTTCAGAAATGATGGACCATTCCACCATTGTTTTTCCTCAGCAAGGGTTGAAATGCTAAGACCCCTTGTCAGCAAGTCAGCGGGGTTTATCTTGGTTGGTACATGTCTCCACTGCTCTGGATTGGTCAAGGCTTGAATCTCCCCTACACGACTAGACACAAATGGCTTGTACTTTCGACTTTGTCCGCAAATCCAATAGAGAACATCCATGCTATCAAACCAAAACACCCACTCATGTTTCTCTATAACAAGCACTTGTCCAACCGTCTCACCAAGCCTGAGGCCTGTCACGGCGGCCATCAGTTCCAGACGTGGTATGCTTATAGCCTGAAGTGGTGCAACACGGGACCTTGAAGCAATGAGGCGGCAACTGACAGTTCCATCTTTATAGAGGTGTCTGACATAACAGGCTGCTCCATACGCTTCTTCAGATGCATCCACAAATATATGTATAGCCATGTGTTCAACTGGAGTGCTGGTCCTCAAGCATCGTGGGATCTGAATTCTTGGTAATGCTGATAGTTCACTGAACCACTGTGTAGCCCTCGCTGACAAATTTTCACCGACCGGCTCATCCCAGTCCACACCACTTGCCCACATGTCTTGTAGCAGGACCTTGGCTCGCACAATGTAGGGTGATAAAAGGCCAAGTGGGTCGAACAATGTTGCTATCTTGCTTAAGAAGTTACGTTTTGTTCGGGAATGCTTCTCAGTAGGCTGATTAACTTGGAATTTAAACACATCTTCCATGGGGCACCACAGGACTCCCAAGGTTTTCACTGGAGGTAACTCACCCCGGTCAAGATCAACTTCTGTGGCACAGTCTGAAGATGGAATTGATTGTAACACTTCAGGTTCATTCGAAAGCCACTTTCTGGCATGCATTCCAGCAGATTCCCATAGTTGCGACAACTGGCTGTACAGCTCAATTGCTGTCTTGATGTCAGGAACGGAATCCATGCTATCATCCATGTACGTACTCTTAAGAATAGTTTCAGCTGCTAGGGGAAACTCTGATTGATATCTCCTGGCGTGTTCTTGGGTTACGAACTGGGCTTGAAAAGGAGATGAATTTACTCCAAATACAAGGCGGTCAAACTCAAAGATGTCAGGCTCTCGGTTTGTCTCTAAACTTCGCCACAGAAAGCGATGATACGGTTGATCATCTCGTTTCAGCTTGATCTGCAGGTACATTTCTTTGATGTCGCACATTAAGGCTACAGGATCACGCCGCAACCGAAGAAGAACTGTAAACAGGTCATTCTGGAGTTTAGGCCCTTGTAATACAACGTCATTAAGAGACATGCCATTGAACTTGGCGGAGGCATCGAACTCTATGCGAGTTTTAGTTGTTGACTTGTCTGGTCGTAACACAGGGAAGTGAGGTAGGTACCAGAGTTGATCAGGCTCTCTCCCTTTACGAGGGACCTTGTGGATGTATCCCTCTTTCTCATACGTTTGCAATATTTTAGTGTAAACCTCAGCAAGCTCAGGTGATCTTTGTAACTTCTTCTCAGTGTTCTGCAAACGGTGCAGTGCCATACTGTAATTGTTGGGCAATGAACTTTTGTTGCGTTTCCAAGGCATTCCAATAGCGTAGCGTCCATTGTCATAGGTCAAAGAGTTAGCAACTGTGTCCTTTGCAAACTTCTCGTCTGGATTGACAATACAATTCTCTATACATATAGGCTCTTCTATGTCCCAGTACCGACGAACAAGGCTGTTTAGTCTGTCCGAATCATTCAGGAAGAAGGTAAAATTGGTCTGGGTTCTCTCTGAGTTCACTTCTGGATTGCCAATACAAGTCCACCCTAGTGGGGTCAGCCTAGCAATGGGCTCTCCTGGTAGCCCCTTCACATCCTTCAGTGAGTACAGCAAGTCAGCATGATCCACGCCAATAAGCAAATCTACCATGGTACGGGGTCCCACTTGAGGAAACTTGATATCTTTCAGATGTCCCCATTTAGTGCGGTACTTCCTCCAATCCACCACTTCCATGTTTCCTGTAACTCTTTCAGCTGTATAGGCTGAGATTTCCTTGGACAATTCTCCACGTAAACTGGTGATCCTAAATTCCACAAGAGTAGTTTGAAACCTCTCTTGCTTGTCATTCAATACCTTAACAGTTAGTTCATGTGGGCGTCCTTCAAGTTCAAGTTCCGCTGCAACATCACTGTTCAAGTAACTTTTGCTGCTTGCATCATCCAAGAGAGCATTTACTTTAACTCTTCGTTTCCCATTGCTCAAATAAACAGGAATAGTTCTCAGTGCCATGAATCTGGTGGACAGAATAGGTTCTTCTCCAATGGTGGTCGAATGGGTTCTCTCACTTATCTCCCCTTCTCTGGTACACTCCAACTTCTGCTTGTGTTTCTACTCTTGCTACATGGTCCTCATGAAGCATTCGGTGATGGCGAGACTGACACCCATTTATCCCACAGACCTTGTTCCACAAACACGTATCCCCACGATGTCCATCGCTTAGACATCTAAAACACAATTTATGCTCCTTTGCAATGTTCCACCGGTTGCTTACTGCTAGCCTCTCAAAACCTTCACAATTCCAGAGACTATGGGGTCCTTTGCAGACCTTGCACTTCCTCACAGGTTTCCTCTTGGAGCTTCGGTCTTCAGCTAAGAATGTTCTCTCCCTCTTGGGCCCATCTTTAATGGCACCTACTATTGTTTCGGAAGCTATTGTCATAAACTCTGACTCACGGTCAACGAATTCTCTCAATGCTGTAACACTTTCACTCTCACCACTATCGAAAATCCATTGCTTGTACTTTGCAAGAAGACTCTTGTTGAACTTGCGTTGGAGAGAGATATAGAGCGATCCACTCCCAAGTTCTGCCTCTTGATTGGCATCTGTTAAGTTTACGACTAATGCTTCCAAGAGCTCAGCAAACCTCTCCAGATCCTTCTCATTCCCTTCTCTTATTTGTTTAAAGGCATCCAACTCTTCGAGACGAAGTGTGAGAGCTCGCCGCTTCCCACCATATTTGCGGTCCAGTCGTGACTTGGCTACTTCATAGGCTGTGGCTGAATGGCCAAGATGCTCGATTACTTTTAATGCTTCACCCTGGAGGCATTCACGCAATCTTAACAACTTGTATTCTGGTGTGGCTCTTGCTCGATCAACACATGAGTAAAATACTGCCTTCCAAGCCCCATACTGCTTCTTATTACCAGAAAACTTAGGAATGCTTACTCTCTTGAGGGCTGCAGAATCAACATTGATCTTGTCATGGTAAGGGTATGATGGTTGGCTGGCTTCAGGGGTTGATTGACTTTGATTGCCACTTGACATACATGGTACCACACTGGGGGTTCCAGATGCCATTACATTAGAATTATATGAAGCTGGTGGTGGTAAAGCAGATGATCGAACTGGGATGGTCTGACCTGAATTTGCAAGTGGATTTATGGGATGGTGCTGAGATTGAGGTTGATAAACCACTGTGGACATCTGAGGCACTGAGCCTTCAGGCACAAAGGGGGTAAAAGAATAAACAACTCCACTTACTGGTGAAGATAGTGCAGCCATACTGTTGACAGGTGTGGATGTTGACATGTGCAATTTTGATGTTGAGGAAATACAGGGCCCACCTGGAATGGGTGCCTCTGCAGTCATCTGAGACTCTGGGGCAGTACCTGTTTCCCTTGTGGATTGTCCTAGCACCTGCGTGTCACTGACTTGTCCTTTCAATCCTTCCATCAGATTACGAGCTCCATTTTTCTGACCTAGCTCCACCTGCAATTTTCCTCTTCGAATTCTCTCATTCAGCTTTTTCTGGCATTCCTCGTACGTTTTTTCCAGGTCTTGTGCCACTTGACTAAGCTCCAACTCACGCCTACTAATTTCCTCCTTGATCCGATCAGTCTGCTCCTTTATCATAAGCTCTTCAGCGGCTGCTGATTTGGAACTGTTTAAAACACCACATTGACTCGAACTGCTGTTCAGATATCCTCTAAATAACTCCTCAATTTCGTTAAAATTTTCTTCCACAGCCTCTACCTCCAAAGATACAGCTCTAAGTTTATCCAAGTCGCCAGCGATTTCGTAATGTGACTCAAGCCGCACACAGGCTTCGACGACCGTTTCGAAAGCGACCGAAACAAAATCCAAGGCTTCCATAACTTTAACTTTCGGAGATAAGCCTCCTTCCATCAACATCAACAGTCTCGTTCTGGTTCGCGTGTAAGCTCCTTTGGCCTTCGCCTTTTCGCACTTGAGTTTCTCCATCGATCGGGGCACACAACACAAACTGGTCGTAAATATCGAACGTCGATCTCAAATAATTCTTGAATTCCAGCGGTTCACCATTTGCAATCTCGCTCTGCTACCAAAAATGTTCTTCCGGGTGACTGCTGGGCTTTCGTTCATCAACAACTAAAGAACACACTGGAAATTTCAACTTTTATTTTGCCACCGAACGAAAACAAATGGCGGCTCTACCGACCTCGTGGCACCAAAGACCCACGCGCATGCTCAGCTTTTTGTCATATAATATTATAACCGCAGGGGGGACTGGTAAGTCTTCAGAACAATCTTCATCTTACAATACCATAAACTTATTTTAATTGAGCTTCCTGGAGAGAAGCTCTAAGATAGGTCGAGTCATTACTATAAATAAAGTTCCTATTTCTAATACCTTGCATGAAATATTTTGCATGTTCTTTCTGTTGTGTTGTCTTACCCTTAGAACGCTTGTAACTCTGGGAAGTGTCCCATTAATTCAGTTTGTCAGAACGGGTTCACCGACAAAGGATACCGATGCAAGTGCAAAGCTGGTTTCTACGGAGATAACTGCTTAAAAGGTAAAGATTGTAACCGCTGCATGGTTAAAACTAATCTCCTTCACAATCAATGATTCTTCACCAGTTACAAAAGATCGTACTGCTTTTTCTACTGCAAGTTCCACGCGTAAATTTCAATACCTAAACTGATATATGCATGGGATGTAATAAATCGATGACATCAGTGACATCAATAAAATTAATCAGCAATCAATAGATAGTCTATGGTTTATGATGATTAATCAATTGATTAGTCATTGATTATATCCAATAATCAAAGAGTGATCGATAAGCAGGGTCACACATCTTTTCCAGAATTTTCTAATGAGAATTTTTGTGACGATGCTTTCCATTTTTCTTACAAATTTACTTTTTTCTTTTGACCTACTTTGATTTAATTTCGTGTTTTATTATGGGTACTAAGTTAAATACATTTCTACATGTATATTAATGCCATGGCACATAGTTTTCTCGGAGGACTCGTGTCCTTTTTCGTACGTTTCGTGCTTGACACAGGTATCGTTTCTTCAGCTTCTTGCTGTTGGCTATCTACTGCCTGATCTCCTGAGTCGTTTGGTTCTGACGAGGTACTGGTAGATCCAACAATGCGCTTTACCCTGACCTCTCACTGTCAGACTCCGAATTTGAGTCAGAGGCTGGCTGAATGTTGTTCTGACTATCCTGCACAATAGAAGTCAAAATCTTACTTCATGTGCCTTGACGTTCTCATCTTTCTTTCCTTTAAATGATGTTTGGCTTCATAGGTAAGTTTTTAATGATGGTTCAATCGTGTGCGAGAAGATTGCTTTTCCTACCGAGGCCTGTCGCCTTTATCAGAATTCGGAAATGTAGGAAATGTTTGTTTTTGAGAGGCAGATTTCGCATGCTAAACAAATAAACCTACCTGTTAAAATAACCAACAGCAATGCCGCATCACTTCCTCAAAGATGCCATCGATGAGTGATCGATTGGCCAAAAATGTTTTCGTCATCGATTAGTCATCGCTTACCCATTGATAATCACTAATAATCAATGAATAACCAATTGATTACTCAATGATTATCCATCGATTACTCATTGATGTCATCCGTCATCGATTTATTACGTCTGGCGAAAATACCTTCATTGTATCATTTCTGCCTTTCTGTTGTTTTATTAGTGACAATTTACCCAAACGTGTCAGTAGCTAGAGAAGGAGAGACCGTTACATTTCACTGCAACACAACCGGCCCACCAAACTTAGTTATCAAGTGGACCAAATCCGAGGGAGGCCTGGACACTTCAAGAACCAACATCAGTGAAGGAAACCTGACGATACTGAATGTTACTGTAGATGACAGTGGTTCGTATGAGTGTACTGTTACAAACATTACTGGAAGTTATTCGTCATCTGTACAGCTTCAAGTCCTCGCCGCTCTGAAGTTCATCACCAGGCCACCATTATCTGCCAGTATTTATGTCAGTCAATCATTTAATTTTTCATGTTGCCCATCAAATAATTCACTACCGTACACAATTTCCTGGCTTTACAATGGAACTGCTTCACTACCGGCCGGTGTTTTCACAAACTCAACAAAAACTCTGTTCATTCCGTCTGTGAATCAAAATCACAGTGGTGTTTACACTTGCCGTGTTGAAAACAAACTTTACTCACTTCAGGCAAACATCACTGTGAATAGCAAGTTTCCTGCAACATGCACTGTAGTGAGGCAAAATGTCAGTGACGTCAGTGGTGAATACATCATTGATGTTGATGAGGACGGGGTCCTGGGTCCAGTGACTGCTTACTGTAATATGACAGACAAAGAAGGTGTTGGAGTGACAGTTGTCAGTCATAACGGTGAAAACAGAACACACGTCAAGGGATATAATTATACCAAAGGGTCTGGAATCTTATACGAACGGAATATCACCTACATCGGCTTCAGCTACGAGCATTTGAAGCGTTTGACCGCTATCTCCACCAACTGTGAACAGTACATCCAATATGAATGTAAAGGTTCTGATTGGTTTGCATGGAGGACACCTGAGTGGGTCCAAAAAAATTACATGTACGGAGATGGCAAGAACAATAAACGTTGTATTTGCAAAGAGAGCAACACCTGTGCAGGCGGCAAGACATGCAATTGTATAAAAAACGATGAAGTGTTGCGTGAGGACAGCGGTTACCTTTCAAACAAAGATGATCTTCCCGTTGCTAAGTTGGAATTTGGTGACACAGGAGGCCCAGACGAGGAAGGATATCACACGCTGGGAAAACTGAAATGTTATGGAATGAACTGACAACATGAAAGTGCAGTTGTAAACATAATATCATTAAGTGTAACTGTTGCATAGTAAGCAATATATATGAGCCAGGCCAGTTTCAAAGCTAGTTTTCTTATCAGGAATAAAGTTAAACGAACCACAAACCGTTAACAGAAGTAGGATAGAAGGGGTTGGTGTTTGGCTTGTAAGGCTGTGTGTGTAAGGGGAGGGGGGGTGCGGGGAGAGGAGTAGGAAAAGAGGGTGAGGTATAGTAATGACGAGACAGGTGGCAGGGATTGCAATTCTTGAACCTGGGTTGAAAAGTCGACCCAGTCAAAACAGGGTTTTGAGGATTCTCCCATTTTTTTGGTTTCCCTTCCAGACTCACACTTCAGACACCACCTACTGCAGTTCTGTTGGGCTTTACTGCTAAATTATTACAATCATAGGTAATGTGATCTTAGGCACATGCTTTCTTAAAGTCGTTAGCTAAAGCAGCACCACACATAGACCTTCTTTGACCCATAACTCATATTTTGACCTGCTAAGACAAACTCAGCAACACCAGTGCACAGATCTATAGTTCTGTTATATTTACTTAAGGTTTGATGTTTTACAGAGGTAAAAACGTGTTAAAACAAGCATTAGTTTCTAATGTTTGACATGCGTGTGCTATATATAACAACTGCTCATAAATAAAGAGTATGTTTAAACAGTTGTAAGGTTTGACGTTCTGTGGTGGTCATTGCAACCAACTTGACTCATAGAAAGATGAACAGTCAATAAGGAATGAAAGCCTTAAATAGAAAATGAACATGAATATTTGACTTTGTAAAATCCAAAAGAAGATATCACAAGTTTACTGCAGTGGGATAAGAAATAGCACTTTCTAAACTCTCAGTCAATCCAATTTTACTTGTATCAAAATGAGCGTAAACCACAAGTAGCCTGAACTCGGAATCAAAAAACTTGTATATTGTTTACCAAGCTCACTTTAGAGATAGCGCGCCTCGTATGTTAAATGATCGATCGAATACATCTCTTTACCACAATTGCTACTAATCTCGCAATCTGATTGGCTAATTTGATTAGATAAGAGTCCAGACATCCCAGCTCGCGTCAATGTGTCACGCGTCAATTTGTTGTGGACTCACTCGGAAGTGCCTCGTTAGAGTCCACAACACTTTGACCACTGTGATGACGCATATCGTTGTCGATACCAGTACAGACAACGCTACACCACATACGAATTTTGAAAAGGCTGCCTCTTCTCTATACCTGAACGCACTCGCGCCAGCACAAAAACCATATCAGATAGACCTCTTTTCACACACGAAACACTAGTTTCAGAGCGATTTCCATTTCGGCGAACCGTTCTTGTTCCAGTTGCCTTGGGAGTCGTTTGCCTTCACACTAGGCCGGCACATTTTTCATGTGGACACGAAAAGCTATCCGGTATAGTGTGGATAAGCCTTATACAAATTAAAAGCCAGAGTGGCGATGAAGCGCACTCATTAACAATATGACTGCATAACAAAAGACCCAAGAATGCGTACTTCGACCGCGCGCAACACGCACGTAACGCGGAACTCGCCCTCAAAGTATGTCTGTGAAGATTTTTCTTTCGATTGGTACTGTATGAAGTACAGGTTTTCAGTAGAAAGGGAATGGAATAGGTTATAGCTAACTGGAGATAACTGGAAAGTGCTTGAGAAAGAGAAATGAACCAAGTTCAATGTTGGGCATCAGGAGCCATCAATATTAATGATTCCTGTCGGCATTCATCCTGTGCTAAAGCTTGAAAGCACTTCCTCAAACCATAGTGAGAGATGACTGGAAAGTGGTTCTGTTCAGACTTGCCGTGCACTGCATGACTACGAATAACTCAACTTTCTCTTTATACAATTCCAGTTTCTGAGAACTTAGTTCCTGTCTTTTCAGTGTCCTTTCTCTGCCAGACTTCTCCTGTTTCTCCGGATATATTTTTTCTTACGTCGTAATAAGCATTGTGTTCTGCCAAATTTCACCTCGAACCTCGCCTATTATCTTCGTGCCTCGTGGCATATTAGGCCTTCACAGAGCCTTTCCACTTACTGTCAGTTAGCCGCAACGGTCTTCACATCCTCCCACGATCGCCATCCTGCTTCTGCCCTAGTTTCCTTTTTACCCGTTTGCCTCCAGGTGGTTTTTTGCCTTCCTCTTCTTTTTTTTCCTTCTGGTACCCAAGTCATTGCTATGGTGCAGTCGCTGTTTTGGTCTGTCTGAGTATGTGTCCAATCATCTTTCATCTACACTGCTTCACCTCTTTACTCACTCCATAGGTTTTAGGTCTAACATTCTCAGAGCAATTCTTCAGTAACGTTCTGACATGGTGCCGCGCCGTCAATGGATCTGTGGGAATCTTCGAAGAAACTTGAAACGCATCTACAGCTTTGTCGTCTGCCTTGTTCATTTTCTGTGTTTCATACTCGTACAGCTGGCATAACTTGCACTATACCAAACTTAGGAAGAATTTAATCATGGACAAACATATGATAAACTTATTCTCCCCATTGTTTCATTGCTAACATGGTGTGGTTGCAGATTGTCTTCCATTGTTAACATTGAATAGGGGGCGTTATGCACTGGTATATCGGCGCGATGAGAGACTTGCAGCTCGCCCTAATTGTGTTTCAAAAGCTGATGCAAAATGCGGCAAATTATTACAATACATGATTCACACTAGTGTGACATGAGCACTCGCAGAAGGTTGTTTTGGGCCTGCCTCTGTTTCCCTTTCCCTCCGGCTTCCATCCAAGGGCAACAGCAAAATCAGTTGTTGTTCATCTCTTTCCTAAAAATTTGTTTCAAATTTTTTGAAAAGTTAACAAGTTCACAGCTTTTTGAGATTCTGTATTTCCCAACTGTCACATTTGGAAACTGCTAGCCCCAGTAATGCTACTGATCAAAAGCCAATTTGATCGGTCCATTCTGTTTTCTCTTAATTTCCCAAATATAGTATTTGGTAAATTAAATATGGACAAGCTGTGGTTAAATACATTCAATGGCAGTTACACGTTTCAGGTTTTATTGGTTTCTGGTACTCAACAACTCATTTGATCACCAGCTAGAAATTATTGCAAACAAAACAGAGATTCAAACGACCGAAAAATTTGTCGAGATAGCCCATTAGTTTTATTAACAATGTGATACAATAAAAAAAATTGTGCTGAAATATTTGTCACCTTTTGTGAAGTGCGAAATAAATCACTATGAATGAATCAATAGTGTTATTCGTAGCGCTATTTATAATACTCGCACGTTAGTGCTAATGAATGTAAGCATGTGCTTTTGGCACCATTCGCCATCGCATTATTGTATTTTTGTTATAAATAAGCTGTGGTTTTCAGACTCTGCACATTTTCTGCCTTTGCTTGCTGCAAACGGTAGTGAAGTTCCTCCCTTCGTGTTCGGTATGGATCGTCAGTGGATTCTGACTGTTTTCTTCATGTGTTTCCCCTGTGAACGCATTACAGGTTAGTCTTGAAGAGGGTCCTTAACTGCTAAAAATGGGAACTGGGATTTTACCTTTTTTCGAGCTGAGAAAATGAGTTTTACTTCACTGAGACTGAATATGACCAGTGTGAAGGGATTAATAATTTTGAAAATGGGAATGGGGTTTCTCTTCTTTCACGGTCTCAAAATCCTTTATTTGGCACAGCTTCCCGAGCGAGCCTATTTTTTGAAGTTAAAAAATTCTCTATCAGTAGATCTCACCAGACGTAAAAATTAGTGGTTTTCCCCTCCGTCCCGCAACTCAGTTCTACCAGGCTCCACACCAACGTGTCTTATACGCTCTGTCAGTTTTTCATCTTAGCGGTTTGATGTCGGGGGTCATCAAAATCAAGCATTTTTCAGCAAACATAGACTAATCCGTTTCTTCAGCAAAACATTGTACACTGCTGTAGACTGCTGGCTGTAGGTTGTGTAGCCGCGGCAAGCCGCGAAAAGCGCGCGAAAAACAAAGCCTCGTTTCGGTTTAAGACCTTCTAAATAACCCGGATGACTATGGCTGCCATGTTGGGGCAACATCGTCGTCGTCGTCCCTAGGCGCACGCGCCCGCGAGCCATGCCGCTAACCACGATGACTACGAAAACTCAAACGCATGGTTTTCTCAATTTCTATCCTCGCACGGTAGATATGGGGCTCCGCTCTGCGGCTCTTCGAGCCGCTGTGGAGCTCCGCTAAAACCCTCCGTCTTGTTTATACATTTCATAAAAAAAGACTAACTTATTTGTTTACTAGAACTATAGATTGGGAGTTAATAATCCTCCCATAAACACAGAAAACGAAGAAGCCAATTCATCTCGTTTTTTGGTGTTTTGTTACCTGTCACATTTTTCAAGTCACGTGTTTTGCTGTACACGGTTTGTGAAAATGAAATACAAAACATATTATTTAGTTATTTCTTTTAAGGTAGTCACCTGCAAAACATCGCACAATTGTCAATGAATAAAGAAGGACTGTGCAATCAAAACTAACAGAATCTCCTGGAGCACACAAGCCATCTCCGTTTAAATTTTCATTAACAAAAACATCATCTTGTATTGAGAATTTCCCGCTGTATCACAGATCCAAATCTCGGCATTAGCGAAACATCTATCCTCTGAGAAATGCATACGGTCCTTGGAAAAACACACTCTTATGGATCTTGCTAAGCTTGGCTATCAGCAGGTTTTAGAAGAGGGTGTCGGTGTCGTGGCAACCTTAAGAACCACCAGCGTTGCAAACAAACAATCCAGAGAACGTTTAACAGAGGGATGGGCGTTGCGACCAGCTAAGAAGGCGTACCGTTTTAGTGAAAAGCAGAAGGCCTACCTCACTGCTAAATTCAACATTGGTCAGTCCACTGGACGGAAAGTCGAGGCAAGTCTTGTAGCCTCAGGGGAATTAAATATATTTTTGTTATTCTTTCCCACTCCAGAATTTTTTTAATGATCCGTCCCTTTCCTTATAAAAATGGAGCAGTGCGTGGCAGAGATTTACCACACACCCGAAGAGGTACTCTACATGGGCCCTCTTCAACTGGTGTCAAACACTTTTTAGGATTAATACCTTCAAGGGTCATTGAAATATATCACCAAAGCTCTCATGACTCTTGCGGGGTTTCTTCGTTGCTTCCTTTCCTTAACTCTAGGGATGTCGGAAGAAGAATGACCCTGGTAAGGGGCTTGAGGGCTCCGGCATGGGTACGACTGGCACACCTATTCAGGGAAGAACCTCCACCTACACCCCCACCTTCGATCTACCCACCTTCACGAGAGGGAGGGCGACGGGAAACGAAACATTTTATGGGGATGGCCTAATAAAGTAGAAGTTAGTTACGATTTAGATCTGTGATACAGCGGGAAATTCTGAATACAAGATGTTGTTTTTGTTAATGAAAATTTAAACGGAGATGGCTTGTGTGCTCCAGGAGATTCTGTTAGTTTTGATTGCACAGTCCTTCTGTATTCATTGACAATTGTGCGATGTTTTGCAGGTGACTACCTTAAAAGAAATAACTAAATAATATGTTTTGTATTTCATTTTCACAAACCGTGTACAGCAAAACACGTGACTTGAAAAATGTGACTGGTAACAAAACACCAAAAAACGAGATGAATTGGCTTCTTCGTTTTCTGTGTTTATGGGAGGATTATTAACTCCCAATCTATAGTTCTAGTAAACAAATAAGTTAGTCTTTTTTATGAAATGTATAAACAAGACGGAGGGTTTTACTCTTCTCCTGTGGAACGTGGAGCATTTAACACGACATAAGATCAGTAAATAAACATTCCTGATATTTACATAACTAAAACTTTTCGATGCGGGAAATCTAATTCTCAAGTTAGCATTATACTTTTTAAAGATTATTGTAATATATGTTTTATTTCGTTGAATCTTGTTTCGGTTTTTCGGACTTAACATTGAGTACGATAGCCAAGGGACGGACCATTTAAAATGGAACTGTCGATGGCCGGCCCTCCTCTGTCATTTTATTTAATTTTAAGGGTCACTTGTAAAAATAAACTTACAATGGTTCATTTCTATCATACCTCAAAATATCAGTCTATTTTTGCTGACATTGTTTGCTTGCTCCATGGTGCATTTTGAAAGCTTCTTTAGAAGCTTTTTTACCTCCGGAACCATACACACGAGTTCCGATGCATCCGAGGCGACTTCATGACCCTAGCCCTCCAGCCCTTTTTATAGCTTTTTTATTATTATTGGACGGATAATTTCGTTTTATTAGTCTCTCAGATAGAAATACCTGTTAAGGTAACAGAATTCCATCAATTTTTTGCGCTTTGAGGGGAAAGTCATAGCTTCCGTATGATTTTCTCCTCGATTTGCATATGTTTTCCTTTGCTTACATTCCCGTTCTTGTCGCGGACAGGCGACTTGGGGGGCACAAGTTGAAATTTTAATATATAGATTTAGCCAAGCCTAAAAGCGGGGCTCCCGTTAGTACTTTCATTTCACTTTAAACTGTAAAAGCATTCTAAAATATTGCGAAGGAATTCACAAACGTTTTTAATTATAGTTAAGTGTCGAGGTCGGTTAACTTGCTATGATTTTTGTCTAAACTTTGGTCTGCCATAAGTACGGTCTTTCTACCTACAAAGTCATGGAGTATATTCTACAAAAAACACAAATTATCAATGTACTGTATTCTATTCCTGATGAAATTAACCATTCTATTTGCGTAAATGTATTTAAAAGATTTGTACACGCTACTGGGAAATGCAGGACACAACTCTCGTGTTAAAACGAACACCTCGGTAAAATAAATGTTTACTCCAAGCAGGGTGCAAAGAAAATTAATTTTACAGATTGCCCTTCGGGCAAGCTGTAACCAACATCTACCAGCCCGAAAAACATTTTTCACGAGAATGAAAAAACAATTATTAATTATTCTTTTCTTAATTAAATTGTTAGTTTAAAAAATTACTGACTTCATTTATTCACCACAATCAGCTGTAGTTACTTAAGGTATCAGTATAACCCATTTGACCATTCGCGCGCGGTCCGCTCTAGCGCTCTTGGTTTTAACAAAAACCCATATAAACCGTATATTTTTTGAAAGCTTAATAACTACAGATTATAACCCGATCTGTTTAAACAGTAAAAAATCTAAATGTTTTCGAAAATGTGAATATGTTAACAAAGCTTCACGAACCCATAAATCAAGTTCTACGCCCGCTAAAATTAGGTCGGAGAAAACGATTAACATGGCATCCGTTTCTTCACACATTGACCTCAAAAACCGTGTCTCAGATTTTTGGCACATGCGTTTGTTATTTTTTTACAAGAGGATAAAGTTTGAATAGGGAAAAAAATTGAACTGCCCCCGAAAAAAAGGGATAACTTTTTAATGAGAAACAAAATCAGAATTCGCAGACACGGTTTTGTCGGCGAACGTTCTGACAACCTGGTCTTCAAATTTCAGCCAATTTGGTCCAGGGGCTGACGACTTGGAACTCGAAATGCACGTGCAACTCGCCTATTTTTTACTTTCGAGAAACGGAGAAAAACTAAAATTCGGCGGCAACCAAGTGTAATGAGATTATCACACCAATGGAGAAACCGCAGAGGAATCAACTTTCTATATAACAATAGGAGTGTGACAGTTAACATGGAACAGGTACAAATTTCCCTCGACGGCACGCGTTAAATTATTTTCCTGTGAATAAACCGCTTTTTCATGTGTGAAGTCAGAATTCCAAGGTAAGTAAACACGAAATCATCTTTTGATGTTTGGTGATGAAATTTTATGTATCTTGACTAATCTTCAAAACTACGGCCAAGTCAGTAACGATGCCAAAGGCCCATAGATCCCCGAGAAAATGCGAGCGCACTAAGGGAAACGCTGGAGCGGACGTCGTAAACGTAAACTTCTCTTCTTCAATTTCCTCTGCTTCGACAGTTTATTGCAATCGTATTTTACGGCGACTTGCGCTTCTTTCGGCTTGCTCGCTGGCTTCGTGATCGCGATCGAGTTCATCCAGCAATTTTTCTTGATTGTAATAAGACCCTTTGTCGCTTTCCGCTAATTTAGCGGCCCACTTTTTGTCAAAAGTGTTTTCTGCCTTCTTTGGCCTTTCTTTTGCCGATGAAAAAGGGCAAGATCGCTTGTTGTTCCTCGAAGACATCCGTGCACTGATTATGGCGCGCGAAATCGCGTCAAACTCAGCATGTTATTGTTGTCACGTGACACCTTGCCTCGACAATTGATATTCATTTGACAGAACTTGTCAACTCTCAATTAAGTAATTAGTGTGCAAAAAATCTTTATCGCGCAATAACTAGCGACAGATATAATATTTTTTCGTGGAGTTTTTTAATTTTAAAGATAACCTCAAGATTTATCCAACCGTTTAAAAAAGTAAAAGTTTGTAAAATGGCAAATTTTCCCCTTACTGATACCTTAACAAAAGAAATAACCGTAAAAGTGTGAACTATAAGTAGACCTGGTCCAACGCAACACGTGAATGACTAACATACATTTGAGACATTTTACAATTTAGGAGAACATTTTTTACGAAAACAACGGCGTTGAAACCAAAGTTCTCAATCGACACACTAAATGACAACGTCGACAACGCGAAAAGCTGCCAGTGAAAGCGCTACATTCTGCAATTTGCCGCCAAGAGAAAATTCCCGCGGGAGTATTTCTTAGCCGTCGACAGGAGAGATGTTTATATGATTAAAGGACATAAAAATTTGAAATCTTTCATCAGTTTGCTTCTCATTCAAAAGTAGTGCATTCAGAAGATCATTTTTCTGAAGAAGGTTTGTTTAGAAGTCGGTTTTCCAAGTCAAGTGTCAAGTTTAAGGGAAAGTCGAAAGTGCGAGTGCTGAGTCACGCATCAGTGAGCAAATATTATGCAGACAAAACTTATGCAAATTTGTGGTCCATAGCACGGAGTCTTTCCACTTCTCGGCTTTCTTCGCTACAATTTTGTCTGTTTTCCACAGCACGAAGTCTTTCCGCTTCTCGGCTTTCTTCGCTATAAAAATTCAGTTTCATAACAAAACTCAACAACTTCAAGCATATCACACAGAGCAGAACCAAAATCAAAATCGCAAAAACCAAAATCAAAATCGCAAAAATAATCATCCAAGTAATAAAAATTAAAATCATAATTCGATGAAAATTTATCCGAACGTCACTTGAAAACCACCCGACCAACCGTTTCAGCAAATTTCCTAGCAAAACTCTTAGCAAAGTTTCAACAAATTGGAAGCAAAATACCAGAAGGTTATCAATAAATACACCAAGAATAGTCAATATTTTATTGATAATAGTGATTCATCTTGTATTTCCATTAAAGCATCAGCTACAAGATACATATGGCAGGTAATCTGACCAGTGCCAGTCTTATTTTTATGAATTTTTAGGTTAATCCCGTCATTTCCATTCACTAATGACCTACCGGACCCATGGATATTAGTAAAGGTAATCATACGGTTTCGAGTTCAATTTGGAATTAATTTGCACGAGTGAGTTTTTCAAAAAGCTGAAATTGCACGAGCCGCTTCGGCGAGTGCAATTTCAGCTTTTTGAAAAACTCACAAGTACAAATTAATTTCAAATTGAACGAGAAAAGCCGTATGATTACTTATTAATAATATAAACATGAAAAAATTCACCTGGAGGAAGTGCCGGAAGATCTCATTGCGGACGGACAGGAAGTAAGCATTTGACGCGGATTTGACACTTTATTTACTGATTGGCTGATGAAGATCAACTGATAACGCTACGAACTCAAAGCGGTTCGTTTAAAAATAAAGAATATCATAATCCAGAAAATCGATGTGTAATTTGCACTGGTGTTACACTTTTTGCACTGGTATTACACTTTATGCACTGGTGTTACACTTGAACTGCACTGCTCTCAGCCAATCAGAATCGAGTAATTTTTTCATGTATATTATTATTATCATAATGAGATCTTAGATCTATCCATAGTGCAAATTAATCCGAATAAAAATCGCTTTCACTTAAATTATCGGTATCATACCACTGTTAAATAGAACTCCATAAGTCCGTTAGTACCATACCCTTGGAATACAATCGATTTGGGACTCCTTCTATTTCTATTGAAACAGACATTATATCGGGATTCAAAAATCATAAATCCATTACCACTATCCTCGATGAATAAACATAATATTCCAATTGCAGATTTTCTAGGTAAATTAATATGTTTAGTGATTATTCCATCTTTATCTTGATTTATTATTAATGGTTCGGTTAGATAAATATTTTCATAATAATATCCCTTCCCATCTTTGTAGACCTGTTCAACACCACTCGATAAAAATTCACTATGAATAGTCCTGTATTCTAATTGAATATTTGTTAATTGATAATTAGGTGGGTTAGCAGAATTCGTATATAGTAAGCAATATCGTTCACAGGTGCTAGCAGGGGTGGATCCAGAGTAGTTCAAGTGATTTGCGGAAATCACTCAAATGTTTCCGAACCTGCGTTTCTTATTTCTCAAGTTCTTTCTTGTAGCTGAAGAAATCAAGTACCCTTCTTGTTGTAGTGTTTATTATGAAATAAAACAAAGAAAAAAGCGTCGAATCTCTTCATATCGTCGATAACACAGCAAAGTAACCCAGTTCTTCCTGAGCGAACTCGACGAGTCTCCGTTCGCGCCCTTTGCTGAGAATTCCGGGAATAACACAAATAAAATTCGTAGGCACGACCGGACAAAATTTGTACGCAGCGGGTGGGACTGGATGGTTTATGGATCTTTTCACAAATCACTCAAAACCCTCCTCTATTGGCCAGAATCACTCACATTGTCTTGCGAACTACTCAAACTTGGTTGTGATTGGCTATCCAGTACGCAAACTTCCGTGTAAACTACTGACAATCGTATATGAAAGGAACCCTCTCCCCGAAAGTCCCTTCGGCCGATTAGAGTTCATCGTTAACTTGCTACGGAGGAAGACAGGGGAATTTAAATTATAAATTATGGTTCGAGGCGATCCAGTTTGTCGGAAGGAGGACTGTTCTCAGTATGATGTTGGCTTGGTTTTCAAGGAAATCAGCTCATATTCAGACCAGGAGTGGGCAACTTCTACTTCATATAGAATGTGTGGAAACCAGGTGAGCTATTTGACTTCCCAGCGTCAGTGGAATGTTCGAATTCTAACGTCATTTTGTGTGGAGCTGGCTGAAAAGATTTCCCTGGCTAGCATACTCTAAATATGCCGTCGATGGTGCATTTTGTTTACCGTGTGTTTTTGGAGTTCAGTGTGGGGGCGAAATACGAATAAACTAGACAAACTGTACAAGTCTCCACTCACACTTTGGACGTCCACTATTTCATGTTATACCAAACACGCGAGCGGGAAATGTGAGAAGCATAATTTCGCAGTGATCGCAATAAAGAATTTTGTGAGAAATATGAGAGTAGAAGCGGTCTCAATTGATCAGCAGATCCACAATTTACTTCAACAGCAAATTAATAGAAATCGCGAAATCGGCTGAAATCCCTTTTTAAAATAATAATTTTAAAACAATAGTGTGTTTCGAACAAGGTGGATTGAGCGTATTGATGGTATGGACCGAATCGTGGAGCTTCTTCACCCAGTTGTGGCTACACTTGAAGACATTTCAATTAACAGAAATGCTCCTAGAATCAAAACAGTTGAAATGATGCACAAGCCTTAATTACTGTAATCACATTTTCCTTTATTGTTACTCTTGACTCTTTTTCTTAATTATGCAGGTTTACCAGCAGAGCTTTTGTTGTGGGAAAGAATGTGGAAGAGGAAAAATGATAAAGGAGAAGACATCCCTGACAGCATAGATGCCACTCTTGACAATTGACAAGGGTGCTTATGTGAATATATACAGTGTACACCATACTTCAAATCCTGATAACCATTCCCATTTCATCGGCATCCCAACCCTCCGAAATCTGAAGACTTATTTTAGAAGTACAGTGGTTCAGGATAGACTGAATGGATTAGCAATGATGCATTTCCATACGGAGAGATGGAATTAGACCTTGAACAAATTATAGATTTATTTGCTAATTTACATCCCAGAAGAATGAGAATAGACAATATTTTGAATGAATTATTTTAATTTGTACCAGGCAGTCACTAGTTTTTCTGGAGTACTTGTGGGTTATGTTCTATCAGGATTAATGTAATCCTTAAACTGACGGAGAAAAGTACAGATACATAACTGGTGCTTGTGGTATAATTGTATTAAAAAAAAATCATTCTTCAATAGTTTTTAGAGTTATTTTTCCACTGACACTGGGTGTTCAATGACCTTAAGTGGCTTTTACATATTCCCTCAGTCTGAGCTCATTGGACCACATCATTTTATACCCTGATCTGTAAGGCTAAAAAAGGCGTTTCGTAACATTCACCAATAAATCTTGATATTTTTTGCTTCATTCCCACTATGAGTTGATTGAGCTGATTCCCACTGGAGAGTTATTTGCACCCCCACAAGCATCCAAGACAAAAACAGTATAACTCTATGGCTTAGTTTAGTGTTATTCTGGTTTGTCTGTGTAAATACACACAAATGATTTTTTGTGCAGAATTAAGCCTTTCTGAGGAGGTGCTGTTAATGTGTCTGAATGGCTTAATGGCATTCTGGGAGCACTAAATTTCAAATTTTTCTTGGGGGAGTATGCCCCCAAACCCCCCTAGTTAAGTTGGAGCAAATCACTCATCTAAAATCCTGCATTCAAATTATCTTTCAAAGCGTATGGATAAAATACACCACCATCGTTTAAAACTGGATGATCAAACGGAATGCAAAATTTTCTTCCGTGTATTTTAGATAACAAAACATCTTTGGATTGACTCGTGTCTTTATTTATTGCGTTTGCTCGCAATCTTCGGATATTTTCGTTTGAGATGCCATGTCTTAGTCGATCACGTCTGTCTTTTTTGGGATAAGTAAAGGTCTTTGTATGTCATAAATAAATCATATCTATCAACATCATTAAGCAATACACCTCCAGAACTTACTTTCAATCGATTAACGAGATTCCTTCCGAGATTATTGACTATATTGTATTATTTTCATGACCTGACGCAGTTAAATCGAAGATTAAAAATACACTATTAGGTACGATAACCATATCCGGATTTAAACGTGGAATATCGATCTCGATCATTTCTCCTAGATTGGCAGTGGACGGATTAAATTTTAGTCGATTAAGGGAGTTTTCTGCTTTTGGTCCAAAGCCTGTCCTGGAGTAATGATTTGGTTCCAACGATTGATTTACTACGTCATTCATATAAAATTGAAAAGTGTTTTCAATTTTAGTAATGATATTTGAAGCAGTTAAATTATACCAACAACATATGAGTTGGATTAATGAATGGTTAAGAAAAGCAAAATTTTGGAATATTTATATACCATCAATTGATATTATACGAAGATTTGCTGAAACGGTTGGCCGGGTGGTTTTCAAGTGGCGTTCGGATAAATTTTCATCGAATTATGATTTTAATTTTTAGGATTTGGATAATTATTTTTGCGATTTTGATTTTGGTTCTGCTCTGTGTGATATGCTTGAAGTTGTTGAGTTTTGTTATGATCTGATTTTGGGATTTTGATTTTGATTTTTGAGATTTTTGGGATCCGATTTTTGGGATTTTTGATCCGATTTTGGGATTTTGGATCCGATTTTTCTTTCATCTGGTTATAGCTGGTTATAACTGGTTTTAATTTTTATACGGGTTTAGGGTAAAAGTTAATTGGATTTCAAAAAAGTCCCAGGACCCGCAACCCCCCGCTACTCTACATAAACCGGAAACATGGAACCAGCTTTCATAGAACTCTGTATAAAACGAAATAACATCCATGTCACCAAGAATTTACCAGGAATCACAGAATCTGCATAGACTTCGCATCAGCATCACTATATTACACTGAACTGATAACATTGAAATTAATCCAAGCCTCCAGCATACCTGCATACAATTAAATGACATTCACAAACCGACCATGCGATTGGTAAAGAAAACAATACTAAATATAAATGGAAGAAATCCAGGGACTTCTGATTCACGGACTTAAGGTGAACTTGCAAGACATTCGAAATCGTAAAAAAAACCATTGAATCCAGACGCTGTCAAAAACAGCAAAGAAACCATAGAATCCGAACGTGTGAAAGAAGGGAAGAAGCCATCATTGGAATATCTTGGTCCGGTGACGGACGATTACGAGTTTCAATCTAAGGTATTGGTCAACAAGACCATTCAAGAAGGGACGTATACAAAACATGGACCCGGGTCCATGGACCACCCCTGTGGACCCGGTCCATGGACCACCACTAATTTTCGAAAGCAAATCGAAGTATAGATAAGAATGGGGACAGGGTATAAAATGACTCACGGTTGCATTCGATATTCACGGCTTTCTCCGGTAGTGATGAGCCGGCACGGTTTAGTGTTCTCGTGGATTTATGAAAATGCGATTATAGGTTTCATTTACACCTTTCGTACATCCCTTCCGCCTCCTAAATTCAACAAAAAATCTTTTACTTGGGCGCTCAAGTTTTGTGACTCACGGATATTACAGAAACTGAATTTGTCAAAAATTTCTGTCTGACAAACCAGTTGGTTTCGGATCGAGTATTCCAAAGATCATGTTTTCTGATAAATGCGAAAAACAATGGTTCGAAAAACTATAAACGAGACTAGAAAATATGCTGAACCTTACCTCTAGTTGATGAAAGAAACCAATATGGCCATGCTTCCAGTCACGTTCCATACGCATGCGTAGAGCAAATACAATGGTTTCTATGGTTATCGGAATTAGCTAAAATGATTGGTTGACAAGCGTTACCCCCAAACCCATAACGAGAGCTCACGAGCTAAAGCTCACGAGCTAAAATGACACCAGCTGTGTGCTGCTCGTGTAAAAAGGTGATAGAGAAGAAGAACGCTCCAGGCAATGCATAGGCACGAGCAGGAGCGAATCACCCCTGGCACGAGCATGTATCAATATAAAGGGATTTATTTTATCTTCAATTTTTCTTATCAAAACTTTATCAAATCAATAGCTTGCAACTAAACAGTTAGTCCTAAAGTATTTCTTACGCAGCTTTTATTCCAATTTCTTTAGATCATTTCGTAGGTGCAAGAGTTGAAGTCTGTCTGAAACTTCTATTCTAAAGAAATTATATTCAAGCAAGTGATTAAAGAAGTGAAAATTATGAAAACGTTCGGAAAAGTGGACAGATTATTATTATTATTATTATTATTATTATTATTATTATTATTATTATTATGCCCATAACACGGTTTTTTTTTCTTTTTCAGACCTGACCAATTTAATTGCACCGTCCATATATATTGGTAAATAACAAGAGTTTGTTGGGTTCGTGTTTCCAATAATTAATGCAGACGTCGACAAAGCTATTACGCGTCGTGAGTGGGAGTTCCATCAGTCAGTTTATTTTGCTATTCAAGGTGTCCTGCTTTTCGCGAACGTGGAATCTATCTCTAGAATTCAATTCAAATTTATCTGTTTTTCGCACGCCTTCCCTCAGATTTCGCAAGGGAGTTTGTTTTCTTTCTAGCTTGTTTTAAGACTCAGGTAGCTCGACGGCAGGCCTAGGGTGTCAGCTCTCGTAAGCCACTTATTCATCCATTTGCCTTGGTCTGTAAATTTGTAGCAGCTCTATTGATTTCAGGTAAAGTGATATTGTTTGTTTTTTTTTTCTATTCTTGTTCCATTAATCATGGTCTCAAGCAAACTAAAAGCATGGAATGTTATGGCACCCTCGAGAAGGCTCACCCATTCTTCTCCCTGCCTTTCTCGTTTTAAAAAGCGCGTGGTTAAGTCAAATTATCCTTTTTGGCAACGTGTAATCCAGCTAAACATGGACTCAAGTGTGATGCGCATGCGCCTAGGGACTAGTGCGTCAAATTACATTCATTGTATGTAATTGTTTCCCTTTGCAGGCAGAGATCTCATGTATATACCCACCACGAATCCCCTGTACACAATTGAATGGTACGTTGCATTGACTTAATTGAATGGTGCATTGAATAATTTAATGCGTCTTACTTAGTTGGGGATTCGTGGTGGGTATATAAATGAGATCGTTATCACTGGGCGTCAACTTGGCATTTAAGGAAACTGCAGGTGTAAGGAAGTAAATAGACCACCATTAATTAGCTGACAATCAATAACTAAATGATTAATTCACCTAGCTCGCAGTCTTTTCAAAACTTAAGGTTTCGCGATTAAATTACACCGGGATGATTGACCCATGTGAAACCGACTCGATATCGCACTATTAGCAGCGAATATAACTTTAAAGTGGGACAAATCACTTCAAAAGACAACATAAAATAATCTTTCCAGTCAACTTATTCAGCTGAACATTAATATTAATATTAAGAATTAAACATCTTAGCGACTCGTAATTACATATTATAGGCTGTCTTTGTCAGGAGCCCATCAACAGCATTCATGGGTTCCTTATTTGCATGAAGTTCCTCAGTTGTGGTAGAGAAACCCTTAACTCAAACTCATCTTCATCTTAACATGATGCTGCTAAGGCTGCTGAGGATTTCTCTTACGGAGACAGCCGTTTTTTCACTTGTTTGGCTGCTCTTTGCTCTTGGAGATAATGCGAAAGGAGGTACAAGTATATTCATTCCTGTTCAGTATCATATTTTCCTTGTCATTATCCCACTTTCGCATTGTTAGCTCCATACTGAAGAAGCCCGAATGGGCGAAACGTTTACAGTATTAAACCTCATGTGAGAAGTTCGCTGTTCCTCCTTCATTCCAACTATATATATATATATATATATATATATATATATATATATATATATATATATGTAAGTAAATAACATTAGTGTTCAACAGTTTGTTGGGTTCGTGTTTCCCATAATTTATGCATACAAAGCTATTACGTGCTGTGATTGGGAGTTCCATCAGTCAAGTTGTTTTGCAAGGTGTCCTCCTCAACGCGAACCTAGAATCTATCTCCAGAATTCGATTCAAATTTATCGGTTTTATCGCACGTCTTCCAGGGTCTCAATGGGGTTAACCATTAGCCGTAGAACGGGCTAAAAATTTAGCCGTTAGGCGTAAAGATTGGAGAATTTTAATCGTTAGCCGTAAAAATGTTAACCTTCAGAATTCGTGATGGAGTTTTTCTCTTTCCCGCTTGTTTAAAGCCTCAGGCCGCTGGAAGGCAGGCCTAGGGTGCTCTCGTAAGCCACTTATTCAGCCATTTTACTTGGTCGGTATATTTGTACAGCAGCTCTATTGATTTCAGGAGAAGGAATATTGTTTCCTTTATTTCCATTCTTGTTCCCTTAACCATGGACTCACGCGAAATAAAAGCATGGAATATTATGGCACCCTCGAGAAGGCTCGCCCACTCTTCTCCCCGCCATTCTTGTTTTAACAAGCGCGTGGTTAAGTCAAATTATCTTTCTTGGTAAAGTGTAATCTAGCTTAACATAGACACAGGTGTGATGCGCATGCGCCTAAAGACAAGTGCGTCAACTTGGCCTTTAAGGAAACTGCAGGTGTGTGGAAGTAAATAGACCACCATTAATTAGCTGACAATCAATAAGTAAATGATTAATTCACCTTGCTCGCAGTCATTTCAAAACGTAAGGTTTCGCGATTAAATTACACTGGATGATTGACCCATGTGAAACCGCTCGATATCGCACTATTAGCAGCGAATATAACTTTTATTTGTGGTACAGATCACTTCAAAAGACCCCTAAATCCGCGATTACAACATTGAGTTGGGTTGACAATATAAAATAATATTTCCAGTCAACTTATTCAGCTGAAGGTTAACACTTCTTATTAAAAATTAAACACCTTAGCGACTTGTAATTACATACCCGTAAGTTGTATTTGCCAGGAGCCATCAACAATATTGATGGATTCCTTATTTGCATGAAGTTCCTTGTGGT
>OX453272.1:7109632-7214632 GCA_949710005.1 Ricordea florida | reverse complement strand
GAGAAGCTTGCTGGTGCTTTTCAGGCTAGTTTCAGTTTACTGCATTGTATCTTTCCCTTTTCTATCAAAAAGAATGTCTTACTATAGAACCCAAGCCTGAAATCGAGGGCTGCACTGTTTTCAAGAAGCTAACTGACGAATTTCATTTGTATGAACTGAGTCATTCTGATCATAATTTTAATCCTGGTGATCTTGTTTCTCGACCAGAATTTACTTATCATCCAGCCGAGGTAATTTTGTTCCTCTGATTTGTAGCGGTTTACTGGGAAAAAAAAAACAGTCACGCTCGCTATAGGAGTTATTAACTGGAATTAAATTAAAAAAAAACGAAATATTACTAAAACTCGTATTGACCGAGGAGCAGACCATCATATCATTGAAGCCGAAATCGACTCCATATTGACATCTTAAGGAAACGTTGTATGGTAATAGGGCGAAATGAGAATATTAATAAATTAATATTTAATCTTCATTCAATGTACTAAATCCATGCGCGTGATTGGCTAAACTCAATCACGTGATTTTGTGATACGTCACGCCTTCACCTAGTAACCGTGCACTAATGAGAATACATCATGCCATCACACAACGGCTGGTATCAAAATGGCCGTTTTGTATTTCATTGAACTCAGATTGAATATTAAAAGGGTTAGAGACTTGAAATTCGTGGTTTGTTTACAAATACACGCACTTGCTGGCTGTAAAATGAACTCGAAATTGTCAATACTGCACTCAGCTTCGCTTCGTACAGTGTTGGCAATTTCTCGTTCATTTTACAGCCAGCGCGTAATTACATCATCGATCCCCTATGACGTAGGACACACATCAGAATACTGTAGATTTGTGTATGAAGAGCCATCTGTCATATCTCAAATATGTTCTAATTGGTCTTTTTGTCGTCCTTTGTCTCAGAATGCGTGTGCAATGAACGCCTGTCCTGCTAATTTTTGGTGCCAAAATGATGGATTCACAGACAAGAAATGTTGTTGTATTGGTAACTACTGCTGATTTATAAGTACATTGATTTTTGATCAATTCATTTCGTTGATGAAAAAAAAAATGTTTGTATAATTCCTTTTTCTCTTCTCCTTTCTTTTATCTTTTATTTCCTTTTCATAGAATTACCGTCCGTTTTGTTTATTCGTGCGAGACTTTTTGAGGGAGGTACGGCTGTAGGTCTAGTGTGCAACGCAACAGGACAATTCAATCCCAAAATCACTTGGAACAAGACAGAAGGAAGCCTGCCCACTTCAAGAACAAACATCAGTGAAGGAAACCTGACATTATTGAATGTAACTAAATATGACAGTGGTTCGTATGTGTGCACTGCTACAAACATCGTCGGGTCTCACAAGTCAGGGATCGCGCTAAGAATGCACTTCAGACTCGTGACGGTATACTTTAATGCTCCAGTTAACTTGTCCTGTTTCCATTGACTTACAGTCAGCAGCGTTTTGGCTGTACAATGGAACTGATTTACTTCCTGATAGAAGACACAGTAACACGTCAGACAGTTTGATTATTCAAGCTGTCAAACTGCATCACGCAGGAAAACTGATCCGTGTTGCACAAATTTCATCATTGTATGACACGAATGTCTTTGACATTCGTGTCAAGTTCCGAGAGACTTGCAGCAGGGTACGATCAAACATAAGTGACGTCAGTGATGATTACGTCATTGATCTAGATGGCGACTGAGGCGAGGCTCCTTTCAATGTGTACTGTGACATGGTAGACAAACGAGGAGTTGGAGTGAAAGCTGTCAGTCATGACACTGAGACCAGAACACATGCCACAGGATATGAAGGGGTTGGTAGCTATTCACGTGATGTAGAGCACATTTGTTGCAGTATCTCTCAACTACAGGGCTTAACAAGTGTGCCTTTGTATTATGAAAAGTTTATTATTTACGAGTGTAAAAATTCTATTTTGAATAATTTCTTACGTGGTTGGTGGGTGTCAAGTAAAGGCGACCGCATGGATTACTGGGGCGGAGCCACCAAATCAGGCAACTGCGCATGCGGAGAGACCAATAGCTGTGCAAATACAAAAAAGAAGTGTAACTGTGACAAGAATGACAATGTGTGGCGTGAAGACAGCGGCTTACTCACTAACAAGACTGACCTGCCAGTCTCTCAACTGAGGTTTGGTGATACTGGTTTTAGTAATAAAAAAGGCTATCATTTACTTGGTAAACTCAAGTGCAATGGGTTGTAGTGACACCGGGAACACACGAAATACCCGGCAATAAACAAATTAACTTTGACAACTGACTTAGCGTACTCGGGACCTGGTGAGAGTACACGACAAAGTTAATACTCAGAGATATCACCTTTTTTTACTGTGTTGACATCGTAAATTTAACTATTTAATAGTACTGTTGTATTTCCAAAAGTTAATAAGGATCAATGTGTAGTGTATTTCCAAAGTTAATACTCCGAGATATCACCATTTATTATGGGCTCCTGCATTTATAGATGCAATTCCCTTTTGTACTGTGTTCAGATCTTATATATTAAAATTTAACTATAGTACTGTTGTATTTGTAAAAGTTAATAAGGACTAAATAATGTGTAGTTTATTTCCTGTTTGAATGAATCGGTTAGTAGTTATGACCTAGTAGATAATGATTGGTTAATACAGCTGAACCGCAATCACGTGATCATTAACTTAGTATATCCTTGTGAATAGCAATAGATAGTTGAGTGCTAATAAGGCCGTTGTGCAGTGTAGTTGACTTGTGGCTCACTGCGTACTCTATAACAGTACAAGAAGCTTGACTGAGACACAACATAATGCTTTGATCAATGAAAAATGCATGGTTGGAGTATTCGCGAGATATGTGTAAGTTTGTAGATGTTTCAGTGGTCATGAAGGCAATCACAAACTACTTTTATTAATAAAATCTTCCGTAAAAATTAAAGCACAGAATATTGATCATGACTGACACATGATAAAGGATAAACCCCATTATTTTATACCATCCCAGCAACCTTGGCATTTTGAGGAATTTGATTGGCTCTCCATCTCGGGATATTCAACAAATATTCACCGAAGTGGAGGTAAATAGTTGTTTTATTATATGCTGAAACAGTGAGATAATGTACACCACAAAAAGAAAATGGAGGACTTCTCAAGTGACAATCCAACGCGGCTCAGATCGCGGTACGGGATTTTCGTTGTAATGACTGCCGTACATTTCGTTTTCCCGCTGACAGAAAAATTTCTTGGTTGTAGTGGCGACATTTCTTCAAATGGAGTTGCAAACTTTTTCTGCATTTGAAATCATTCCGTAAAATATTTAATTCAACTTAGGTTCTCAATTAAGTGAACAAGTGACATCAAATTTGGTTACGCAATATCAATTTGGAGTTATAAACAAAACCTTTCTCGTTGGTTCTTATCAATAAACTCCGCGGTTTAAAAAGATAAACCATTACCTTTGAACGCGACCAAACCAAATATAGTCGCTTTCTTTGTGTTTTCATGTCAGGGACTGCTTCGTTGTGAATGTTGTTGATTTTTTCGTTTGTCACGGGTGCAAACCGGGAAGCCATATTTTTCGAAATTCACGTAACAGAGCAGAAAACTCGCAAGTTGCTCGGAGGTAAATAGCACAGGATATTCGGAGTTTGACTAGCCAATCAGAGCCACCTTCGACGCAATTTACTTTGGGTAATCCTTGTATGAGCGAGTTTTAGTTATAGAAATCAAAATGGCGTCAACAATAAAGAATGGTTGCTGGCCGGCGTCAATTCCTGCTGTACAGCTATTTGTGAGTGTCACTAGTGGGTTAAGCAAAATACCAAGACAACGGAGATTTCGACCAGAAAAGACAACAGTAGCACAAATCAACGACGCAGTGAAACTGAATGGACACAACACATAAGTTCTAGTAACTCTTTTTGCCGTATTCCTTTCCACATCCATAACGTGAAGTGATAATATCTCAAGTTTTCCTCAGAACGCTAGTGTTAAAGGGCAAAATTTCCTTGAAAAACTCTGTTGAAATTCGAGCAGTAAAATTTGATATACTTTACCATGCGAAAGAGAAAAGGAAGCAAAATGATCGTGAAACGGGCCTTTCGCCATATGCAGCTACATGGTAGGTAAGCGATTAAATTTGTTCGCCGGCTGTGCTGTCCTCGGCGTCGTCGTGGTGTTTTTTTAAGCTCTCTTCTGAAGTTGCTTCTTTGAAAAAATTTTCCTCAATCTCGGTGAATGGTGGCTTTAGGAATACTCTGCCACTATTTACCTTGTTTTCTGGGAATAATTGTTTATTGTCTGGAATGCCATCTGGACAATTTAAACTTTCGATAAACAGTGGGCACATCTTTTGTTTGAAATGGAAACTTTTATTTCATTGTTTAGAGCATGAATGATACATAGATAACAACTTGGTTAAATTCAGGAAGGTAAGCTGGGCGTGGGGGTTGGGTGGGGGGAGGAAGCCAAAAATTGTAATCTCGGACAACATGACGTTATAAATCTACAAATGGTTATTTTACATATTAATCACGTAATTTACTCTGTTATTTCATTTGATTTTATCTCATGCCCAAGATTTGTGACACAGGGACTTCCTCTGTATTCTGAGTTTTTAGGAACCTGAGGAAATACAAACAAACTGTTACTACAGCTATAAACAGGTTGGTAATCTGTTACTGCAGCAGCTGTAAGCAGGTTGGTGCGAGAGCATTTTTCCTAACAGCAAGATTCCTAAATAATTAATCTAGATATTTACTGAATACACCGAGATTATAATTTTACATGTCATCTTCTGGACAGAAAATCTTCACGAGAATTAATAGCACAAAGAGACAATCGCTTTCTCGCTGAGTGGTGTGAAATGATTGGGAAAAATGTGATGACAACGTTACTCGCAGTCGTCAGATGTCAGGTCCAGTTTCTAGCGGTTATGAAATTTGTTCGAGTCACTGATGCATTGCACAGTGTGCATTTACATATATGAACACAGTGCATCAAAACCTTAATGAGCTCTAAATAATGATTTGGCAATGCACCCGGCAGGCAAAAAATGTGTCGATTTTTAAAGCGCGTAGCTCTGGAAAGAACTACCGTGGAGAACTTGAGTGTCATCTTGAATTTTGCTCAGGTTGTGGAAAGTCAACGTCGACATCAATAGCTTTTTTCTGCATGAACATTGCACCCGGACATTCGAGCTTGACAAAAAAGTAGCCTCGAATGATTGATATGGAAAGGAAGAAAGTATCTATATCAAACATATGACACTGTGAGCAAACCAGTGTGAAAATACTAAACTAAATGAAATAAAAATTTTACGTACCGATTATAAGAACATTGACGTTCACCGGATCGTAGCCGTTGGAGTTCTGGAGTTCCTTGATGCAGATATTACAGTCACTCATCCCGATTTCCTGGTCAAAAGATATCGTGAGATAACAATTACAAGGTGAATAAGATAACTGCTATAGATAAAGTAAATTTATATATATGTACGTAATATAGAGGCTAGGTAAATTCTTTTCCATATCAGCCGGAAATTGTTCACCGCTCTCTGAGCACGCTACCGAATACGAAGGATTATTAACACAGTAAAAAAACCGGCACCTTTCTTTTCACGCGGCAGATTGGGGAAAGTGTTAAAAAGTTAAAGTTTGAGGAAGGAATACCGGTACGGATTTAAGGAATTGAAGCCTAAATAAAGTTGCTGGTGCCCATGAAGCGACTGGTAATAAATAAAGTCGTGATTAAGTCATTCACTAGTTCAGTTAGCAAGACTACAAGTAATTAAAGTTGTCAGTGCAAATTTCGTAGTTAGAAAATCTGACATTTACAACGTTAAAAGAAGCTACCGATTTGCATAAATACGTTTAGCTGTAAGTATTCTAAGTCTTATGTCAAACGATTTAGACCGTGATGTTTCAAAAAGGCGATTCAACTCAGCAGTGGAGATCATTCTGCCGCACTCTTCATGTTTTTTAGTATCTGCTGTATCTCTTGTTTACTACCCGCGGTTTAACTCTTACCTCTACCCATGATGCAATGCTGTTATAATCAGGTGCAAGACCTTGCGTCAGTGAACTGTGGGCCGCTGACACGATCACTGTAGGTGTGCTGGTGTAGGCTTTGTTAAAAGCTAGATTCTGGTACGAAAGGAAAATGGTTTAGGCTTCTGTGCTCAAAACGGTGGTGAAATTAGTAACAAACGAATGAATCAAATCAAAGTTAATAAACACATTGTGCCTTGGGCTAAAACTATCCATACAGTAAGATTGAGTAAATATACACGAGTTATTAACCAATTATCGAGTTATTAAACGGGCGAACAGCCATATCATGTTTGTGACCATGGTAGCGCTGATTGCAACTGCATTGTTGCTACTCTGGGTTGTTGGCCACTTTTGCGTGCGTGAGCTAAAGGAAGAAAAAATGATCAAGAGCTCCCAGCTAAGTAAGAACAGTAAAGAATTTATTTCACTTTGCACGATGGTCTAAGGTTCAGAGCGATAAATGCGCAAAAAATTTAATCAACGCCATACCTGACAGTAAGAATTGTGATTTTCAGGTTTGAGAAGTTCGTCGTTGGGGAACTGAAAGGTTCGTCTCTCAGCGAGCATTTTATCTGGGAGAGTTTCATATGCAAACCAGTTCTGGGGAGGGAATGACATTCATGATTTCCAAACACCTGGTCAGGACCATAGCCTGAAAAAATAATGCCTGAGATGATATACATGGTTAAATTCTCTTACTATGTGTTGAGGATATTGTTATGACTACATTTAAACACAAAACGTAGATCACTCATTATTTGGAAAATTCCATATTATAATCTAAAAGTGACTGTGGCAATGCAAATGCTTTGGGTTTCCTCTTTGTGGCTATGTAACTGCCAAAATTGTGATGAGAAATTAATAGGTGGTTTTTAATTTGAGAAAATAAATGTTAAACCTTAAGTTGACAATTTACTCAGGATCGTAGACTTGCCGATATCAGCGTATACCGTCTTGGGACGGAAACCGAAATTGGGTATCCCGTACTTTAAATTTCTGAAGAAAGATTTTGCTAATAAATGAAATGACATCTAATGAAAATGGAAAACATGTAAGCAACTAAGCCATTAGGTTCGGTAGATACTGGTGAATGTCATGTACCCCTACGTTTGGTGTGTCGGTACATATTCACCGGTATCACCCCGTGTCCCGTCTTCTCATTAAGTCTCGCCTTTTAGGGATAGTCTATGCTATTCTATGAATGACTGAGACTTAATGGCTAACGATTTGTAGCCCTTGAATAATAAGAGTAAAGAATTTATTTCACTTGGCACGATGGCAGGACGGCGGAGCCGGGGGGGGGCTGGGGGGGGGGCTGGGGGGGCTTTAGCCGCCCCACTTTTGAGGAGGATGACATTTTATTTTGTTTAAGCTACAACTTTATACAAGCCTCGTCGGAAACTTTTCGCGTTTACGTATTTTTAACATTTTCTCAGCGTGTGCTTCCTTCCCACAGACGGGAAGGTTGTGTCCAAAAACCACAGGTTAGCGTTGGAGACCGGAAGGCTGAGAAATAACCTCCAAAATATTGCTGTAAGCATTAAAAGTACCTTTCATTTTACGCTTTATCCAGGCTAATTATTTCAAGAAATCTGTCGCGGAGAATGTTGTAAATACGATTTCCGAGACTCTAGATTTGAAAATTTTCTAGGGGAGGATGCCCCCAGACCCCCCTACCAACTTGCGCCTCCGGCGCTCGTTTTCAGCCCCCCCACTTCAAAATACGCTCCGCCGGCCCTGGATGATCTAAGGTTCAGACCGGTAATTGCGTACAAAATTTAACGAATGCCATACCTGACAGTAAGAATTGTGATTTTCAGCTTTGGGAAGTTCATCGTTTGGGAACTGAAGGGTTCGTCTCTCAGCGAGCATTTTATCTGGGAGAGTTTCATATGCAAACCAGTTCTAGGGAGGGAATGACATCCATGTTTTAAAACTCTTGGTCAGGACCATAGCCTGAAAAAATAATGCCTGAGACAACATACATGGTTAAATTCTCTTACTATGTGTTGAGGGTGTTGTTATGACTACATTTAAACACAAAACGTAGATCACCCATTATTTGGAAAATTCCATATTATAATGTAAAAGTGACTGTGGCAATGCAAGTGCTTTGTTTATACTCTTTGTGGCTATGGCCGCAACTGCCAAAATTGTGACGAGAAATTAATAGGTGGTTTTTAATTTGAGAAAATAAATGTTAAACCTTAAGCTGACAATTTACTCAGGATCTTAGACTTGCCGATACCAGCGTATATACCGACTTGGGACGGAAACCGAAATTGGGTATCCCGTACTTTAACTTTTTGAAGAAAGATTTTGCTAAGAAATGAAATGGCATTTAATCAAAATGGAAGACATCTAAGCAAGTAAGCCCTTAGGTTCGGTAGATACTGGTGAATGTCATACACCCCTACGTTTCGTGCGTCGGTACATATTCACCGGTATCACCCCGTGTCTCCTCTTCGCATTAAGTCTCGCCTTTTCAGGGATAGTCTATGATATTCTATGAATGACCGAGACTTAATGGGTAATGATATGTAGCCCTTGAATAATTGAAATCTCATATAGTCCTGTATATTGCACAATGATAAGTTTGTTGTTGTTTTTTAGGGGGGGGGGAGGGATAAGCACATTCACTTCATACGCAGTTATCTAGTTGATAGCATTATTCAGTCTATGAAGAATCTAATCCATGATGCTTAACTTTAACTAGAAATACGACTCCCGCAAAACCTCGCGAAGCTAGTTTTTAAAGAACTCATGATGGTTTTCCCCATGAATGATGCAGGTTTCGCTCCCAACCGAGTTCGCACCCACCGAGTTCGCACCTTACACTTACCGCGTTCGCACCCAATAAGACCGAGTTCGCTCCCAACTGTACCGAGTTCGCACCCAACTTTTAAACCAACCTTAGTATCAGAAGGCACTAGTAGCGTAATTTGAAGTTAGAGTGTTTGTTGACTGGTCGCCATTTTGAATTTTTGTAAGATCGTGGTTTCTTGTTCAAAGCATTCGTTCGCAAGTTCACTTACAAGTATGAATAAAGTTAATCGAGGTTTTTTTGTTCACTTAAAGCGTGCGTTCACAAGTTCACTTACAAGTGTGAATAAAGTTTATGATCGTGGTTTCTCAATAACTTCACGTGATGGGTTGGGCTTCTGTTGTAGTGGAATCGTGACAAACTAAGTAACAAGCATTCATTAATATCTTGTGATATTTTTAAAAGAAGTTATATAGTACGTGGGAGCGAACACAATCTAAGTGGGAGCGAACTCGGTACAGTTGGGAGCGAACTCGATCTTACTGGGTGCGAACGCGGTAAGTGTAAGGTGCGAACGCGGTAACTGTAAGGTGCGAACTCGGTGGGTGCGAACTCGGTTGGGAGCGAAACCTCCTGCTACCTTTCCCATGAGGGATAGAACCCCAATTTATGTATTTACTTATTTTTATATCACTATCACTTTTTTTACTTTCTCAGTTCTTGTAATTATTATCCTGATTATTATTGTATTATTACCATTTTTATTATTATTATTAGTAATGGTAATAGGCCTGAGTGGAGTCCAATTCGGTCTGTAATCATACGAGTGATTAACAAAATCGGACGACCGCGTAGCGGGAGTCCAATTTGTTTAATCACGAGTATGATTGCAGACCGAATTGGACGACACGAAGTCTTATTACCAATAGAGAGTGATAAAAATACGGGTCTAGGACACAGGAAATTTAATCAGACATTTTTAGCTTGTAACCTAAATTTATTTACCAAAACTTAATCAAGAATTTAATCAGAAATATTTTACCGATTAAGTTTTGTGAGATTGCTAATGCTAGCACACATCAGTAGAATACTAAGCAGTAATAAAAGAAAATTTCTAAGACACAGAAGTTTAGCTAAGATTTATAAAGCAATATTTCTGGGACACATAAATTAATTCATTTTTAAAACTTGATTTAAAAAATAGAAAATATTTATAAAAGTAATTATGGATCGATTAAATGATTTGAGTAAAACAAATTTGAAAAGAATTGCGAGATATTTAAAAATTAAGGGTAGATCAAAACTTAATATAAAAGAAGATTTTATTAATGAGTTTAAAAATTTTAAAGAAGAGGAAATTATAAATTTAATTGAAAAAGTCACCACTACTTGTCCCTATACTTGCATACATGAAAAACACAAATATTTTTGCAAAGAATGTGGAGGGTCTCAAATATGCGATCATGATAGAATTAAGTATTTTTGCAAACAATGTAAAGGAGCACAAATATGTATACATGGAAGAGTTAAGTATCGCTGTAAAGAATGTGGAGGATCACAAATATGCAAACATAATAAACAAAAACATCAATGTAAAGAATGTGGTGGATCTCAAATATGTGAACACGGCAAACAAAAAGCTTCCTGTAAGGAATGTAGAATAAAAATGATTTATATGATTTAAAGTTTTAAAAATAAAATAAAAGAAAAGAAAAGATGGAATACGATTTAATTAAATTTAAATATTTAAACGAAAAAAAACTAAATTTTTGTGATTTTATAAAGTCAATAAAAGAAGAATTGTTAAAAAACATCATAAAAAATCGTTGTTTTTTAAAAGTAGATTGGTTAAAAGATATATCAAAAAAGAACTCTTTTTTAGAATCAGAAAAATATATTCATTTTTTTGTTAGTTATTATAGTAAAAATGGTGGTATTAATTATGTTAAAGATTTGTTTTATATAGCTGATATAGATTTTGGTGTTGGTGGAATATCCACAGCAAATTTTTGTAAAAACATATTAAATTGTCGTAATGAAGATTATAAAGACTGGTTAATATATTATTTTCAATATTATGGAGGAGAATATGAATGTTATCATGATGAGGAATGTAATATTAATAAGTTTGATGAAAATTTTATTATTGAAAAAATTAGTATTTTAATGTATAAAAATTTACATAAAGAATCACACAAAGAGAAATTTTTTAAAGACTTACATGAAGAGCTTATGGTTGTAGCATGGCATCCAAGCAGGTATTTAGATTGGTGTATTGATTTTAATGAGTTAAAGTTTTTGAAAGAGTTATGGGGTGAAGAATGATGGAATATAATTATGTTATATAACTCATTAATAGTTACATAACAAAAAATTATCTAAATCTTAAACTAAAAGTTATTGGCGATCCTCCCAAATCAAATTTTTTCCATTCAGAGTCTAAGATTGCTAAATCAAAGTGATTTATTAAGGTATCATATTTTCGAACTGGAATTGTTGGATAATCTTGTGAAGGAATATTTGCTAGTAAATTAGATGGCATTAGCTTTAAATCTTCTCCTTTTTTACCATTATTCATATATGACATTCTATTATCAACTATACTACACATTAATCTCAAAGGTGTTTTTATATTTACATTAATTTCATATATTCTATTTTTAATCAAGATTTCTGGCAGCCCTAAATAATTTTGCAACCCATCGCTTAGTTTAATGTTAAATGATTTATTATTAATTATATAGTTAATATTATCACCAGCAAATATTAATATATTTTTACCTTTTTCAGTGATACTAATTAATATTTTTATATCATTAATTGAATATGTTCCGGGATTTATTACTAATAATTTATTATTGCTTGCATCAGTTATTGTTTCTAATTTTTTGAAAATAATCAATCTTTTAGTTTTTATATCGCAATCTAGCAATTGTAATTCACGAACACATTTTAATGGCGGATCTAAATAAATCCTAGTTTCAGAATCATACATTGTAATACTTAACATTTTGTTTTGATTACATCATATTCATCTTTAGATTTCTATAATCAAAACATTAACGAAATAGGAACCAAGCTATTGCGCCGCCAACTACCATAAGCACTATAAGATTATTTTGATGTTGTGTTGTATCATTATTTTCTGGTTTAATTGCATCTGTTTGAGTTTCATCTTTTTTAATTATAGGTTTTGGTTTTGTTTCGGGTTTATGAGGTAAAGAAACCTTTGAAGATCCTAAACTGTGACTTATTCCAACTGTTTTTGTTTCAGTATTTAATGCATTATTTACCCCAAAATTCATATCTTCAGTGGCTTTCAAGAGTTTGTTATTATACCCGGCCACGCTCTCCGTGTTTATGATCATATTACTTGGCATCAACCAAACTCCAGGAGCAACAGCCAAATCAAGTCGTAATTTAGTTTCCTGCACAGATTTTTGGTAATTTTGAATAGATTTTGAAATATCATTTTCTATAACAGAACTTTCAAATAAAGCTTTGAATTCTTGTTGTGTTTCTATTGCACCACCTCCTTTTCCATAAATTGGGTTTCTAGTATTAACTTGTGCTCCTAATATGCAGTAAACAAAAGCCTCGGCGGATCGATTTAATCTTCCAAGCCCCGCTTTGGTGAGTCCACGTCCTTCCATAGGAATAAACCAAGCATATTTGAAACCACTAAATAGATCATTTCTAATAAACGAGATTTTATTTCCATCTCCATCTTTATAACCCTCATCAGAAAATTTATTTTGCCCAGGCCAAGTATTTGCATCATGATCATAATTTCTTACAATATATAAATTTTCATTCCCACCTGAGTTGTAATAAATAAATTGATCTCCCAAACCATGATTTCTTCCACCCCTCCATCTAAAGTCAGAATTATTACTAATCCCAAACTCTTCACACAATTTATTATATGCAACTTTATTATATGGATTATTTTTTATCGAAAAAGGTTTTTCATCTGGTAAGGGAAGTTTCAATTCATATAATATTCGCCTTATTGTGAAATATATATGAAATTTTATAAAACTGCTAATTACTTTGGGATAATTTAGACTTTCAAAAAGACTTATACCGCAACCAGATGTTGCGCACCAAACCGCAAAGTTAAGTTGTTGAGGCCAATGATTAAAATCTGGTTTATTCAACCATTTTTTGCACTACTTTGCGGAATTAAATGTTACAACTTGCGATTTAAATATGTTTCTCATAGAAGCAACGAATTTCTTTTTATCTGTAACATATATATCTAGATAGGTTAAAGTTTTTGTTACATCAGTTGTAAAGTCGTCGAATTTAATAGCGGGTATTGGATAAGATTGATTTGTAATTGATAAACTCTTTGGAAACGAGCCAACTTTAGGTTTCTTTTCTAAGCCTAAATCTCCCCATAATAATGTTTTCAAATTAGTAGGAAGACCATCGGTCCATGTTTTTCCAGTAGGATCATCATTTGACATAACTGTTGTTCCATTAACTTTCCATTTAATATATCCCCCATACGAATCATTAACAAATGTAAATTTATCAAGGTTGGCGCTTGGGTATCGGGTTTTGAAATCGTTTAATAACATTTTATTCTTTGTGTTTCAATTAATCTGATCTTTAGATCTAGAATAAGATGTAAATTCAATTAATTTCATTTCTAATTCCCGCAAAACAATTACAACCAACATCAGTTCTTTCAAATGAAATTTTTAATAACCTGGATCGGGCGAAGCCCTCCCCGGCTATGCCGGATTTGTTAATTCTTTTAATAGATCTTCTCGAACTTTTTTCCTTATTATAGACATGTCGAAGTTTTTTTCTGTAGCTTTCCTAAATTTTTGTCTTACTTCTTGTTTTAGTTTTTGAAACTTTTCCAATTCCGCCAAAATTATAGAAAATTCTTGATCGGATATAACATTATCTTTCAAGGCTTTTGAAACCAAATCGTTAATTGTATTTAATTTTGATCTTGCAATTGCGGCTGTTTGTTCGTGTTTACTAACTTTATGAGAAAGTTTTTTAGAAGCAATACCAAATCCAACCGATAATCCACCAAAAACTCCGCCTACAACCCCTAAAGGAACACCAACAACAGCACCGAAACCTGTAAGAGAAGTTCCTAAACCACTTGCTGATAGAATAACTGAAAAAGTTCCACTAAAAACACTTATTTTTGTAAATATTCCTCTTGCTCTATTATATTTTTTTCTTACTTCTTCGTAATGTTTAATTTCTTTCTCAAGATTTTGTAATACTTCGCTTGATTTTTGCAATCTGAAATTAACCGACTGAAGGGAGGAACTTGGGTCTGGATTATTAGGTAATTGTGGATAAATTCTATTATAGTCATCCATTATTGTATTTTACTGATCATCTGGTTATCTTTAGATCGACTTTGTCGCCCGGCTTCGCTGAAATTTGTTACTTTCTCTTCTTTCCACCTTTCATTTGTTCCACAAAATATAGAACAACAGCCATTATCAAAAGCCAAGCATTTTCACCTAAAAATCCAATAACCTGCCCAGCTGTTTTGAATAGAAAGCTCACGATAGCTCCAACCATTCCTGGCAATATTTCACCGAGTTTTTTACCTATAGTTTTCAAACCATTACCTACACCCCTACCCAAAGCAGATAAACCCCTTGAAAGATTAGAAACTATAACCCCGATGATTACACCCACAGCACTTAAAACAGCAAATGCTGTAAAACCATACCTTTTGAATATTTGCTTTAATCGCTCTCGTAATGGTAAATTTTTAATTATTTTATCTTTTCGGCCCTCAATATCTGATAATTGTTCTTCAATTGAGATTATTTTATTTCTATTTTGTTCTCTTAATTTATCAACCTCAGATTTTAATCGTTCATTGCTTTGTTCTAACTTTGATGAATTTAATTTACCCTTCTTATATTTATCTATTTCCTCTTTTTATAATTTTATTTCACTCAAAAGTTTCTCTGCTTGTATTTTTAATTCTATATTCTGTTTAACAGTTTGATCGAAAAGACTTTTATTCTCAGCTTTTTGTACCTGCTGTCTCTCAATGAATTCCCTAAGTTCTTTTTCTCTTTCTACATATTGGTTAATCTCCTCCGGATATACTTCTGCGGTTGCTTTCAATCCTTGCAATGCATTATCTAATTCTTTAATTTTTTCATTGGCTTTTTTCAATTCTGACTCGGTATTATTATATTTTTCCAGCATTGTTTCATAATCAGCACCTAGAGCTTTTCTCATTGTTTTTGGTAAATCTTCAAGCTTAAGATTCCCATTTTTATCAACCACTGTATGTGGTATAGAACCCTTCCTATTACTAAATTCTGCTATTATACTACCATCTTCTCCAAATGTTACATTAAATGTCCCATCATCGGGATTGTAATTTGGTATATAACGTTTGAGTTCTTGACCGGCTTCTCGCCTTCTGTCATATTCCAAATCTCTTTCTCTTAAAACATCACCTAGGTTCCTTCGTTCAGATGGTATATCCCATTCAGCCCGGTTCCTTCCTTCATCTTTATATTCATCATAACCAGCATAATCTTGATCAATAGATGTGGATGTGCTTTGTCTATGATAACTTGTATTATCTTCATCATCATTATCATCATTATCATCATCTTTTGGTAAATCTTCTAATGGTATATATTCTGCCATGATTTTTTACTCATCAGTAAGAAATCTTTAAATATGCTTGAAGTAAGAAAACTAACTAAAAAAATTTACTAACTGTGTAACCAAGAGCTAACATACCACCACCTACATATAACATTTCCCCCGTCTTTTGATTATCGCTTGGTTTATAATAATCTGAGAATTTTGGTTCATGCAATTGGTTATATAATTCAAAAGCTTCATTTGTTTTTGAAATATTTTTTGATGCTTGATATTTTTCATCTTTTTGTTGCATTTTCCAATCAATTAGTTTCTGCCTTTTTTCTTGATATTCAGCGTAATCTTTTTGATATTTTTCCATTGCTTTATCGTGTCGTATTTTTTCTGTATCGGTTTTATCTCCTGATAGATATTTTGCAAGATATGATCCACCAACAAATGTTGTTGCATTCAATATAGCTCCTCCAACCAGCATTGCTATTGTTGCCATTTTTATTACTTAATTTGTGGTTCCTCCTTTTAAGTCGGTAAAATCTTTTGATCCTCTAAATATGTTTTTAGATACATACTTCCAGACAATACAACCACCCATTTTGCATAATTTGTAATACTTGAGGATGGGTCGTTCAAAAATGATTCTTTCATAACTTTTTTAGCTACATAGCCAACTCCAGCTCCTAATCCGATAAGTACTGCAGAATCAGTAACAGTTTTCACAAGTTTGTTTTCGTTTGACATGATTTTTTACTACATCAGTAAGAAATCTTTAAATCAGCTTTCCGCTTTGCGGGGAGGGCTTCGCCCGATTTGCCAGCCAGCTTCGCTGAATCCTTTTAAGGTTTACATCATTCCAATTTTTGGACGATCTAGGGGTTGCGCTTGAGTATTTGTTTGTGGATTACGAATCTTTATGGGTGGAGCTTGAAAAGGTTGTGGTATTTGAGGAACTTGAGATAAATCAGGTATTCTGTTTTTATAATATCTCATAAACATATCAAATGCTGTAAAACCTATTCCAACAATTGATAATACTGTTGTAAAAGATAGTTCTGGAATCCACGCTTTCGCTTCATTGTTTGACTTTTCTTCTTCATTGTAATTTTCTGCTTTAGCTTCACTATCCGCTTGTTCCCTTTCACGTTTCATTTCCCTATCTAATGCTTCTTTAGCTTTTTTATTATATTCTGCCAATTTCTTACCAGCCGCAACCTTTTTAGGATCTTTCACCTTATTTTTTAAAGAACCAACCGCAGTTTTTTGATCTTCTTTTGGAGGATCTCTAGTAATTTGTTCAACAGCTTCTTCAGACATTATTTTACATATCATTAAGAAATCTTTAGACCGCTTAGGAATGATATGTAAATAAAATAATAGTATTCTTAGTAAACAGCATCATACCCATCAACACCTTGCTTAGTATCCTGATCAGTTTTGTTAGAATCATCTGTATTAGTACTTGTAAATTGTTGTATTTTGTTGAATTTGATGTGTTTAGCAACCTGGAATATACCGCTAGCAAGTGCTGCCAATCTTCCTGCCTTCAATGCTAGGAGACCTACAATGTTTGTTAGTTCGCGATTAACCAAATCATCATTCTTCAAATCCTTACAAAGAGCTTCTATATCATCCACAGGAACCACATAAGAAATTACTTTAGAAACTAATTGAAGAGATGAATCTACCAATCCCCCGCTAATTTTCTTTCCTAATACTGACTGATAACGATTATAATATTTTTCAACATCTTTTACTGATAATTTTTTTACATCACCCAGACTCATATCAACTCCTAAATATTCTTTTGTAGTTCCAAGAGATGCAAGAATAGCTAGTGATTCTTGTTTGATTTCAAGATCCTCACTTTGATTGGTATCATTTTTTACCTCAGTTTTTTCTTCAATGTAATCTTCAACGTTTGTCATCTTTGTTAAATCACTTCAGGAATCTCTAAATAGCAATTAAATGGGTGTCGTAAAGATAAACAAAGTCTAGAATATTTTTCAGTTTTCAGTAGTTTAACAAACTTTTTACTTGTTTCATAGTCTAAATCACCACCATAATCTTCAAATAACATCTTCATTCCTTTTTGGGATGGATTATGAAAAGTAACAACGCAGGCAACATTTTCCCGAAATGGTTTTGCTATTGATGTTAATTGTTGAGTTAGAACCCAAACCGATAAACCATGATGCCTTCCAGAAAATGCTAAATCAATAAACTTGTTCGATCTTTTCTTCAGATCATTAGATACAGCACAATCATCTAAAATTATTAGTGTATTTGTTCCGGAGAATAAAGTTTGACAAACAGTTAATAACTCATTAATCTCATCAATGTTACTTGCATCAGGCGACAATACATAGAAATGTTTATCTTTATTAGCAAAATTATGATAAGTTTTATTTTTAGAATAAGTTGGACAAATTAAAACAATGTAATCAAAAATTTTTAGGAATGGCCCACGAAGCTGTTCAATTAGATATTTTGTTTTACCACAATTTGTTGGTCCTGTTATAATACAATGAAAAGGAATTTTATCTCGTAAATCTTCCATGATTTTTGTATCATAACATTATGTTTTTAGTACTTAATTGATCTCAAACTTGAATTCATTATTTCCATCATTGCATCGGCCACAACAAACATATGACAGGTTATAGTGCCAGATCCACCCTGTTTTCTTTTAATTTCTATTTTTACACCATCATGTGTATTATTTAATGCTAATCCTCCCCCATGAATGCGATTATCGGGGTGTGTTCTCATATCAACCCAAAGAGCAAACTTGTCCCCATAAAAATCCTTTTCCTTTACAGATGGTGGGCTATAAACATCATCTCTATCGAATCGTTTCTTTACTGACTCCCACAGATCTGATGGCATCATTCCCCTAGAGTATACTCGATTTGGAACTCCGTCAACATCTATATTAATAGAAGTTATTCCAGGATTGTAAAAATTCTCAGAGTTACGCGCCCCCGCCGCAAATGGTAATGTAAACAAAAATAATACCCCCGTCATTGATCTTCTGGGCAAATTAATATGTTGATTTATAACACCATCACCCCCTATGGAAAAGGTAAAAGTTTTGTGTAAAGTAACATTTTCATAAAAGAATCCTTTACCAACTTGATATGCGGCTTGTGCCTCGCGAGCCAAGTATTCGCTTGAAATTGAAGAATATTCTAACTCTAAGTTTTTTATTGAATATGTTGGGGTTTTAGTAGTATCAGAATAAACAACAATATCATTAATTGGAGCAAGTGTAATCTCAAATATTAGATGATTTTCTAATGCTTTCGGGTAAAAAACACCATGATCGTTTAAAATAGGGTGATTTATTGGTATTCTATACTTTGAACCGTGAACATTAGCGAGAGCTACTTCTTTTACATCTTGTGTTTTTTTATCTCCCGCGTTTGTTCTAAGTTTTCTAATATTTTCGGAAGAAATGCCTTGTTTTAATCTGTCTTCGCGCTCTTCATCGGTTAAGAATAAATCATGATAGGTTTGAAATAGATCATATCTTTGCGTATCTTGTAATGTTTCACCACCAAAAAGAACTTTTAGTCTGGATACAAGATTACTTCCTAGATTATTAACAACCGTATTATTTGCGTGACCCTCAACATCTAAATCAAATAGAAGAGATACACTTCCCGGTACAATAACCAAATTCTCAGAAAGTTTTGGAATATTTATGTATAATGTTTCACCTGGGCCGGCTGTGGATGGATTTAGAGTAATTCTATTCAATGTTGATTCAGCCTTCAAACCAAATGGTTCTTTTGGGATTCTGTTTGGATTAATTCTTTCAGACGTCATTGTAATTTATAAGATACTTTGGTTAATCTTTAAATGAGTTCCACCTTATCAAAAAATTTAAGTAAGATATATTATTCAACTAAAGGATATTGGAAAGGATATTCTGCAATTCCTAAATTAGCAGAAAAAGCAAATCAGGCAAAGCCCTCCCACGAAGTGAAAGTAAGTCAAGATTCAGCAAAACAATGGTTGCAAAAACAAGCAATATGGCAAATCTATCTTCCAGCTCCAAAATATATACCTAGACCGCATTGGACTGTGGATAAACCCAATCAGATTCACCAAGCAGATTTATTATTTTTACCGCATGATAGAGTTGGAAGAAAAACATATAAATATACATTAGTTGTGGTTGATATTGCATCAAGATATAAAGATGCTGAACCATTAACTACAAAAGAAAGTAGAGAAATATCAAAAGCTTTTGAGAAAATATATTCTAGAAAATTAAAATATCCTAAAACATTAATGGTTGATCCAGGAAAAGAATTTATGGGAGAGGTTACAAAACTTATGAATTACCATAATGTTAGAATACAAAGAAGTGAAGCTGGAAACCATAGAGCTCAATCATTTGTAGAAAATGCAAACAAAATATTGGGTGAAAGATTATTTAGTCATCAATATGCACAAGAAATGATTAGCGATGAAAGATCAAGAGTATGGGTGAAAAGATTACCTGCTATTCTAAAAACTTTGAATAATACACCAACTAGAATAACTGGTAAAGAACCTGATAAGGCTATAAAACTGAAAGAGGTTGATATTAAAACCAAAAGATATCATCGAATTGTTGGCCTTGATGAAGAAAGGTTGCCCCCAACTGTTAAAGTTAGATATCTATTATCTCCCGGCGAACTTGAAGGTGGAGAAAAAAGGCGATCTACAGATCCTATTTGGAGTATCAAAGTTTATGATATCTCTAGAAGTGTTATTTCACCTAATCAACCAGTTTTATATTATTTAATTGATGGTCCTAAGAGAGGTTTTGTCAGGGAAGAATTACAAGTTATTCCTTATGATACTGAGTTGCCGCCTAATTCTGTTTCTGAAAGATAATGTCCATAGGGAATAGTATGTATTCCATCTTTACAAATGATCCTCTTATCGTCTTCAGCAGATAGCGCTTTTTTATTAACTGTTTTTGTGTAAATATCGTGTAGTTTTGAACTAATTAAATTTTGTAATCTCATTTGTGGTTCTTTAGTAACCAAGCAATTTTTAAAATCATTAAATTTTATTGTTTTCTTAACAACTAATTTCTTTGTTCCTTTATTCTTCTTTATCTCTTTTCCATTATCCATTAATATTGCATATTGTTTAGCTCCCAAACCCACAAATTCTGTAGGTATACTTCCCCCAAACTCGTCTTTGAACATTCCAATTACTTTTTTGTTTACACCCAACTCAATACCAGATGGATGTTCTTTAATGTAATTGCTGGTGTCGAACTTTTCTCTTACATCTGAACTTATATCTTTGTAGAAATCTGCAGTTTCTATAATATATACAAGAGAATCAGTATCAGTCATAAGTAATTCAGCTTTTTCTCCATATTTCTCTTTAATATAATTATAATGAAAGTCATACATTATTTGTTTACTTAAATCTAAAATTGAAAACCCCACATAAATTGGTTTATTAAATCTTATTTCTGTTTTCTTCATATTTATAGCTGCCAGATCCTCTGAAAAGATAGTAAAATGATTAAAGTTTGGTTTTCTTATTAATTTTTTAGCTGATTCTATATTATTAACTAATCTCACATCTATCCTTTTTCTCATATTTTCCATTGTTTTACCAAATACAGAATTATTCATAAGTTTAAAGAAATCTTTTTCAAAGTCGTTTTTAGCTTGTGATCTCAATTTAGTATTCAAATCAATGTAAGGTTTTAACCACTCAGACTCTTGAAATTTAATTCCCTTATGAATCTTTGTTATTTTTAATCCTAGGCTTTCATAAAATTTTAGAGTTTCATGGTGAACTACATATCTTTGCTTATTTAATAGGTTTGGTATTAATTTCTTAACTTTATTAACAGTAAGTTTTTCTGGAGCTAAAGGTAGATCTTTATGTTTATCATGAAGATTTTTTGGGTATTCCAAATCAACTTCAAGTATACAAGGTATATTTCTCCAATTTTCAAGCTCTTCATTTGGAATCCATTTAAATCCTCTTCTAGGTAATTTCTTACTCATTCCAGCTCCATATAAATTATTAGCATCTAGATAAATAATATAACTTATAAGTTTATTTACTTCAAAATCTACCATATAGGGGTTATTAGCTTTAGCATATCTTTTTGATACTTGAGATGTTCCGCCTCTAATCCCTTTCTCAATAAAAAGTAGCATATTAACATCTGTAAACAATTCCAAACTAACTTTAGTTAATTTTAACATTGCATCCCAAGATAATCCTGGTGATGTAAAATAGTGAGCAGGATCTAAACCATAATTATTAATGCATACATCTCTAAAGTTCTCAAATACATCAGCAAGCTGTAATACATCTGTTTTTAGATATAAATCATGATAATCTCTCATTGTTTTCATATCAAATGTTGCCCATACATTTTTAGCATGTTCATAATCCTCATCTGAAATATCTTGATTATTAAGAATTGATTTAAATTCTTTCTTTGTTGGAATTTCTGTTTCATTAAGTTTATCAATGCGATCAAAATAATCATAAGGGAACACACCCTTTCTCAACAATAGTTTTAACTTTTCTCCCGCGAAATGTTTTTTAGTTTCTGTCATATTTTTATCTGTTGGTGAAAAACACATACTTCCCGATAACTTACAATTCTTACATTGATCGCAATTACCAACACCCTTAAAATTAATAATCTTTCCATCTTTTATATAACTTTTCAAACATTTTCCTGGTTTACATGATTCACATTTTCCACATTTAGTAAGATTGTCGACTAATCCACTAAGAGAACTTTGCATAAATTTATAAGAATCGATAAATCTTATTGTTCTAGTAATGGGTTTTTTGTTTCCATCTTCATCATCATCTTCATAATTATCATCCTCTTCACCCTCACAATCATAATTAATTAAAATTTTCTTTGAAAAACTAATATACTTTTCATCAGTGCAGGCTAAGCAATCAATTTTACCCTTTGTTTTACCAAGATTTTTAATAAATAGATGTGAATCATACCCTGAAAGATTGTGAATTATTACTGGAATAAATTTAGGAATCACATATTTTAAGTTACACATATTATGCGCTGCTCCTCTATATTTCCCAGTAAGACGACAATGATCTATTACTTTTTTAAAATCTTCTTCTTCAGTATTTTCATTAAATTTGCGATCACATATATGGCAATTAGTTGCATTTTCATAATCTTTTTTATCCATTTCTGGCATATTCTTCTTATTATAAAATTCAAACTTCTTCTTTCTTTCTTCTATTAACATAAAAATTTTCCTAACATCTCTTTCTAAATATTCTGTAAATATTTGCGCTACATCCTCATCATCAGATTTTGCGGTATACCTCACACACTTTTTAAAATCATTTGGTAATATACTTTCATCAAAACATTTGATATAATAGCAGAATCCTGATGCTTTATGCATTTGGTAATTTTTAGTAAAGCTTTTAATTTCATTTGGTGAACAAGAATGTATTGGTACAAGGCGGCCTTCAAAATCCACATAAATAGCAAAATGTAATCGCATTTTATTTTTAAAATTTTTAAAGTAAATAAATTTTGGACTCCCATCTTCATTCGCAGGCATTTTTATTTTAACTTCTCCGTGTGAATTACAGTATTCCTTATGTTCTATCAAAATCCTTTCATCATAAAATGAGTTAAAACATCTAATACAGAAATGTTTTTTGTTCTTATTTTCATCAATTTCAGATGATAAAAGTCTGCTAACATTTTTTACTAAAATATAATGACTTTTTTCACCATTAGTTATTAAAATTAATGTTATAACTTTACAATCACATAACTTGCATTCATAATTATTACAATCACATTTATTACAACCACATTCTTCGCATTCATGTTTTATACAACCTTCTTTCTTACATTTCTGTTTTTTATTACACTCTTTTTTCATACAACCACAATTCTTACATTTTTCTTCTTTCTTACAATAACATTTATCGCTTAATCTTGCAGGATATATTTTATCATCTTCTTCATCATATTTCAATACATTAACTGGATATGGGTTTTGTTTTTCAAACTTGTCAAAATCTTTTAATAACATTGAGCCTTCAATACCAGAAAAGTCTAATTTTTTACAATTTTCAAACAATTCGTTATTTACTCTCTCCCTATGGTTTTTTCTTGGGAACACCGCCTCTGTTAATGAAAGTTGGCCACAATCTTCACACTTATTCTGTATATTAATAGTAGCTTTTTTTGCTGCTAATCTTTTTGGTGTTGGAATATATGAACTTCCAGAAATAACTGAGTAGGGCGTTATTCCAACATCAAAACGCGCCACAGAATCGAATTCAAAATCTCCATGCACGTAATTTTCTTGAAATTTAAAAAACTCATAAAGTATATTTCTAATCATATTATCATATTCTTTTGATAAATCACTTGCTTCAGTAATTATTCTTGTTTTATCATGAAAGTATTTTTCGATTTCTTCTTTAATTTGGTTTTTTTGTAAAGGCTATTTTACAAACTTAGCTGATAGTATAGCCTTAACCTTATTTGGTTTCTTATGCTTATTAATAATATCTATAACTTTTGGTTTTATTTTTTTCATGAATTCTTCAATAGAATATCCTTTTTTACCATCTATAATGTGTTTTTTCAAATAACCCTTTTTGAATTTTTTTACATTTTCTTTGATAGTGAATTCTTCTTCTTTTTCTTCATTAAATTCATCTTTCTTGCTATCAGGTATATTTGGCTTTATTTTTGTTTTAGGTCTTGCACCCTCCTTCTCATAATCTCTTTTAGGTGGTGGTTTTATTTCTTTGGGTTTATTTTTCCTTGATCGGGTTTCATTTACTTTTTTATATCTTTCTATAAAATTTTTAGCCAATTCTTCTGTTTTATTTTTTACTTTTTCAGGAATATATGGTTTTAAAAAAAAATTCCAAAACTTGTTTAATACATTTCCTAAAAAAGGAGTTTGTTTTGTATTTTTAACCAATTCATTTTTTATTACTTGTTTTTTAGGTTTTGTTGGAATAGGAGGTGGTTGAGGTCTTTTTGGTTTAGTTTTATTAATATTTATTGTAGGGGGTGGGTCTGGTGGAGTTCCTGGTCTATATCTATCTGGCGAACCTGGTGGTGTTCCGGGAATTGGTTGTGGAATAGTTAAAGGTGGTAAATTTGGGCGGTTTGTTGGTCTTATTTGCGGTATAGGAAGAGGTGGTTGTGGTTGGTTTGCTCTTCTCCTTGGTATATTATCTATCGCTCTAAAAATTTCTCGTCTATTATCAACTATTTGTTGAACATTATTAATTATTTCTAGTATATTATTCAATTCTTGTATTTTAGCTTCTTTAGTAGTCATTCTTGATCTACCTTGAATTCTATACCATGAAAGTAAAGAACTTAATTGTTTTGTACTCAAATCATTTAATCGATCCATAATTACTTTTATAAATATTTTCTATTTTTTAAATCAAGTTTTAAAAATGAATTAATTTATGTGTCCCAGAAATATTGCTTTATAAATCTTAGCTAAACTTCTGTGTCTTAGAAATTTTCTTTTATTACTGCTTAGTATTCTACTGATGTGTGCTAGCATTAGCAATCTCACAAAACTTAATCGGTAAAATATTTCTGATTAAATTCTTGATTAAGTTTTGGTAAATAAATTTAGGTTACAAGCTAAAAATGTCTGATTAAATTTCCTGTGTCCTAGACCCGTATTTTTATCACTCTCTCCAATTAATCATAACTTTAACAAAATTTTTTATATATAAACTTATTTTTTTCTTAATCAAAACACATGAAATTCCAAGATTTGTTTTGCTAGCAGTGAAAAAAAAGCTATTTAAGCACGCGCGTGATGGCGCGTACTGTCCAATTACTCAGGCATGACGCGTACTGTCCAATTTAACTGTCCTATAAGGCTGAAATCAGGGCAGTTGATAGCCAATCAGATTTGAGAATTTTGTTATAGTTATGATTATTATTATTATTATTGCTGGTATTAATATTATTATTATTGTTAATTTTTATGTTTAATGTAATATACTGTTATGGGGTGGGGGTGTATGTCCTAATCTGGGTAAAGGTGTTGTTCCTCTGCTACTACAAGCAATACAGTTTTCTTCTGAATAGGGTTTGTATCAGTTGTTGTAAAAATTACTCATCTCTGAACAATACCATTTGCCATTTAATTCTACCACTCCAACACATTTCATGTCACATTCTTAATTACACCAAACCATAGCTGAATTGGCAATAAATAAATTAGAACTCTTAAATTTCACTTTTCCCTGACTTCTCTCAAAGATAAACTTTCCCTTACTCGAAATGAAATTCCCTGACTTTTCCCTTACTTGAAGAATTTTTTCCCTGGCCATTTCCTGACCTGTAGCAATCATGCTAGTGCAGTCAGTTGTCCATACAGTTAGTGTGGAAAATCATGATTGAAAGCATAGGGCATTTAGGAAACTTCAAAGACTTGTTATTACATACAGCAACCTTTGAATGAATACATAAGACCCATCATAAACATTTTGGCATTACAAACTTTAGTTTCTCCTTTGTAGAGTTTTTTTAATGTAAAATGTCAACTGTATATTGTGGTTGTTATTAAATATTTGTATTTGACATCATAAAAATGAATTAATCAATACAGTCATTTGTCCATACAGTTAGTGTGAAAAATCATGATTGAAAGCACAGGGCTTTTAGGAAACTTTAAATAGTTGTTATTACATACAGCACCCTTGCAATGAATATATAAGAAAGATCGCAAAAATTTTGGCATTCCAAACTTTAGTCTTTCGAATGTAAAAGGTCAAATGTATATTGCAGTTGTTGTTAAATATTTGTATCTTAAATCATAAAAATGAATTAAACAGCATTAAGGAAAAAGGTTAAGATGTTATGCCTAATTTTGCAAAGTAGGGCTTAAATGAATTTTTCATTTGTGGGAAAAGGGCGGGGACTTAAAGACAGTAATTCCCAGGGATGCCTGGAACTCAAATGTAAAAATCCATTTTCAAAGGGCGATGGAACTGTCAGTCCCAACGAAACCTTTAAATTACTTAATACATATATGTAGCAAAGATATATAGCAAAGAGAGATGCTACTCAGAAGTCAGTAATAAATACCATCTGCTTTATTTTCAAAGAATTGCATTGATCACTGATAATATTGCAGAACCAGTCACTAATTGTTAAGTATCTTTTCTGTTGAAAATGCTGAACATAACTGCTACAACAGACAAATCTACAATATATTTTCACTGTTGCAATGATATCAGATCACATAATCATAAATAATTGCTATCACAACTGCAGTCTCTGTATTGGGAATTTCTTCAAAATGGATAGCTATCGTTTTAGTACGAAAAATACCTACTTGCATTCTCATTGCTGTATTAATACTTCGTGGCTGTAATCTTTCATTTTTTTGCGGTTGGTTTCTGTTTCCCCTTTCCTGGCACTTTTTTCAAGACGATATGGCAATCTGTTTTGTCGTTCGCCTTCTGATTCTGTCTGTATGCTGTTGCCATAATTTTCCTTAAATTCTGAATGCTGTATAGCCAAAACGAGTCTTTGTTTTTATCGATAACAAATTCAATTTCCAATCTAACTTGATAGTATTCCTGGTCGTTTTCCTTGCTGTTTCCTTTGCTCTTTTTGAGCGAGCAGTTTTTGTCTTTGCTGCGATGCCTCTTATTATATTATCGTCCCTTAACCGTCGTTGCTTTGAGTCGCCGCTTCCCGTGTGCTGAGTTTTGCGGCATTCAAACTTACTCGTCGACGATCTCTCGCCACTGTTACTTGTGCATCTCGGAGATCGTCTTGCTAGGATGTACTTCCAGGATTAGAAAAATCGGTTTCAACAAAATTCACATTATTTTCCAAACATCATTCACGGCCTTCTTAATGGCGAAAATTCATATGAAGTAATGTTGCCAGGTAACCTGGCCTGCGAACGGACACCTTTAAAATATATATATATATATATATACATATACTAGAAATACGACTCTCGCAAAAACCTCGCGAAGCTAGTTTTTGAATAAGTCACAATACTTTTATATTTTATTTTATTTTATATTTTATTTTTTATATCAGCGTAATCCCTATTATTTAATTTGTTATGCTGTGTTTGGTACACAATTAGTGACACCTGGTGCAAATTACATGATCAGTATACTGCTCAGCACAGGGCTTGAAAATTGACCTTTATTTAGCTCTTTCACTGCCACTGAGATTGCACGAGAGGGAATAGAAGTAAAATTATTTGTTTTCTTGACAGGGAATACAGAGTCAATGAAGTATCACAATAATATTCAGTTAACACAAATTGAAAATTATTGTAAATCTTTTGAAGGTGAAATCTTGAAGAGTTGATATGAATGATTGTGTTTACCACAGTTTAAAAACCTGGTTTCTTTTTGGAGTTGTATTTTCTTAGTCTCTACTGCTTTGTCTTCTTTGTTGTACATCACTTTTAAACACAATATGTTCTTACACCGAGGATGAGTTGAATGCTCCAATTATTTTTTGTTTATGTTCTTTTCTAATAATTGCATGAGATTCATTGTAAGAAGAATCTTCTGATTAGATATTTTACTGTCTACTGCAGTCATTATTTCATTCCTAGGTAACCACAGATGAGAGCATTATGAATAGTGCATGTTTCAATTTGTGTACTCTCTTCAGTTGCAATGGTACCCCTAGTGGTAGATAGAAAAATTCCTCTTCCCTCAAAAGAGATGCCATGTCAACAGAAGTGTGAGAAACAATGTCCTTACATAAAAAAATGGGGGTAAAACAGTTGGAGTCTACAAAAACTTTGAATAAAGGTTTGGTAATAGTGAGTGCCAACTGTATAGTATGTGGTTGTGCTATTTTTAGGTCATATCATAAAAACAATACATGTAAGAAAGAGTTATTGAAATCTTAACATGTTGAAAAAGATTGCTGCACTATGTACTCCTGTAAGAATATAATGTGAAATCAACATCAATCAGTCACAAGTATATACCACATGAAAGTTTAATGGTGCTGTTACAGAAACAGGCAAAATATCCATACCCAACCAGAGAATAGTATATTATTTTGAATATATGAAAATTTCTATTATAAAAACTGCAGAAGAAAGATTTATGATAAGGATGGTATTTCATCGAAAAAGTCATGGCAGCCAGAGGTATTGAACTTGTAACCAATGACATATAGTAACGAGACAAACTATCATTATATTATTATCATTATTATTATCATTACTATTATTATTATTACTGGTATTGATATTATTATTATTATTGTTATATTTTTTATGTTAAACATAATATATTTTTATGGGGTGGGATGCATGTGCTAATCTTGGTAAAGGTATTGTTACTCTACTACTACAAGCAATACAAAAATCTTCTTCATAGGCTTTCCATCAGAGGTGGTAGTAATCAAAACAGCTCCAAACAATACCATTTATTCTTAAAGGCTTAGAATCTAGTGCAGTCATTTGTCTATAACGTTTGTGTGGAAAATCATTCTTGAAAGCATACTTTAGGGCATTTAGGAAACTTGAAACACTTGTTACTACATACAGCACACTTGCAATGAATATATGAGAAAGATTATAAACATTTTGGCATTACAAAATTTATTTTCTTCTTTATAAAGTTCTTTCAATGTAAAAGGTTAACTGTATGTTGTGGTTGTTATTAAAGCTTGATATTTGACATCATAAAAATGAAGTAAACAGCAGAAAGTAACAAGGTTAACATGTTATGTCTAACTTTGCAAATTAAGGCTTGAATTAGCATTTCATTTGTGGGAAAAGGGCAAGGGTTCTAGATAGCAATATTATCAGGGGGGTCATTGAACTCTAAGGTAAAACTTACCCATTGTGAAAAGGCTATGAAACTTGTTGTCTCTATGCAATATTATTGAAATCTTTCAATCAGAGAATACATACATATATATATAGCAAAGAGAAATACTACTCAGAAGTAAGTAATAACATTTGCTTTATTTTCAAATGATGGCATTGATCACTGATTAAATTGCAGAACCAGTACTTTATAGTGACACTGGGTATATATTCTGTTGAAAATTCTAAACACAACTGCTACATCAAGAAAATTTACAATATTTTCACTGTTTCAATGATATCTGATCACATCGTTATAAATGATTGCTATAACAACTGCAACTCTCTGTGTTGGGAATTTCTTCAAAATGCAAACGCTATCGTTTTATTATGACTAATACCAACTTACATTCTTTTGTAATCTGTTGGTCGTCTTCCGATTCCGTTTTTAGACATCTTCAATCGTTGAAGTCGTTCCTACTCGGTTTTCCTTCTAAGTCGTTTTGCTAAATTTAGTACGCCAATATATTTCGTTACGTAATCGTTCACTCATGTCCTGTATTTCTATCAATAACACATTCAAATTCAAAACTAACTTGGTTGAATTCCTGGTCCTTTTCCCTGCTTTTTCGTTTGCCTTCTTCTGGAGCGAGCGGTTGTTGTCTTTGCTGCGATTTATGTTGTTATTCTCCCTGCTGTCGTTTCTCTATCCCTGCTTTGAGTCGTGCTTTCCTTGTGTTGATTTTCACGGTATTCGAACTTACTCGGCGACGATCTCGGGCTAATCTTTCTTGAATATCTCGGAGATCATCTTGCTGGGATGTACTTCCAGGACGAGTGAAATCGGTTTCCACAAAATTTACCTTACCTTCAAAAAGGCATCACCGAATTCTCAATGGCGGAAATTCCGCAGTTTTCAAGTGCGCTACTATTGCCAGGTAACCTGGCCTGCGAACGGACACCTTTAAAATATTTAGCAATTATTCCACGAAATCGAGTCGTATATGAGCTAATAGCCAACGAGGCGCGTAGCGCCGAGTTGGCTATAGCTCGTATACGACGAGATTGAGTGGAATAATTGTTTTATTATATCTCTAAACCCTCACTTATGAGACACTGGAATTAGTTTGTACGACAAGAATTGACTTTGTTATTGTTTTTGAACAGAACCATGTTGTTGCCGAGCCGACATATTGTAGAGCCGATGTGTAAAAATGTTTCAAACACGAGTCCGGCTCGTTTTTAAACATCTCTTTAATGTACTTGTCAATTTTTTTTCGAGTTAGCAAATTAGTTTAAGAATTTTGAAGTGGAAAAAGTAGGCAGAAATAAAATAAAAACTCAGTTTACGGGCTTCACAGATCTTTCAAAATGGCGGCTGATTGTAAGAGTTTCACTTTCGTTCGTAATAAACAATTTCGCAATATAATTTGCTCACTTACCGTCGAATAATTTCATCCCATACTTATTTGCTTCGGTAGTATTTCTTTGGTGTATGATTTTGAAGCTTGACTTGAATTTCTCCCAGTCTAATTCAAGAAATCATCCCTCCATGATGGCCGTTTTCCGTGCCAATGGTATATGAGCTGATATACCATGAGTAGGGAACCAATCAGAGCGCGCGTTTGCTCATATACAAGGGTTGCAGATATAATAAAGATATATATATATATATTTAGCAATTATTCCACGAAATCGAGTCGTATATGAGCTAATAGCCAACGAGGCGCGTAGCGCCGAGTTGGCTATAGCTCATATACGACGAGATTGAGTGGAATAATTGTTTTATTATATCTCTAAACCCTCGCTTATGAGACACTGGAATTAGTTTGTACGACAAGAATTGACTTTGTTATTGTTTTTGAACAGAACCATGTCAGTTGTCGAGCCGACATATTGTAGAGCCGATGTGTAAAAAAGTTTGAAACACGAGTCCGGCTCGTTTTTAAACATCTCTTTAATGTACTTGTCAATTTTTTTTCGAGTTAGCAAATTAGTTTAAGAATTTTAAAGTGGAAAAAGTAGGCAGAAATAAAATAAAACTCAGTTTACGGGCTTCACAGATCTTTCAAAATGGCGGCTGTTTGTAAGAGTTTCACTTTCGTTCGTAATAAACAATTTCGCAATATAATTTGCTCACTTACCGTCGAATAATTTCATCCCATAATTATTTGCTTCGGTAGTATTTCTTCGGTGTATGATTTTTAAGCTTGACTTGAATTTCTCCCTGTCTAATTCAAGAAATCATCCCTCCATGATGGCCGTTTTCCGTGCCAATGGTATATGAGCTGATATACTATGAGTAGGGAACCAATCAGAGCGCGCGTTTGCTCATATACAAGGGTTGCAGATATAATAAAAATATATATACATATATAAAAACTCTCGGCTCGATTTACTCGGGCTTGCGAGCCACGTGGTCTGACCGGAACCGACACGATTAGTAACCTCGCTACGCTCGGCCTTCGGCCTCGCTTCGCGAGGAATAAAAACTCTCGGCTCGATTTACTCGGGCTTGCGAGCCACGAGGTCTGACCGAAGGCGACACGATTAGTAACCTCGCTACGCTAGGCCTTCGGCCTCGCTTCGCGAGGAATAATTGCTGCTTACCACTTTGATGTTTTTATGTAGGCCGTCAAAGTTCTGCATTTCTCTCAGACAAGCCTTGAAGCTGTTAGCTTTGACATTCTCAGCCCAGACCGTGGCTGCGTCATGCTTCTGATCTAGAACCTTGTGTTCAGCGGTCAGTAAGACGTAGGGAACATGTGCAAAGCTTTGCTGCAAAGAAATGGGTGACCTGTTGTTGTTTTTAGATTGTAAACAGAACGGTTTTATTTAAAGGAGCGTTAGTGGGTATTATGTTCGTTCGAATTCGTGTCTTAAGGTTTAGGTGGTCCTTTGTGAGTTTTTCACATGCTATAGCGCGATCATATGGTCAAGGTATTTGCGTGTCCATTGACATGACTTACACGGCCAATCAAGCCGTTTAAAAAAGATGTGAATACTACCACCTGACGACACGCAACTTAGTTGACTACGAAGATGACCTCCGCTCAGATTATGCAATCGTCGGTTATTCACAGCTTTTCTAAAAACAACCTACACCCCGTTAATGGAACTCGACAAACAACTATTAAGGCTCCAATGAGCGAACCATTTACACAATGGAAAAGGGTAGCGGATGCGCTAAAATGATAGTTAAGGCAGGTAAGTAAGTAAGAGACTTTCTCTTATTTAGGGTAACACTCATCAGTATCTAGAATTACTGACAAACCCGTGGCCCTCTTAAGGCGATGACGATGGCATCTGCTCACCGGAAATATAACATCTTGACACGTGGTACCGTCCCACCATTGAGACATGTTAAGCTGACCGGCCACTGCCCCCACGGGAGATTCTTGATACGCAATGTAATCAATGAAAGTGAGCCCTCCGTCTGGTGTAAAGCGTTCTGCCCTTCCTGCTTTAAGCGCACACACCTCGAAGTCTGTTAAACGGACGTTCTCTACCCAGTTTACTGCGGCATCGTGAATCATGTTTCCAGTGTAGTTAAAGTAGTTGATGGAAGTTTGAACGTGAACTATTCCTCGGGAAGCTTCAAAAGTTTTGTTTCTGTAGGAAACTGCTCTGCATTGCACATCAGTGGTATTGAGACGGAGAACAACACGACCACGTTCAAGGATAAATGCTGCAGAATATTATGATAATAACCTCGTCACATTAAAAGAAACCTGTTTGTCCACAAAACAATTATGCCATACACGAGCTATTAAAACAGACATTTGTATTTAACGGTAGCTTTCTGACGAAGTTGAATTTACGGCCAGCGCATGGAAAAAAGAGAAATTGCGAAGTAAATATTCGCACAGTTTAGTTCAAGAAAGCCCATAACTAAAATGGAAATTACAACATGACAATTTCGTAACGTGAAATTTTCTTCAATAACGTTTTGCAGTTTTTCAATTGTGTGCAATAAATACATCTTATGTTTTTTTTTCTTGCCTAACTGAGATAATCTTTTACCCTCGCTAGCTCCTATAGTGTCGTTATGTAATTTGTTGGAGGAACACGATTCCTGGCCCCGGAAATTTCAAACATAAACTTCTCAGTCAGTAACTTACGTTTACAACCTCCGTAGTGTTTGATGCCTGGATTCTCCTGCTTCGTACAAACCATATATTGAAACTCACAAAGGCTTTTGTGTGTAACATCGTTGTTGTCACAGACAGGGTTGGAGACTTCGTCTTTACAAACTTTGCATTTACAGTCGTAAGTTGTAGCTGAGGTTGCTTCACACACCGCATAGTTAAGACATGTCTTGCCGGTACAGGGATGATAATCTACAAGGAAGGCAAATTAAAGTACCGTAATGATTCGATTTAGCGCCCTCCTTCCAATAAGCGCCCCCTTCCGAATAAGCGCCCCCTTCCGAATGTGTTTTTGTCAGTAAGCGCCCCTATTCCAATAAGCGCCCCCATTCCAATAAGCGCCCCCATTCCAATAAGCGCCCCATTCTTACAAGCGCCCCTATTCTAATAAGCGTCCCTATTCTCATAAGCGCCCCGATCCGATTTGTCACTGTTACAGGTTCTGTTATTGTTAGTTACCGTAGATAAACTCATGAACATTCACCGTACCGTACATGTATATAGTTACTGCTAAAATGAACAGTTCTTTGAAAAGTAACTGAACTTTTATCAATTTGTTACTGTTACAGTTTCTGTTGTTGCGAGTTATTTTAATATTTATTAAAGTTTTGTTTTGAATATTTAGTTGTTTCATAAAAAATTAAATAAGCGCCCTGTCCCGAATAAGCGCCCTGTCCCGAATAAGCGCCCTCTCTTGGGGTGCTAAAAGTAAATAAGCGCCCCGGGCGCTAAATCGAATCATTACGGTACTTGTATATGCAACTGAGACGTGGAAATTCTCCCTTACTGGCTGGATGACGTGTCCTGAGCTATATCTTTTTGATGCCTAGTATTTACTGCAGATTTTTTTAATGAAGGAAAGTGGGCCGGTCAGATTTGCTTTATTTACATAGCTAAAAAGGAGGAAGAACTGGTGCACGTCCGGTGTTGTATACACTCTTTCCAGTCTGTTTCATAGTCATATAGCTATATATACATAGCTATACTATGTTAGATATCTTATTCCTAAATTGTTGAGAATTCCTTTAATTCCTCCTCAAGAAATTGTAAACTTAAGCAAATTCATCCTCTTTGACAGCAAGGTTTAAAGTGAATTTAACTGCCTTTATGACTCTTTTCTCATAGGTTTTAGCAATCAATGATTGATTTTCAATGCAGTTTCTAGGAGTCTTGTACTTCCATATGCTCTTGGAATCTAATGGCTTATTACAATACAAATAGATCATTGAATCAGGGCTTGACCTATTCACCGATGAATTAGTATAGGATACTTATAGCATTGTAATAGGGCGCTATAGGCTAAAAATAAGCCCTTAACCTGTGCTGGGGCAAGTATAAGATGTTGCTGACGTTTTCAGTAGAGGTTTCCTTGTGGCATTATTGAAATCAGAACAAAGGAGCTCACAAACCTGCCCGTATTTCATGTCCAAACCATCTTATTTACTTAAGAAGAGCATTAAAAAAATGCCAACAAGACCAGCATAAGTTCAATTTTGGCCAGGTCACTGAGCACGCAACTGGAAAATGGTATGTTGCACAAGAAAGGTCAAGGTATCTTGGTGAGATATAACGAAGCACAGCATACCTTGCAAAAGCTGAATTTGGTGTCATCTGATGGCGAGTAGTCATTGGCAAATTCCAGTTTTGCACTGTATGGTACCGTCCACGAGTCTGGCATTTTCGATAGAGTCAGCCAATCCTGAAGTACCATGTATGATAACAAGTCAAATGAAAATTTGTGAAAAATTGCATATTTTTACAGTGTCGAAGGATTTCCAACTCACCATCGTAAGCAGAACAAAAAGTATAGAGAGATAGGTAATCAAGTTGACTATAGTTAAAAATTCAGGTCTAAAATCAGCCGCATCTATGGTCAACCCAGATTTTTTTCATCTAAGCCTTACGTACCACGAAAAATAGAAACTAGAAAGAAAATCGAACCAAAGCTAGTTTAATCAGATTAATAGGAAATCTAAAAGCATTTGTGACGCACGTTAACCACATATTAATCGTTAATTTCAAGGTAAACGTCTTGTTTCTGTAAACGTTCCAGTTGCATTTTCTTTACTTACCACTTTTACTTTACGATGAATACCATCAAAGTTTTTCAGTTCCCTGAAGCATGCCTTGAAGCTATTCCTGGCAACTTCCGCTGCCCATATGCTGGTAGCATCGTGTTTGTTTTTCAGTGGGGAGGTATGGATTGCAGTCAGGAAGACGAATGGGATCTCGGTATAACTCTAGAACGGCATGTAAAAACTACCTAAGTGACAACGCGTGCATTTGATTTTTTTTTTTTTCAGAAGTTAAGGATCGGGGATGAAGAGGAGTAATCGGGTGTTCATTACTCCATTATTCCACTTAACACCACGCTGGGAAATATTAGAAGACCAGCAAAGCGAGAGCAGCGAACGAGCGTTATTTACTCGGCATACCTTGGAGGTAATGTCGATTGAAACACACTTTGTACCCGTGGTCCATAGCGGTACTTCCAGAACTGCCGCGGCCCCAGAGCTGGGTAGGTCATCATATGCCAACCACTGAATACTGACAGTTCTACTGGTTGCTATGGGTCCTGAAGAAGCCACACAGCCTGTAAACCTGAAATTACACAAATGGTCAGTAATTGAGATGCAATTACCTATGCCAAAACCAACTTAGCAAAGGTACTTGTGGCGTGCAATGCTATAAACCAGCGCATTGCATTCAAGGAATTAATTTTCGATCCTATTGACCTGCACGTTTTACTGATCATATATGAAAATTCTGTTAAACCTCCTCCCTCGTGTGTCATATATTACGAAGCACTGAAAATAGCAAACGTAGAACTAAAGCTAAATAGTTTAAATTGTATCTTGAGGTTTGTTGCCCTTTTTACTCTTTGTTAGCTGCAATTCAAAAGTTTTAAGATTGAATAATCACAAGACAAAGTGCACATTTAATAACGACAAACGTCTTTGGAGAATATTTAGGCGACAGCGATGTGGAAATAATAATAATAAGAAGAAGAATAAAGAAGAATAAAGGTATTAATAATGCTGTATTTCTGTTCTGCATTGTTTTCATTTTTACGACGGTACATACATTCTACACTCGTGTCGCAACATTAAAAACAAATCACATGTGGTAGGTTTTTAAATACTTACCCACTCTTAGATGCCGATTCAAACCAGGTGACAGCAGCTTGGTGCGTGCCTCCCAATAAACCCAACTGAACGTGAACACTATCGCTGTTGAAATTAGAGGAGAACGGAAAACCTTTGCATGCACCATTTCTTGTGTTGTATCCATGGGTGTTCAATGGCGAATTGAAATTTTCAAAATGTTCTGGAATATTTCCTTTAATGGCGTTCTGTACGAGAAAACAACGATGGATACGACGTCGATCCTCAAGTGGCACCCACGATAATTCTTTCAATGCTTCCTTAGATGAGACTTTCTTACCAAGAACCTTTCTTGCAAACTTATTCTGGAAAGCTTGCAATTGCTCCATTTCAGACTTCAACCCCGGCTGATCGCCCCATAATATATCTCCATAGTCCAAATGGGGTAACACCAAACCATTGTAATACGCAATGCGAGACTTCATGTCCAGCATATGGCAAATACGATTGAAGAACCAGATACGATGGCCCAGTTTCTTAAAAGGAGGTGCCTTCTGGCTTTAGCACAGGATGAATGCCGACAGGAATCATTGATATTGATGGGCTCCTGATGCCCAACATTGAACTTGGTTCATTTCTCTTTCTCAAGCACTTTCCAGTTATCTCCAGTTAGCTATAAACCTATTCCATTCCCTTTCTACTGAAAACCTGTACCCCATACAGTACCAATCGAAAGGAAAAACTTCACAGACCCACTTTGAGGGCGAGTACCGCGTTAAGTGCGTGCTGCGCGCGATCGAAGTACGCTTTCTTGGGTCTTTTGTTATGCAGTCATATTGTTAATGAGTGCGCTTTATTGCGACTCTGGCTTTTAATTTGTATAAGGCTTATCTACACTATACCGGATAGCTATTCGTGTGCACATAAAAAATGTGCCGGCCTAGTGTGAAGGCAAACGACTCCCAAAGCAACTGGAACAAGACCGGTTCGCCGACTGGAAATCGCTCTGAAATTAGTGTTTCGTGTGTGAAAAGAGGCCCATCTGATATGGTTTTTGTGCTGGCGCAAGTGCTTTCAGGTATAGAGGGGAGGCAGCCCTTTCAAAATTCGTATGTGGTCTAGCGTTGTGTGTACTGTTATCGACAACGATATGCGTCATCACAGTGGTCAAAGTGTTGTGGACTCTAACGAGGCGCTGCCGAGTGAGTCCACAACAAATTGACGCGTGACACATTGACGCGAGCTGGGCTGTCTGGACTCTTATCTAATCAAATTAGCCGATCAGATTGCGAGATTAATAGCAATTGTGGTAAAAAGATGTACTCGATCGATCATTTTCATACGAGGCGCGCTATCTCTAAAGTGCGCTTGGTAAACAATATATGTGTTTTTCGATTTGACTTCAGACTGCATGTGGCTTACGCTCATCTTGATTCAAGTAAAATTGGATTGACTGAGAGTTTAGAAAGTGCTATTTCTTATCCCATTGCAGGAAACTTTAGATGTCTTCTTTTGGATTTTGCAAAGTCAAATATTCACGTTCATTTTCTACTTAAGGCTTTCATTCCTTATTGTTGTTCATCTTTCTCTAAGTCAGGCTGGTTGCAATGACCACCACAGAACATCAAACCTTACAACTGTTTTAACATACTCTTTATTTATGAGCAGTTGTTATATATAACACACGCACGTCAAACATTAGAAGCTAATGCTTGTTTTAACACGTTTTTACCTCGGTAAAACATCAAACCTTTAGTAAACATAATAAAACTATAGATCTGTGCACTGGTGTTGCTGAGTTTGTCTTAGCAGGTCAAAATGTGAGTTATGGGCCAAAGAAGGTCTGTGTGGTGCTGTTTTAGCTAACGACTTTAATTAAGGAAACATGTGCCTAAGATCACATTACCTTTGATTGTAATATTCTAGCAGTTATGCCCAACTGACCTGCAGTAGGTGGTGTCTGAAGTGTAAGTCTGAAAGGGAAAACAAGAAAATAATAGAAGCCTCAAAACCTTGTATTGACTTGGTCGACTTTTCAAACCAGGTTCAAGAATTGCAATCCCTGCCACCTGTCTCGTCATTACTATACCTCACCCTCTTTTCCTACTCCTCTCCCCGCAACCCCCCCCCCCCCCTTAAAGACACAACCTTACATGCCAAACACCACCCCCTTCTTTCTTATTTCTGGTAACGGTTTGTGAGTTCGTTTAAATTTATTCCTTATAAGAAAACTAGCTTTGAAACTACCATGGCTCGTATATATTGCTTACTATGCAACAGTTACACTTAATGATACTATCTTTATAACTGCACTTTCATGTTGTCAGTTCATTCCATAACATTTCAGTTTTCCCAACGTGTGGTATCCTTCCTCGCCTGGGCCTCCTGTGTCACCAAATTCCAACTTAGCAACGGGAAGATCATCTTTGTTTGAAAGGTAACCGCTGTCCTCACGCCACACTTCATCGTTTTCTAAACAATTGCATCCCCTGGTGTCTGCACAGGTGTTGCTCTCTCCGCAAATACAACGTCTATTGTTCTTGCCATCTCCGTACATGTAATTTTTTCGTTTCCAATCAGGTGGCCTCCATGCATACCAATCAGAACATTTACATTCATATTGGATGTACTGTTCAGAGTTGGTGGAGATGACCGTCAGACGCTTCAAATGCTCGTAGCTGAAGCCGATGTAGGTGATATTCCGTTCGTATAAGATTCCAGACCCTTTGAAATAATTATATCTATTGACGTGTGTTCTGTTTTCACTGTTATGACTGACAACTGTCACTCCAACACCTTCTTTGTCTGTCATATTACAGTAAGCAGTCACTGGACCCAGGGCCCCGTCATGATCAACATCAATGATGTATTCACCACTGACGTCACTGACGTTTTGCCTCACTAAAGTGCATGTTGCAGGAAACTTGGTATTCAAAGTGTGAAGCAACCTCAGCTACAACAACTTACGACTGTAAATGTAAAGTTTGTAAAAACGAAGCCTCCAACCCTGTCTGTGACAACAACGATGCTACACATAAAAGCCTTTGTGAGTTTCAATATATGGTTTGTACGAAGCAGGAGAACCCAGGCATCAAACACTACGGAGGTTGTAAACGTAAGTTACTGACTGAGAAGTTTATGTTTGAAATTTCCGGCGCCGGGGATCGTGTTCCTCCAACAAATTACGCAACGGCACTATAGGAGCAAGTGAGGGCAAAAGATCGTCTCAGTTATCAAAAAAAAAACATAAGATGTATTTTTTGCACACATTTGACAAACCGTGCAAAACGTTAAGAAAATTTCACGTTCCGAAATTGTCATGTAATTTTCATTTTAGTTATGGGCTTTCTTGAACTTAACTGTGCGAATATTCACTACACAATTTTGGTCCTTTCCATACCCTGGCCATAAATTCAACTTCGTCATAAAGCTACGCCGGGTTAAATACAAATGTCTGTTTTAATAGCTCGTGTATGGCTTAAATGTTTTGTGGACAAACAGGTTTCTTTTATTGTGACGAGGTTATTATCATAATAATCTGCAGCATTTATCCTTGAACGTGGTCGTGTTGTTCTCCGTCTCAATACCACTCATGTGCAATGCAGAGCAGTTTCCTACAGAAACAAATTAAACTTTTGAAGCTTCCCGAGGAATAGTTCACGTTCAAACTTCCATCAACTACTTTAACTACACCGGAAACATGATTCACGATGCCGCAGTAAACTGGGTAGAGAACGTCCGTTTAACAGACTTCGAGGTGTGTGCGCTTAAAGCAGGAAGGGCAGAACGCTTTACACCAGACGGAGGGCTCACTTTCATTGATTACATTGCGTATCAAGAATCTCCCGTGGGGGCAGTGGCCGGTCAGCTTAACATGTCTCAATGGTGGGACGGTACCACGTGTCAAGATGTTATATTTCCGGTGAGTAGATGCCATCGTCATCGCCTTAAGAGGGCCACGGGTTTGTCAGTAATTCTAGTTACTGTTGAGTGTTCCCTAAATAAAACAAAGTCTCTTACTTACTTACATGCCTTTACTATCATTTTAGCGCATCCGCTACCCTTTTCAATGGTGTAAATGGTTAGCTCATTGGAGCCTTGATAGTTGTTTGTCGAGTTCCATTAACCGGGTGTAGGTTGTACTTAGAAAAGCTGTGAATAACCGACGTTTGCATAATCTGAGCGGAGGTCATCTTCGTAGTCAACTAAGTTACGTGTCGTCAGGGTGTGGTATTCATATCTTTTTTTAACGGCTTGATTGCCCGTGTAAGTCATGATGCCAATGGACACGCAAATCCCTTGTAAAGACCATATGATCGCGTTATAGCATGTGAAAAACTCACAAAGGACCACCTAAACCTTGAGATACGAATTCGAACGAACGAAATACCCACTGATGCTCCGTTAAATAAAACTGTTCTGTTTACAATATAAAAACAACAATTGGTCACCCATTTCTTTGCAGCAAAGCTTTGCACAGGTTCTCTACGTCTTACTGACCGCTGAACACAAGGTTCTAGATCAGAAGCATGACGCAGCCACGGTCTGGGCTGAGAATGTCAAAGCTGACAGCTTCAAGGCTTGTCTGAGAGAAATGCAGAACTTTGACGACTTACATAAAAACATCAAAGTGGTAAGCAGCAATTATTAAAGTTAACCATCATGGATTAGATTCTTCATAGACTGAATAGACTAGATAACTGCGTATGAAGTGAATATGCTTAAAAGCCCTCCCTTTCCCCTAAAAAAAAACAACAAATTTATCATTGTGCAATATACAGGACTATGAGATTTATATTATTCAAGGGCTACAAATCGTTAGCCATTAAGTCTCGGTCAATGGAAAGAGGGAACACGGGGGGATACCGGTAAATATGTACCGACACACGAAACGTAGGGGTACATGACATTCACCAGTATCTACCGAACCTAATGGCTTAGTTGCTTACATGTTTTCCATTTTTATTAGATGCCATTTCATTTATTAGCAAAATCTTTCTTCAAAAAGTTAAAGTACGGGATACCCAATTTCGGTTTCCGTCCCAAGACAGTATACGCTGGTATCGGCAAGTCTAAGATCCTGAGTAAATTGTCAGCTTAAGGTTTAACATTTATTTTCTCAAATGAAAAACCACCTATTAATTTTTCATCACAATTTTGGCAGTTACATAGCCACAAAGAGGAAACCCAAAGCATTTGCATTGCCACAGTCACTTTTAGATTATCATATGGAATTTTCATAATAATGAGTGATCTACGTTTTGTGTTTAAATGTAGTCATAACAACACCCTCAACATATAGTAAGACAATTTAATTATATTGTCTCAGGCATTATTTTTTCAGGCTATGGTCCTTACCAGGTGTTTGCAAATCATGAATGTTATTCCCTTCCCAGAACTGGTTTGCATATGAAACTCTCCCAGATAAAATGCTCGCTGAGAGACGAACCTTTCAGTTCCCCAACGATGAACTTCTCAAACCTGAAAATCACAATACTTACTGTCAGGTATGGCATTGATTAATTTTTTTGCGCATTTATCGCTCTGAACCTTAGACCATCGTGCGAAGTGAAATAAATTCTTTACTGTTCTTACTTAGCTGGGAGCTTTTGATCATTTCTTCTTCCTTTAACTCACGCACGCAAAAGTGACCAACAACCCAGAATAGCAACAATGCAGTTGCAATCAGCGCTACCATGGTAACAAACATGATAAGGCTGTTCGCCCGTTTAATAACTTGAAAATTGATTAATAACTTGTGTATATTTACTCCATCTTACTGTATGGATAGTTTTAGCCCAAGACAGAATGTGTTTATTAACTTTGATTTGATTCATTCGTTTGTTACTAATTTCACCACCGTTTTGAGCACAGAAGCCTAAAACATTTTCCTTTCGTACCAGAATCTACCTTTTAACAAAGCCTACACCAACACACCCACAGTGATCGTGTCAGAGTCCCACAGCACCTGATTATAACAGCATTGCATCATGGGTAGAGGTAAGAGTTAAACCGCGGGTAGTAAACAAGAGATACTGTAAATACTAAAGAACATGAAGAGTGCGGCAGAATGATCTCCAGTGCTGAGTTGAATCGCCTTTAAACATTACTGTCTAAATCGTTTGACATAAGGCTTAGAATAGTTACAGCTAAACGTGTTTGTGCACATCGGTAGCTTCTTTCTCAACGCTGTTAATGTCAGATTTTCTAACTGCGAATTTGCACTGACAACTTTAATTACTTGCAGTCTTGCTAATTGAACTAGTGAATGACTTAATCACGACTTTATTTATTACAAGTCGATTCATGGGCATCTGCATCTTTAATTGCGCTTCAATTCCTTAAACTGCACCAGTATTCCTTCCTCAAACTTTAACTTTTCAACACTTTACCAAATCTACCACATGAAGAGAAAGGTGTTTAAACTTTTTTTTACTGTGTTAATAATCCTTCGTATTCGGTAGCGTGCTCGGAGAGCGGTGGACAATTTCTGATATGTTTAAGAATTTACCTCTATTTTTCGTACATGTATATAAATTTATTTTATCTATAGCATTTAATATCTTATTCACCTTGTAATTGTTATCTCACAATATCTTTCGACCAGGAAATCAGGAAAACTGACTGCAATATCTGCATCAAGGAACTCCAGAACTCCAACGGCTACGATCCGGTGAACGTCAATGCGTCTTCATCGGTACGCAAAATTTTTATTTCATTTAATTTAGTATTTTCACACTGGTTTGCTCGCAGTGTGATATGATTGATATGAGTGCATTGCCAAACCATCATTTAGAGCTCATTAGGTTTTCATGCACTGTATTTATATATGTAAATGCACACGGCGCAATGCATCAGTAACTCGAACAAATTTCATAACCGCTAGAAACTGGACCTGACATCTGACGACTGGGAGTAACGTTGTCATGGCATTTTTCCCAATCATTTCGCACTACTTAGCGAGAAAGCAATTGTCTCTTTGTGCTATGAATTCTCGTCAAGATTTTCTGTCCAAGAGATGAAATGTCAAATTATAATCTCGGTGTATTCAGTAAATATGTAGCCCAATTATTTAGGAATCTTAACTCCTTCCTTGGATCGGACTTCTATCATAATCTATTCTCTCGCACCCACCTGCGTACAGACGCTGCAGTAACAGATTACCAACCTGCTTATAGTTGTAGTAATAACTTCTCTTTGTATTTCCTCAGGTTCCTAAAAACTCAGAATACAAAGGGAGTTCCCTGTTTCACAAATCTTGAGCATGAGATAAAATCAACTGAAAAAACGGAATAAATTACGTGATTAATATGTAGAATAACCATATATTTGTAGATTAAAAACAACGTCTTGTTGTCTGAGGTTACAATTTTAGACTTCCTTCCCCTTCCTGAATTTAACCAAGTTATTATCTAAATATGATTTATGCTCTAAACAATGAAATAGAGTTTCCATTTCAAACAAAAGATGTGCCCACTGTTTATCGAAAGTTTAAAATTATCCAGTTGGCATTCCAGTCGACAATAAACAATTATTCTCATGAATCGAGGTGAATAGTGGCAGAGTATTCCTAAAGCCACCACTTACCGAGATTGAGGAAAATAATTGTTTTAGTATATACCAATGAAGCAACTTCAGAAGGGAGCTTAAGCAAACACGGCGACGACGCCGATTACAGCACAACCGGTGAAAAAATTTAACCGCTTACCTATTGTGTAGCTGCATATGGCGAAAGGCCCGTTTCACGATGATTTTGCTACCTATTCCCTTTCACATGGTGAAATATTTCAATTGTTACTGTTTGAATTTCACCAGAGTTTTGCAAGGAAATTTTGCCGTTCAACACTAGCGTCCTGAAGAATATTTTCACTTCACGTTGTGGATTTGGGAAGGAATACGCCGGCAAAGAGAGTTAATTACTAGAACTTAGGTGTTGTGCCCGTTCAGTTTCATTGTGCCGTTCATTAGTGCTATTGTTTGTTGTCTTTTCTGGTCGACATCACTGTTGTCTTGGTATTTTGCTTAACCTCTCTAGTGACACTCATAAATAGCTCTACAGCAAAAATTGACCCGGTCCAGCAACCATTCTTTATTTTGACGCCATTTTGATTTCTATGACTAAGTCTTGCTTATACAAGGATTACCTAGAAGCCTAGGAGGTGGATAGTGTTGATAAATACATACCAAAAGGTGGATAACGTTGAAGGTGGCTCTCATTGGCTAGTCAAACTCGGAATATCCTGTGTTATATACCTCCGAGCAACTTGCGAGTTTTTCGCTACGTCACGTGAATTTCGAAAAATACGGCGTTCGTGTTTGCATTCGTGACAAGCGCAGAAATCATCCGAATTAACAACGAGGCAGTCCCTGAAAAGCGACTAAATTTGATTTGGCCGTGTTTAAAGGTAATCGTTCATCTTTTTAACCCGCGGAGTTAATCGATAAAAACCAACGAGAATGGTTTTGTTTATACATGCAAATTAATCTTGTGTCACTTGTTCACTGACTTGAGAACCAAAGTTGAATTATAATTATTACGGAATGGTTTCAAATACAGAAACAGTTTGCGACGCCATTTAAAGAAATGTCACCACTAGAACCAAGCAAATGTCTGCAGAAAATTTTTCTATCATCGAGAAAATGAGCCGTACGGTAGTCATTACAATGAAAATCCCTTACTGCGATCCGAACCGCGTTGGATTGTCGCTTAGGAAGTCCTCCATTTTCTTTTTGTGGCGTACATTATCTCACTGTTTTATTATTACTAAAAAAACTATCCACCTCCACTTCGCTGAATAGTTGTTAAATATCCCGAGGTGGAGAGCCAATGAAATTGCTCAAAATGCCAAGGTTGCTGAGTTGGTATAAACTAATGGGGTTTATCGTTTCAATATAACCTCGTGTCATTCATGATTAATATTCTGCGCTTTAAATTTTACGGAAGATTTTATTCATCAAAGCAGTTTGTGATTGCTATCATGACTACTGAAACATCTAAGTCGGGTCAAACTTACACATACCTCGCGATTACTCCAACCATGCATTTTTCATTTGACAATCAAAGCATTATGTTGTGTCTCAATCAAGCCTCTTTACGCAGTGAACCACAAGTCAACTGCACTGCAAGACGGCTTTATTAGAACTCAACTATCTATTGCTATTTACAAGGATATACTAAGTTAGTGATCAAGTGATTGCGGTTTAGCTGTATTAACGAATAATTATCTACTAGATCATAACTACTAGTCGATTCATTCAAAAACAGAAAATAAACTACACATTATTAAGTCCTTATTAACTTTTAGAAATACAACAGTACTATAGTTAAATTTTAATATATAAGTTCTGAACACAGTACAAATGAGAAATGCATCTATAAATGCCGGAGCCCATAATAAATGATAATATCTCTGAGTATTAACTTTGGCGTGCACTTGCGTCAGTCACGAGTACGGTCCGTGTTTTCATCTTGATTTGTTTGTAGCCGGGTATTTCGTGTGTTCCCGGTCTCACTACAACCCATAGCACTTGAGTTTACCAAGCAAATGATAGCCTTCTTCATTATTAGAAACAGTATCACCAAACCTCAGTTGAGAGACTGGCAGGTCAGTCTTGTTAGTGAGTAAGCCGCTGTCTTCACGCCACACATTGTCATTCTTGTCACAGTTACACTTCTTTTTTGTATTTGCACAGCTATTGGTCTCTCCGCATGCGCAGTTGCCTGATTTGGTGGCTCCGCCCCAGTAATCCATGCGGTCGCCTTTACTTGACACCCACCAGCCGAGTAAGAAATTATTCAGATAAGAATGTTTACACTTGTAACTAATAAACTGTTCACAATACAAGGACACACTTGTTAAGCCCTGTAGTTGAGAGATACTGCAACCAATGTACTCCACATCACGTGAATAACTGCCAGCCCCTTCATATCCTGTGACGTGTGTTCTGGTCTCAGTGTCATGACTGACAGCTGTCACTCCAACTCCTCCTTTGTCTGCCATGTCACAGTACACATTGAATGGAGCCTCACCTCCGTCGCCATCTGGATCAATGACGTAATCACCACTGACGTCACTTATGTTTGATCGTACCCTGCTGCAGGTCTCTGGGAACTGGACACGAACGTCGAAGACATTCATATCATACAATGACGAATTTTGTGCAACACAGATAAATTTTCCTGCGTGATGCAGCTTGAAAGCTTGAATAATCAAACTGTCTGACGTGTTACTGTGTATGCCATCAGGAAGTGAATCAGTTCCATTGTGCAGCCAAATTGCAGCTGACTGTAAGTCAATGGAAACAGGACAATTTAACTGGAGCATCTGATCAAGGTATACCGTCACGAGTCTGAAGTGCATTCTTAGCTCGATCGCTGACCTGTGAGACCCGACGCTGTTTGTAGCAGTGCACACATACGAACCACTGTCATCTTTAGTGACATTCAGTAATGTCAGGTTTTCTTCACTGATGTTGGTTCTTGAAGTGGGGAGGCTTCCTTCTATCTTTTTCAAGTGATTTTGGGATTGAATTGTCCTGTTGCATTGCACACTAAGAGCTGCAGCCGTACCTCCTTCAAAAACGCTCGCATGAATAAACAAAACGGACGGTAACTCTGTGAAAAGAAAATGTTAAAAATACAGCAATAGTTCTAAAAATACTCTCAGCAATGAAATGAGTTCACTAAAAATCATTGTACTTATATATCTGTAAATTAGATACCAATACAGCGATATTTCTTGTCTGTAAATCCATTTTGACACCAAAAATTCGCAGGACAGGGATTCATTGCACACGCATTCTAAAACAGAGGACGACAAAAAGACCAATTAGAACATATGAGAGATATGAGAGATGGCTCCTTATATACAAATCTCGGTACTCTGATGTGTGTCCTGCGTCATAGGGATATCGATCATGTATTTTATCACATTTTGCCCTATTAGCATACAACGTTTCCTTAAAATTTCAATATGAAGTTGATTTCGGCTGTAATAATATACATGCAAAAATTTCAGCATGCTTATTGGCTGAGAGCTCGTCAATTAATCCCAAACAGTGCAGAAAATTGAAATTGAGTGCAAAAAGTTGAAATTGAGTGCAGAAAGTTGAAATTAAATTTTTGCATGTATATTATTAACAAGTAATCACATGATTTGCCTCGTGCAATTTGGGATAAATCAGCACTCGTAAATTTTTCAAAGACTAGAAATTGCACTCGCCCAACGAGCTCGTGCAATTTGGTTAGCCTTTGAAAAATTTACTCGAGCTGATTTATCCCAAATTGCACTCGAAATCATGTGATTACCTATACCAATGACACGATAGTTTATACCTCAGTCAATAAGAGTTTTAGTAATATTTCGTTTTTCAATTTAATTCCAGTTAATAGCTACTGGAGCGAGCGGGACTGTTGGTCTCCCAGAAATATAAACCGCTACAAATCAGAGGAACAAAATTACTTCTGTTGGATGATAAGTAAATTCTGGTCGAGATACAAGATCATCAGGATGGAAATTATGATCAGAATGGCTCAGTTCACACAAGCGAAATCCGTCGTTCATCACGGGACCAACGTTGTGTGACACACAGTTAGCTTTTTGAAAACACTGTGCCTGACATGCGCTCTTCTTTTGTATATTGATACTTTTAAACACGTGACCCTGTAAAGCGCGGCCCTCGATTTCAGGCTGAAACTCGACAGTGCGACAATTGTCTGTAAACGAAAGAAAAAGAAAGTTTTACCAGAGGCAATTTACTTAAACACTCTTTAACCCTACGCAAGTTTTTTTACTCTTTTGTACAGAGTAAAGTAGTTAATTAAGTGATAAATAGAAGCATAATTTACTGAGCTTGTCTGTCAACCACAAATGTGATCGACACATTTTAACATTGAATCGGTAACACCAGGGCTGATGGGCTGATGGGCTCCTGGTAACATGAACATGTAAAATTAATTGGCATGGATATTTACATAACCTACTTCCTTATTGAATTGAAATTTGGAATTTAAGAACCAAGGAAAAAAAAGAAAACAAAAAAAACTCAAAAGACGTAACATCGCGGAAACCTAGTAATGTTGTTTTACAGTGTACGAAGCTAGGGCGAGTGTTGTTTGACAGTGTGTGAAGCTAAGGCGAGTGTTGTTTTACAGTTTGTGAAGCTAGGGCGAGTGTTGTTTTACAGTGTGTGAAGCTAGGGCGAGTGTTGTTTTACAGTGTGTGAAACTAGGACGAGTGTTGTTTTACAGTGTGTGAAACTAGGGCGAGTGTTATTTGACAGTGTTGAAGCTAGGGCGAGTGTTGTTTTACAGTGTGTTAAGCTAGGGCGAGTGTTGTTTTACAGTGTTTGAAACTAGGGCGAGTGTTGTTTTACGTATACAGTGTGTGAAGCTAGGATGAGTGTTGTTTGACAGTGTGTTAAGCTAGGGCGAGTGTTGTTTTACAGTGTGTGAAGCTAGGGCGAGTGTTGTTTTACAGTGTGTAAAGCTAGGGCGACTGTTGTTTTACAGTGTGTGAAGCTAGGGCGAGTGTTGTTTCACAGTGTGTGAAGCTAGGACAAATGTTGTTTTGCAGTGTGTGAAACTAGGACGAGTGTTGTCAGTTTACAGTGTGTGAAGCTAGGATGAGTGTTGTTTTACAGTTTGTGAAGCTAGGGCGAGTGTTGTTTGACAGTGTGTGAAGCTAGGGCGAGTTTTGTTTTACAGTGTGTGAAGCTAGGGCGAGTGTTGTTTTACAGTGTGTGAAGCAAGGACGAGTGTTGTTCTACAGTGTGTGAAGCTAGGATGAGTGTATTTTTACAGTGTGTGAAGCTCGGGCGAGTGTTGTTTGACAGTATGCGAAGCTAGGGCGAGTGTTGTTCTACAGTGTGTGAAGCTAGGGCGAGTGTTGTTTTACAGTGTGTGAAGCAAGGACGAGTGTTGTTTTACAGTGTGTGAAGCTAGGATGAGTGTTGTTTTACAGTGTGTTAAGCTAGGGCGAGTGTTGTTTCACAGTGTGTGAAGCTAGGGCGAGTGTTGTTTTACAGTGTGTGAAGCAAGGACGAGTGTTTTCAACACTGCTTAGACCCTGTTCGCCAATTTATTTTGTTGCGTTGAACCATGTTGACGAACTGCATGGTCAAAGACGTAATCCCTGGTCATGTTAATGATGAAATGAAACTCGAATCAAACTTCAATAAAACAATTTAAATCTTAAAGTTACGTCGGCATAGTGGGGCATTGTCAATAAGATACTGCCGTATAAAACATATTCAGATAGAATAAGCCAATGTACCTTTTAAAAATATTTAAAAATATCCTCAATAGATATAGAGCGTTTAAACTCACCATCATCCGCCTGTACCATTAGTAGCGAGGCCAGTAAAAACGGCCCATAGACGCAAAACATTGGACACTGCATTTAGAACCACATCTGCAAATTAATTATATCATCGTGTTTTCCTGAAGCTGTAGAGTAGGATTAGCTTTACTTAGTACATAAAGATTTTGCAACTACAAGGTCAAAAACATCTTACAAAACTGAAAACGTTATAACCTCCTATACGTTATACACTCTACAGGAAAATAACAGAAGCTCATAAAATATTCATTCAGTCGTCAAAAATTAACTTGTTTTTTAGTCTTTTATTTATCATACAAAACTATATCTTCTTGATATTTTCGTCGTGTGCTAGCTATATTTATAATCAGATAAATTTTCACTGACAAAGAAAGAGAGGCATACATTTCATCAATATATCTTTCCCTTCATCCAATTGTCTTAAGTTTTTTATTCTTTAGGTCGAAAGTAGTTATTTAACGAGAAGAGTGCTATTGTATTCTCATGCTGTTTAAATAGAACACATAAATGAATGAAATCTGACCGTAAACAGGTTAAGTGTAACTAAATATAAACTGTCGACAATTGAAATACACGGAATAGCGTGAAAAGCCCTTCAAAACAGTTAAAGTTTAATAAGGCTGAAACAAAACAAGAAAATTGCAAACTAAGTTGATATTGTTGAGATAAGCTTCCACAATATGAGACGCAGCCTAGTCGAGTGGTTAGGGCGCAAGATTTGTAATCTCATTATTCTGTGTTCGAATACCCTCCTAACCATCAACTCTAACACGATCGAGTTTCAAATCCTCGACCACGCTTGCTAACTCGCTAACTTGCTAACTGAGGGGACTCGCAGAAGGGTAGGAGTGTGTGGCCCTCTTGAACCCTGACTCTCTTTATAATACGGCATGGTATCTCATTTCACACCTTTACACCAAACCTGGAGAAGGAAGGTATGTCTACTCTGGATGACTCATTGGTGTTTATTTTTGTGGCTACGACCCAGAAGACTGGTAGCCACCATGTCATCGGAATGTTAAGTAAGAGTGAAAACTGGACTTGCAAGGGATGCTGGGATGTTAAGTGTTCCGTCTAGTTTATTATCTTTAAGAATCTTTATTATAATCTATGGATTAAAAAACCAAAGGATGAACTATAACGGAGTCCTAGACCCCGTATAAAAACAGATCACCTGAAAATATAAAGAAACACAACAAAATAATAGTTTAGGAAAATACAGAATTATAAAAGCTACTTAAAAATCACTGAAAATTAAATTTCTTAACTCTAGACTTAAAAATATTTACATTATCAGAAACACGAGTGTCTAACGGTAGTTTATTCCACTGGTCAGTAATTCTATGGAAAAAACTATACTTCAAGACATTAGTTCTGGCATATTTCTTCTTTAAAGTTAAACAGTCCTTTGCCCTAAGTGAGAAGCGGTCAGCTTCTGACTGGAAATCGATAATTTTACTGATGTCAATATCAATGTTGCCGTTAAGTACTTTATATAAGAAAGTCACGTCAGCCAGTGATCTTCTCTTCTCCAGTGACGTGAGGTTTAACTTCTTCAAGCGAATGTCATAGGGATCATCACTTTTTAAGGGAACGTAACTTTAGTCGCTCTTCTCTGTACTCTTTCCAGCTTATCAGTATTTCTCTTTGTATATGGGGACCACACCACTGAACTGTATTCCAAATTTGAGCGGAGCAAAGAGAAGTAAAGAGTACGCAAGGTCTTATGGTCATCCAGACCTTTACAAGTTCTCTTAATCAGACCGAGCATTATTTTAGCCTTGGAGACTACGTAATCTATATGTGGGTTCCATGATAAGTGATGATTTGTAATAACCCCAAAGTCTTTAAACTCTTTAACCTCTTCCAGTTCAGAGTTTTCCAAGAAAAAAACTTGAAGTAAGTGCGTGGTTGAATCTTCTTAGTAATTGTTATAATTTTGCATTTCTTGACATTGAAGTGCATGAAGTTCCGAACACTCCACTGATGCAGACTATCCAGGTTCTGTTGAAACAAATCAAGATCACCAACCGTGTCAATGATTCTAGAACATTTACAGTCATCAGCATAAAGAGCAATAGTATTGCAAGGAAGTACTACTTTGGGAAGGTCACTAATAAATATAACAAAAAATAAAGGCCCTAATAAAGAGCCCTGAGGAACTCCAGATTAAAAATCGGACCAGGAAGAGGATATACCATCCAGCACTACTCTCTGTCGGCGATTGCTTATTAAGTAACTTTCACACCATTGTAATAATGAGCCAGTGATCCCGAAGTTGCACAACGTTTGCAACAAAGCTGCATGGTTCACTTTGTCAAAGGCTTTGGAAAATTTTAAAAAGACTACATCAACTTGTCTGCCTTTATCAAGGGCAGTAGCCCATTGATGATGGGTTAAGATCAGTTGAGTCTCACAGGATCTACCTTTAATGAAACCATGTTGCCTCTCAGTTAAAAATGGTGAGACATAATCATGGATAGCAGAATGAACAATACGTTCTAAGCACTTGGCCGGGATTGGCAATAATGAGATGGATCTGTAGACGAGCTGCCTGCTCTCTCCCTTATGAATTGGGGTGATATTGGCTGATTTCCATAAAGTGGGCATTTTCCCGGTTCTCAGGGATAAATCAACAATTAAATGGGCGAGTGGCATAGAGAGCTCAAGATTTTGCACAAGTACGTAAAATACGGGCCGGTAAGTTGTCCACACCAGGTGCCTTGTTTACGTTGATCTTACTTAGAATTCCTTCAAGCTCTGGAGCTGTTGTTTTAACTTCAAATGACAAGTTCGGATTAACAACATCTGTGGCCAGCCAGCAGTTTAACATCAGTAGTGGATTTAGAGTAGACTGAATGAAAAAACACATTGAATAACTCCACTTTCGAATTCAAGTCTCTAGACCTGGTGTCTCCATAGATAACAGTTTCAGGAATTCGTTTTGTCTTGGATTTGATAGAATAGAATGTCCAAAAATGCTTGGGATTTTCCTGGAATTTTCCAGACAGAGACTGAAGATACTGTTGGTAGCTCTAATTAATAAGCTTCTTGGTCTTCAGATCCTTAAATTTCAGAAATAAATCAGCAGATCCTTTAGTCTTCAAACGTTTCCAAAATTTCTTCTTCTTTCTAATTAATTTCATAATTTCGTTATCAATCCAAGGAGGCCTAGAACGTCGTTTCAGAGTTCTTTGTGGTATGTGATGGTCAATTGCATGAAATAACACGTCCTGAAATTTATCTAAACTTGTATCAATACTAGTATCTGATCAGTGTTACCAGGTCCCAGGGTAGGGTTCTTAATGTCTCTCGTAAACCATTAAAATCCCCTGATCTGTAACAATAAACTTTACGCCTTGTTTTCTTAACATTTAACTTGAATGTTAGAGGGTGATGATCAGAGTCAAAGGCATTTGGATGCACCAAGACTTCATCGACAAGAAACTCATCGTTGGTGAGCACAAGGTCAAGGATATTTCCATGGGAGCCAGGACTACTAGTATCACGAGTCACATGAGGATTCTTCTGCAGAAGAAAGAAATCATCCAGAACGTTACAAAACTCCACAGTTTCAGGGTCAGACCTAGTGGGGCATCCAAGGTTCCAATCGATGTTAGGAAAGTTGAAGTCCGGCCTACAATTACCAAGCCTTTATGCACCCACACAAGCTCCAGTTACAAGCTTCCAGACCAAATTTAAATCTTAACTACAGTAACTTTCGAGTCAATGTTAGAAATTGAAAAACGTGGTTATGACTTGACAAATCTTACCATAAAATTAGGTGTACAGCGTATCATAAAAGATTACTTAATTGCAGTAGCCACATGTATGTAGTCCTAGACTAACTATTTTCAATTATAGTTCACCACTAAATTTTCTCCGATTCTTATTGGTTTAAATGGATCACGTGACGCGATAGTGTTCGTCCGCGGAGACACACTATCAGCGCATAGTGCCCTTCCGAGGAAAATACCCGGATGGATAGTGCCCGTTCGTGAAAATGTGAATTTTCTGACTGTTATACCGTACTTTTTAGGCAATGTACGTTGCGAATTATTGAAATTTCAGGCTGTGCATATGGATAAATATTTGATTGATCTGCATTTAGTGGGTTTTGACTGTTTTTCAACTGGCGCGCGGAAGAAAATTTAGTGGTGAACAATAAAGACAATAGAGTGTTTATGTCTCGGAACTATCGATCCGATAGTTGCCCCTTGGAAATTTGATGTTCTTAAAACTATCATATTTGCCCTCGAAGCTTCGCTTCTCGGGCAAATATTTGTTTTAAGAACATCAAATTTCCGCGGGGCAACTATCAGCCGATAGTTCCTCGACAGAAACACTCTATTGTTTAATTAGAGCCCGCATCACCGTGGAAAAATCAGAGAAGCTTGCTGGTGCTTTTATGTCTAGTTTCAGTTTACTGCATTGCATCTTTCCCTTTTCTATCAAAAAGAATGTCGTACTATAGAACCCAAGCCTGAAATCGAGGGCTGCACTGTTTTCAAGAAGCTAACTGTGTGTCACACAACGTTGGTCCCACAAAGATCCACGGATTTCATTTGTATAAACTGAGTCATTCTGATCATAATTTTAATACTGGTGATTTTGTATCTCGACCAGAATTTACTTATCACCGAGCCGAGGTAATTTTGTTCCTCTGATTTGTAGCGGTTTACTGGGAAAACAACAGTCACGCTCGCTAAAGTAGCTATTAACTGGAATTAAATTAAAAAACGAAATATTAATAACACTTATATTGACCGAGGAACAGACTATCATGTCATTGTAGCCGAAATCAACTCCATATTGACATTTTAAAAATAAGGAAACGTTGTATGGTAATAGGGCGAAATGAGATAAATACATCATCGATCCCCTATGACGTAGGACACACATCAGAGTACTGTAGATTTGTATATAAAGAGCCATCTGTCATATCTTAAATATGTTCTAATTGGTCCTTTTGTCGTCCTTTGTCTCAGAATGCGTCTGCAATGAATGCCTGTCCTGCGAATTTTTGGTGTCAAAATGGATACACAGACAAGAAATATCGCTGTATTGGTAACTACTGCTGATTTATAAGTACATTGATTTTTAATCAATTCATTTCGTTGATGAAAAAAAATGTTTGTATAATTTCTTTTTCTCTTCTCCTTTTTTTTTTATTTATTTATTTGCTTTTCATAGATTTACCGTCCGTTTTGTTTATTCGTGCGAGACCTTTTGAGGGAGGTACGGCTGTAGTTCTAGTGTGCAATGCAACGGGATAATTCATTCCCAAAGTCACTTGGAACAAGACAGAAGGAAGCCTGCCCACTTCAAGAACAAACATCAGTGAAGGAAACCTGAAATTACTGAATGTCACTAAATATGACAGTGGATCGTATGTGTGCACTGCTACAAACAGCGTCGGGTCTCACAAGTCAGTGATCGAGCTAAGAATGCACTTCAGACTCGTGACAGTATACTTTGATCAGATGTTCCAGTTAACTTGTCCTGTTTCCAGTGACTTACTCATTCACTTCCTGATGGCATACACAGTAACACATCAGACAGTTTGATTATTCAAGCTTTCAAGCTGCATCACGCAGGAAAATTTATCTGTGTTGCACAAAATTCGTCATTGTATGATATGAATGTCTTCGACATTCGTGTCCAGTTCCCAGAGACCTGCAGCGGGGTACGATCAAACATAAGTGACGTCAGTGGTGATTACGTCGTTGATACAGATGGCGACGGAGGTGAGGCTCCATTCAATGTGTACTATGACATGGCAGACAAAGGAGGAGTTGGAGTGACAGCTGTCAGTCATGACACTGAGACCAGAACACACGTCACAGGATATGAAGGGGCTGGCAGTTATTCACGTGATGTGGAGTACATTGGTTGCAGTATCTCTCAACTACAGGGCTTAACAAGTGTGCCTGTGTATTGTGAACAGTTTATTGGTTACGAGTGTAAACATTCTTCTCTGAATAATTTCTTACGCGGCTGGTGGGTGTCAAGTAAAGGCGACCGCATGGATTACTGGGGCGGAGCCACCAAATCAGGCAACTGCGCATGCGGAGAGACTAATAGCTGTACAAACACAGAAAAAAAGTGTAACTGTGACAAGAATGACAATGTGTGGCGTGAAGACAGCGGCTTACTCACTAACAAGACTGACCTGCCAGTCTCTCAACTAAGGTTTGGTGATACTGGTTTTAGTAATAAAAAACGCTATCATTTTCTTGGTAAACTCAAGTGCAATGGGTTGTAGTGAGACCGGGAACACACGAAACACCCGGCTATAAACAAATTAACTTTGAAAACTGACTTAGCGTACTCGGGACCTGGTGAGAGCACACGACAAAGTTAATACTCAGAGATATCACCTTTTTTTACTGTGTTGACATCGTAAATTTAACTATTTAATAGTACTGTTGTATTTCCCAAAGTTAATAAGGATCAATGTGTAGTGTATTTCCAAATTTAATACTCAGAGATATCACCATTTATTATGCGCTCCTGCATTTATAGATGCAATTCCCTTTTGTACTGTGTTCAGATCTTATATATTAAAATTTAACTATAGTACTGTAACAGTTGTATTTCTAAAAGTTAATAAGGACTAAATAATGTGTAGTTTATATCCTGTTTGTGAATGAATCGGCTAGTAGTTATGACCTAGTAGATAATGATTGGTTAATACAGCTGAACCGCAATCACGTGATCATTAACTTAGTATACCCTTGTGAATAGGAATAGATAGTTGAGTGCTAATAAGGCCGTTGTGCAGTGCAGTTGACTTGTGGCTCACTGCGTACTCTATAACAGTACAAGAAGCTTGATTGAGACACAACATAATGCTTTGATCAATGAAAAATGCATGGTTGGAGTATTCGCGAGATATGTGTAAGTTTTTAGATGTTTCAGCGGTCATGATAGCAATCACAAACTGCTTTTATTAAGATCTTCCGTAAAAATTAAAGCACAGAATATTGATCATGACTGACACATGATAAACGATAAACCCCATTATTTTAATACCATCCAAGCAACCTTGGTGTTCTGAAGACTTACCAGTCCCCCCTGCGGTTATAATATTATATGACAAAAAGCTGAGCATGCGCGTGGGTCTTTGGTGCCACGAGGTCGGTAGAGCCGCCATTTGTTTTCGTTCGGTGGCAAAATAAAAGTTGAAATTTCCAGTGTGTTTTTTAGTTGTTGATAAACGAAAGCCCAGCAGTCACCCGGAAGAACATTTTTGGTAGCAGAGCGAGGTTGCAAATGGTGAACCGCTGGAATTCAAGAATTATTTGAGATCGACGTTCGATATTTACGACCAGTTTGTGTTGTGTGCCCCGATCGATGGAGAAACTCAAGTGCGAAAAGGCGAAGGCCAAAGGAGCTTACACGCGAACCAGAACGAGACTGTTGATGTTGATGGAAGGAGGCTTATCTCCGAAAGTTAAAGTTATGGAAGCCTTGGATTTTGTTTCGGTCGCTTTCGAAACGGTCGTCGAAGCCTGTGTGCGGCTTGAGTCACATTACGAAATCGCTGGCGACTTGGATAAACTTAGAGCTGTATCTTTGGAGGTAGAGGCTGTGGAAGAAAATTTTAACGAAATTGAGGAGTTAGTTAGAGGATATCTGAACAGCAGTTCGAGTCAATGTGGTGTTTTAAACAGTTCCAAATCAGCAGCCGCTGAAGAGCTTATGATAAAGGAGCAGACTGATCGGATCAAGGAGGAAATTAGTAGGCGTGAGTTGGAGCTTAGTCAAGTGGCACAAGACCTGGAAAAAACGTACGAGGAATGCCAGAAAAAGCTGAGTGAGAGAATTCGCAGAGGAAAATTGCAGGTGGAGCGAGGTCAGAAAAATGGGGCTCGTAATCTGATGGAAGGATTGAAAGGACAAGTCAGTGACACGCAGGTGCTAGGACAATCCACAAGGGAAACAGGTACGGCCCCAGAGTTTCAGATGACTGCAGAGGCACCCATTCCAGGTGGGCCCTGTATTTCCTCAACATCAAAATTGCACATGTCAACATCCACACCTGTCAACAGTATGGCTGCACTATCTTCACCAGTAAGTGGAGTTGTTTATTCTTTTACCCCCTTTGTGCCTGAAGGCTCAGTGCCTCAGATGTCCACAGTGGTTTATCCACCTCAATCTCAGCACCATCCCATAAATCCACTTGCAAATTCAGGTCAGACCATCCCAGTTCGATCATCTGCTTTACCACCACCAGCTTCATATAATTCTAATGTAATGGCATCTGGAACCCCCAGTGTGGTACCATGTATGTCAAGTGGCAATCAAAGTCAATCAACCCCTGAACCCAGCCAACCATCATACCCTTATCATGACAAGATCAATGTTGATTCTGCAGCCCTCAAGAGAGTAAGCATTCCTAAGTTTTCTGGTAATAAGAAGCAGTATGGGGCTTGGAAGGCAGTATTTTACTCATGTGTTGATCGAGCAAGAGCCACACCAGAATACAAGTTGTTAAGATTGCGTGAATGCCTCCAGGGTGAAGCATTAAAAGTAATCGAGCATCTTGGCCATTCAGCCACAGCCTATGAAGTAGCCAAGTCACGACTGGACCGCAAATATGGTGGGAAGCGGCGAGCTCTCACACTTCGTCTCGAAGAGTTGGATGCCTTTAAACAAATAAGAGAAGGGAATGAGAAGGATCTGGAGAGGTTTGCTGAGCTCTTGGAAGCATTAGTCGTAAACTTAACAGATGCCAATCAAGAAGCAGAACTTGGGAGTGGATCGCTCTATATCTCTCTCCAACGCAAGTTCAACAAGAGTCTTCTTGCAAAGTACAAGCAATGGATTTTTGATAGTGGTGAGAGTGAAAGTGTTACAGCATTGAGAGAATTCGTTGACCTTGAGTCAGAGTTTATGACAGTAGCTTCCAAAACAATAGTAGGTGCCATTAAAGATGGGCCCAAGAGGGAGAGAACATTCTTAGCTGAAGACCGAAGCTCCAAGAGGAAACCTGTGAGGAAGTGCAAGGTCTGCAAAGGACCCCATAGTCTCTGGAATTGTGAAGGTTTTAAGAGGCTAGCAGTAAGCAACCGGTGGAACATTGCAAAGGAGCATAAATTGTGTTTTAGATGTCTAAGTGATGGACATCGTGGGGATACGTGTTTGTGGAACAAGGTCTGTGGGATAAATGGGTGTCAGTCTCGCCATCACCGAATGCTTCATGAGGACCGTGTGGCAAGAGTAGAAACACAAGCAGAAGTTGGAGTGGAGTCATCAAGTGCATCAACAAGCAGCTGTACCAGAGAAGGGGAGATAAGTGAGAGAACCCATTCGACCACCACTGGAGAAGAACCTATTCTGTCCACCAGATTCATGGCACTGAGAACTATTCCTGTTTATTTGAGCAATGGGAAAAGAAGAGTTAAAGTAAATGCTCTCTTGGATGATGCAAGCAGCAAAAGTTACTTGAACAGTGATGTTGCAGCGGAACTTGAACTTGAAGGAAGCCCACATGAACTAACTGTTAAGGTATTGAATGACAAGCAAGAGAGGTTTCAAACTACTCTTGTGGAATTTAGGATCACCAGTTTAAGTGGAGAATTGTCCAAGGAAGTCTCAGCCTATACAGCTGAAAGAGTTACAGGAAATATGGAAGTGGTGGATTGGAAGAAGTACCGCACTAAATGGGGACATCTGAAAGATATCAAGTTTCCTCAAGTGGGACCCCGTACCATGGTAGATTTGCTTATTGGCGTGGATCATGCTGACTTGCTGTACTCACTGAAGGATGTGAAGGGGCTACCAGGAGAGCCCATTGCTAGGCTGACCCCACTAGGGTGGACTTGTATTGGCAATCCAGAAGTGAACTCAGAGAGAACCCAGACCAATTTTACCTTCTTCCTGAATGATTCGGACAGACTAAACAGCCTTGTTCGTCGGTACTGGGACATAGAAGAGCCTATATGTATAGAGAATTGTATTGTCAATCCAGACGAGAAGTTTGCAAAGGACACAGTTGCTAACTCTTTGACCTATGAAAATGGACGCTACGCTATTGGAATGCCTTGGAAACGCAACAAAAGTTCATTGCCCAACAATTACAGTATGGCACTGCACCGTTTGCAGAACACTGAGAAGAAGTTACAAAGATCACCTGAGCTTGCTGAGGTTTACACTAAAATATTGCAAACGTATGAGAAAGAGGGATACATCCACAAGGTCCCTCGTAAAGGGAGAGAGCCTGATCAACTCTGGTACCTACCTCACTTCCCTGTGTTACGACCAGACAAGTCAACAACTAAAACTCCCATAGTGTTCGATGCCTCCGCCAAGTTCAATGGCATGTCTCTTAATGACGTTGTATTACAAGGGCCTAAACTCCAGAATGACCTGTTTACAGTTCTTCTTCGGTTGCGGCGTGATCCTGTAGCGTTAATGTGCGACATCAAAGAAATGTACCTGCAGATCAAGCTGAAACGAGATGATCAACCGTATCATCGCTTTCTGTGGCGAAGTTTAGAGACAAACCGAGAGCCTGACATCTTTGAGTTTGACCGCCTTGTCTTTGGAGTAAATTCATCTCCTTTTCAAGCCCAGTTCGTGACCCAAGAACACGCCAGGAGATATCAATCAGAGTTTCCCCTAGCAGCTGAAACTATTCTTAAGAGTTCGTACATGGATGATAGCATGGATTCCGTTCCTGACATCAAGACAGCAATTGAGCTGTACAGCCAGTTGTCGCAACTATGGGAATCTGCTGGAATGCATGCCAGAAAGTGGCTTTCGAATGAACCTGAAGTGTTACAATCAATTCCATCTTCAGACTGTGCCACAGAAGTTGATCTTGACCGGGGTGAGTTACCTCCAGTGAAAACCTTGGGAGTCCTGTGGTGCCCCATGGACGATGTGTTTAAATTCCAAGTTAATCAGCCTACTGAGAAGCATTCCCAAACAAAACGTAACTTCTTAAGCAAGATAGCAAAATTGTTCGACCCACTTGGCCTTTTATCACCCTACATTGTGCGAGCCAAGGTCCTGCTACAAGACATGTGGGCAAGTGGTGTGGACTGGGATGAGCCGGTCGGTGAAAATTTGTCAGCGAGGGCTAGACAGTGGTTCAGTGAACTATCAGCATTACCAAGAATTCAGATCCCACGATGCTTGAGGACCAGCACTCCAGTTGAACACATGGCTATACATATATTTGTGGATGCATCTGAAGAAGCGTATGGAGCAGCCTGTTATGTCAGACACCTCTATAAAGATGGAACTGTCAGTTGCCGCCTCATTGCTTCAAGGTCCCGTGTTGCACCACTTCAGGCTATAAGCATACCACGTCTGGAACTGATGGCCGCCGTGACAGGCCTCAGGCTTGGTGAGACGGTTGGACAAGTGCTTGTTATAGAGAAACATGAGTGGGTGTTTTGGTCTGATAGCATGGATGTTCTCTATTGGATTTGCGGACAAAGTCGAAAGTACAAGCCATTTGTGTCTAATCGTGTAGGGGAGATTCAAACCTTGACCAATCCAGAGCAGTGGAGACATGTACCAACCAAGCTAAACCCCGCTGACTTGCTGACAAGGGATCTTAGCATTTCGACCCTTGCTGAGGAAAAACAATGGTGGAATGGTCCATCATTTCTGAAGCAACCCCCTTCTGAGTGGCCAGAGACCAAAATTGAAATGAAGGCTGGGTTCAACAGTGAGATCCGGAAGTCGTACCAGGCAAGGGAACAAGTAGGGGAGAAGACATTCCTTTCTTCAGTCGGTGAAGACCGATTAGAACCACGAAGATACTCGAGTTGGAGTAGACTTACAAGAGTTGCTGCAAGAGTTGATCGATTCCTCGAAAACTGTCGTTTACCAGCTGCCTTTCGAAGAGAAGGTACTATACAGCCTGATGAAGTAGCCTCTTCTGGAATGAGATTTATCAGACAAGCACAGCAAAAAGTCTTTAAGGACGAAATACGAGCAGTCAAGACCAAAAAGGAACTGCCAAATGGGAGTAGATTGCAGCCCCTGAGACCTGTCTTGTCAGAGGATGGGGTTCTTCGCTGTGATGGTAGGCTTCGATATGCTGATTATCTACCATGGGAAACCCGTTACCCCATCATCTTACCTCGAAGTCATTGGGTCACGACCCTCATCATCAAGCAAGCTCACGAGCAGAGTGAACACGGGGGAATTAACCAGGTGTTGGCCCAACTTTCTGTCCAGTATTGGATAATTTCAGCGAGAGAAGCAATCAAGCAATGGGAGAGAGAGTGCATGCAGTGCAGAAGGAGAAAAGCGAAACCAGCCAAGCAAATCATGGCCCCTTTGCCTGAATTGCGTACTCAAAAGTCTTTACGCGCTTTCAGCCAAACATCACTTGACTTTGGCGGGCCCTTTATCACGAAACAAGGAAGAGGAAAGGTACGCCAGAAGAGATATTTGTGCCTATTCACGTGTTTGGCAACAAGGGCTGTGCATCTGGAGGTGGCTTTTAGCCTTGACACTGATTCATTTCTAAATGCCTTCTTTCGTATGGCATCGCGACGTGGCCTACCAGAAATTGTTGTATGTGATAATGGGACTAACTTCGTTGGAGGAAGTAAAGAATTGAAGGCATTAGAAACTTTAGATGAGAAGAAGATTCAAGATGGCACAGCAACTCACGGGGTGCAGTGGCGCTTTAATCCTCCACTCGCTCCACATTTCAGTGGCGTGCATGAAGTTAGGATCAAGTCTGCAAAGAAAGCTATTTGTGCTATCCTGAACTCTGCAGATATCTCAGATGAAGAACTGTTAAGTGCAGTCGTTGGCGCAGAAGGGTTACTTAACTCCCGACCAATCACATACCAGTCGGCCGATCCCACTGACCTTACCCCTTTAACGCCCAACCATTTTCTGCATGGCCAGTTAGGAGGGAGATTTGCACCTAAAGTTACTGACGAAGTTGCCTTTAATCCCAGGAGGAGATGGCGTCGGGTCCAGGAACTTGTTCGCCACTTTTGGCACAGGTGGCTTAGGGAGTGGCTCCCGAGTCTAAGTGGAAGAAAGAAATGGCGCTGCGAGCGGAGTGATTTGAAAGTTGGCGATGTGGTCATTGTAATGTCCACAGATAACCCAAGAGGAAGGTGGCCCCTGGGTCGAATCGTAAAAGTATTCCCTGGGAAGGATGACAAGGTTCGAGTAGTTGATGTTCAAGTTGGGACGAGTATCTTGCGGAGGCCGATAGTGAAGCTTTGCCCTTTGGAGTGTTCTTGAACTATTAGGTAGAAACTTTGCATGAAGTGAAACGCTTCTTTAGCATATTTAAATTTTATTGTTGATATTGTATATCAAAGAAGGGGAGGATGTTCTGAAGACTTACCAGTCCCCCCTGCGGTTATAATATTATATGACAAAAAGCTGAGCATGCGCGTGGTTCTTTGGTGCCACGAGGTCGGTAGAGCCGCCATTTGTTTTCGTTCGGTGGCAAAATAAAAGTTGAAATTTCCAGTGTGTTTTTTAGTTGTTGATGAACGAAAGCCCAGCAGTCACCCGGAAGAACACTTGGCATTTTGAGCAATTTGATTGGCTCTCCACCTCGGGATATTCAACAACTATTCACCGAAGTGAAGGTAAATAGTTGTTTTATTATATGCTAAAACAGTGAGATAATGTACATCACAAAAAGAAAATGGAGGACTTCTCAAGTGACAATCCAACGCGGCTCAGATCGCGGTACGGGATTTTCGTTGTAATGACTGCCGTACATCTCGTTTTCTCGCAGACAGAAAAATTTCTGAAGACATTTGCTTGGTTGTAGTGGCGACATTTCTTCAAATAGAGTTGCAAACTTTTCCTGCATTTGAAATCATTTCGTTAAAAAATATAATTCAACTTAGGTTCTCAATTAAGTGAACAAGTGACATCAAATTTGGTTACGCAATATTAATTTGGAGTTATAAACAAAACCTTTCTCGTTGGTTTTTATCAATTAACTCCGCGGTTTAAAAAGATAAACCATTACCTTTGCACGCGACCAAACCAAATATAGTCGCTTTCTTTGTGTTTTCAGGGACTGCTTCGTTGTTAATGTTGTTGATTTCTTCGCTTGCAAACCGGGAGGCCATATTTTTCGAAATTTACGTGACAAAGCAGAAAATTCGCAAGTTGCTCGGAGGTAAATAGCACAGGATATTCGGAGTTTGACTAGCCAATCAGAGTCACCTTCAACGCAATTTACTCTGGGTATTCCTTGTATGAGCGAGTTTTAGTTATAGAAATCAAAATGGCGTCAACAATAAAGAATGGTTGCTGGCCGGCGTCAATTCTTGCTGTACAGCTATTTGTGAGTGTCACTAGAGCGGTTAAGCAAAATACCAAGACAACGGAGATTTCGACCAGAAAAGACAACAGTAGCACAAATCAACGACGCAGTGAAACTGAATGGGAACAACACATAAGTTCTAGTAACTCTTTTTGCCGTATTCCTTTCCACATCCATAACGTGAAGTGATAATATCTCAAAGATTTCCTCAGAACGCTAGTGTTAAAGGGCAAAATTTCCTTGAAAAACTCTGTTGAAATTCGAGCAGTAAAATTTGATATACTTTACCATGCGAAAGAGAAAAGGAAGCAAAATGATCGTGAAACGGGCCTGCCGCCATATGCAGCTACATGACAGGTAAGCGATTAAATTTTTTCGCCGGCTGTGCTGTCCTCGGCGTCGTCGTGGTGTTTGTTTTAGCTCCCTTCTGAAGTTGCTTCCTTGAAAACAATTATTTTCCTCAATCTCGGTGAATGGTGGCTTTAGGAATACTTTGCCACTATTTACCTTGATTTCTGGGAATAATAGTTTATTGTCTGGAATGCCATCTGGATAATTTAAACTTTCGATAAACAGTGGGCACATCTTTTGTTTGAAATGGAAACTTTTATTTCATTGTTTAGAGCATGAATGATACATAGATAACAACTTGGTTAAATTCAGGAAGGTAAGCTGGGCGTGGGGGTTGGGTGGTGAGGGGAGGAAGCCAAAAATTGTAACCTCGGACAACATGACGTTATAAATCTACAAATGATTATTTTACATATTAATCACGTAATTTACTCTGTTATTTCATTTGATTTTATCTCATGCCCAAGATTTGTGACACAGGGACTTCCTCTGTTTTTAGGAACCTGAGGAAATACAAACAGAAACTGTTACTACAGTTATAAACAGGTTGGTAATCTGTTACTGCAGCAGCTGTAAGCAGGTTGGTGCGAGAGCATTTTTCCTAACAGCAAGATTCCTAAATAGTTAATCTAGATATTTACTGAATACACCGAGATTATAATTTTACATGTCATCTTCTGGACAGAAAATCTTCACGAGAATTAATAGCACAAAGAGACAATCGCTTTCTCGCTGAGTGGTGTGAAATGATTGGGAAAAATGTGATGACAACGTTACTCGCAGTCGTCAGATGTCAGGTCCAGTTTCTAGCGGTTATGAAATTTAATTTGTTCGAGTCACTGATGGATTGCACAGTGTGCATTTACATATATGAACACAGTGCATCAAAACCTTAATGGGCTCTAAATAATGATTTGGCAATGCACCCGAAAGGCCAAAAATGTGTCAATTTTTAAAGCGCGTTGTTCTTCCGGGTGACTGCTGGGCTTTCGTTCATCAACAACTAAAGAACACACTGGAAATTTCAACTTTTATTTTGCCACCGAACGAAAACAAATGGCGGCTCTACCGACCTCGTGGCACCAAAGAACCACGCGCATGCTCAGCTTTTTGTCATATAATATTATAACCGCAGGGGGGACTGGTAAGTCTTCAGAACATCCTCCCCTTCTTTGATATACAATATCAACAATAAAATTTAAATATGCTAAAGAAGCGTTTCACTTCATGCAAAGTTTCTACCTAATAGTTCAAGAACACTCCAAAGGGCAAAGCTTCACTATCGGCCTCCGCAAGATACTCGTCCCAACTTGAACATCAACTACTCGAACCTTGTCATCCTTCCCAGGGAATACTTTTACGATTCGACCCAGGGGCCACCTTCCTCTTGGGTTATCTGTGGACATTACAATGACCACATCGCCAACTTTCAAATCACTCTGCTCGCAGCGCCATTTCTTTCTTCCACTTAGACTCGGGAGCCACTCCCTAAGCCACCTGTGCCAAAAGTGGCGAACAAGTTCCTGGACCCGACGCCATCTCCTCCTGGGATTAAAGGCAACTTCGTCAATAACTTTAGGTGCAAATCTCCCTCCTAACTGGCCATGCAGAAAATGGTTGGGCGTTAAAGGGGTAAGGTCAGTGGGATCGGCCGACTGGTATGTGATTGGTCGGGAGTTAAGTAACCCTTCTGCGCCAACGACTGCACTTAACAGTTCTTCATCTGAGATATCTGCAGAGTTCAGGATAGCATAAATAGCTTTCTTTGCAGACTTGATCGTAACTTCATGCACACCACTGAAATGTGGAGCGAGTGGAGGATTAAAGCGCCACTGCACCCCGTGAGTTGCTGTGCCATCTTGAATCTTCTTCTCATCTAAAGTTTCTAATGCCTTCAATTCTTTACTTCCTCCAACGAAGTTAGTCCCATTATCACATACAACAATTTCTGGTAGGCCACGTCGCGATGCCATACGAAAGAAGGCATTTAGAAATGAATCAGTGTCAAGGCTAAAAGCCACCTCCAGATGCACAGCCCTTGTTGCCAAACACGTGAATAGGCACAAATATCTCTTCTGGCGTACCTTTCCTCTTCCTTGTTTCGTGATAAAGGGCCCGCCAAAGTCAAGTGATGTTTGGCTGAAAGCGCGTAAAGACTTTTGAGTACGCAATTCAGGCAAAGGGGCCATGATTTGCTTGGCTGGTTTCGCTTTTCTCCTTCTGCACTGCATGCACTCTCTCTCCCATTGCTTGATTGCTTCTCTCGCTGAAATTATCCAATACTGGACAGAAAGTTGGGCCAACACCTGGTTAATTCCCCCGTGTTCACTCTGCTCGTGAGCTTGCTTGATGATGAGGGTCGTGACCCAATGACTTCGAGGTAAGATGATGGGGTAACGGGTTTCCCATGGTAGATAATCAGCATATCGAAGCCTCCCATCACAGCGAAGAACCCCATCCTCTGACAAGACAGGTCTCAGGGGCTGCAATCTACTCCCATTTGGCAGTTCCTTTTTGGTCTTGACTGCTCGTATTTCGTCCTTAAAGACTTTTTGCTGTGCTTGTCTGATAAATCTCATTCCAGAAGAGGCTACTTCATCAGGCTGTATAGTACCTTCTCTTCGAAAGGCAGCTGGTAAACGACAGTTTTCGAGGAATCGATCAACTCTTGCAGCAACTCTTGTAAGTCTACTCCAACTCGAGTATCTTCGTGGTTCTAATCGGTCTTCACCGACTGAAGAAAGGAATGTCTTCTCCCCTACTTGTTCCCTTGCCTGGTATGACTTCCGGATCTCACTGTTGAACCCAGCCTTCATTTCAATTTTGGTCTCTGGCCACTCCGAAGGGGGTTGCTTCAGAAATGATGGACCATTCCACCATTGTTTTTCCTCAGCAAGGGTCGAAATGCTAAGACCCCTTGTCAGCAAGTCAGCGGGGTTTAGCTTGGTTGGTACATGTCTCCACTGCTCTGGATTGGTCAAGGTTTGAATCTCCCCTACACGATTAGACACAAATGGCTTGTACTTTCGACTTTGTCCGCAAATCCAATAGAGAACATCCATGCTATCAGACCAAAACACCCACTCATGTTTCTCTATAACAAGCACTTGTCCAACCGTCTCACCAAGCCTGAGGCCTGTCACGGCGGCCATCAGTTCCAGACGTGGTATGCTTATAGCCTGAAGTGGTGCAACATGGGACCTTGAAGCAATGAGGCGGCAACTGACAGTTCCATCTTTATAGAGGTGTCTGACATAACAGGCTGCTCCATACGCTTCTTCAGATGCATCCACAAATATATGTATAGCCATGTGTTCAACTGGAGTGCTGGTCCTCAAGCATCGTGGGATCTGAATTCTTGGTAATGCTGATAGTTCACTGAACCACTGTGTAGCCCTCGCTGACAAATTTTCACCGACCGGCTCATCCCAGTCCACACCACTTGCCCACATGTCTTGTAGCAGGACCTTGGCTCGCACAATGTAGGGTGATAAAAGGCCAAGTGGGTCGAACAATGTTGCTATCTTGCTTAAGAAGTTACGTTTTGTTTGGGAATGCTTCTCAGTAGGCTGATTAACTTGGAATTTAAACACATCTTCCATAGGGCACCACAGGACTCCCAAGGTTTTCACTGGAGGTAACTCACCCCGGTCAAGATCAACTTCTGTGGCACAGTCTGAAGATGGAATTGATTGTAACACTTCAGGTTCATTCGAAAGCCACTTTCTGGCATGCATTCCAGCAGATTCCCATAGTTGCGACAACTGGCTGTACAGCTCAATTGCTGTCTTGATGTCAGGAACGGAATCCATGCTATCATCCATGTACGTACTCTTAAGAATAGTTTCAGCTGCTAGGGGAAACTCTGATTGATATCTCCTGGCGTGTTCTTGGGTTACGAACTGGGCTTGAAAAGGAGATGAATTTACTCCAAAGACAAGGCGGTCAAACTCAAAGATGTCAGGCTCTCGGTTTGTCTCTAAACTTCGCCACAGAAAGCGATGATACGGTTGATCATCTCGTTTCAGCTTGATCTGCAGGTACATTTCTTTGATGTCGCACATTAAGGCTACAGGATCACGCCGCAACCGAAGAAGAACTGTAAACAGGTCATTCTGGAGTTTAGGCCCTTGTAATACAACGTCATTAAGAGACATGCCATTGAACTTGGCGGAGGCATCGAACACTATGGGAGTTTTAGTTGTTGACTTGTCTGGTCGTAACACAGGGAAGTGAGGTAGGTACCAGAGTTGATCAGGCTCTCTCCCTTTACGAGGGACCTTGTGGATGTATCCCTCTTTCTCATACGTTTGCAATATTTTAGTGTAAACCTCAGCAAGCTCAGGTGATCTTTGTAACTTCTTCTCAGTGTTCTGCAAACGGTGCAGTGCCATACTGTAATTGTTGGGCAATGAACTTTTGTTGCGTTTCCAAGGCATTCCAATAGCGTAGCGTCCATTGTCATAGGTCAAAGAGTTAGCAACTGTGTCCTTTGCAAACTTCTCGTCTGGATTGACAATACAATTCTCTATACATATAGGCTCTTCTATGTCCCAGTACCGACGAACAAGGCTGTTTAGTCTGTCCGAATCATTCAGGAAGAAGGTAAAATTGGTCTGGGTTCTCTCTGAGTTCACTTCTGGATTGCCAATACAAGTCCACCCTAGTGGGGTCAGCCTAGCAATGGGCTCTCCTGGTAGCCCCTTCACATCCTTCAGTGAGTACAGCAAGTCAGCATGATCCACGCCAATAAGCAAATCTACCATGGTACGGGGTCCCACTTGAGGAAACTTGATATCTTTCAGATGTCCCCATTTAGTGCGGTACTTCCTCCAATCCACCACTTCCATGTTTCCTGTAACTCTTTCAGCTGTATAGGCTGAGACTTCCTTGGACAATTCTCCACTTAAACTGGTGATCCTAAATTCCACAAGAGTAGTTTGAAACCTCTCTTGCTTGTCATTCAATACCTTAACAGTTAGTTCATGTGGGCTTCCTTCAAGTTCAAGTTCCGCTGCAACATCACTGTTCAAGTAACTTTTGCTGCTTGCATCATCCAAGAGAGCATTTACTTTAACTCTTCTTTTCCCATTGCTCAAATAAACAGGAATAGTTCTCAGTGCCATGAATCTGGTGGACAGAATAGGTTCTTCTCCAGTGGTGGTCGAATGGGTTCTCTCACTTATCTCCCCTTCTCTGGTACAGCTGCTTGTTGATGCACTTGATGACTCCACTCCAACTTCTGCTTGTGTTTCTACTCTTGCCACACGGTCCTCATGAAGCATTCGGTGATGGCGAGACTGACACCCATTTATCCCACAGACTTTGTTCCACAAACACGTATCCCCACGATGTCCATCGCTTAGACATCTAAAACACAATTTATGCTCCTTTGCAATATTCCACCGGTTGCTTACTGCTAGCTTCTTAAAACCTTCACAATTCCAGAGACTATGGGGTCCTTTGCAGACCTTGCACTTCCTCACAGGTTTCCTCTTGGAGCTTCGGTCTTCAGCTAAGAATGTTCTCTCCCTCTTGGGCCCATCTTTAATGGCACCTACTATTGTTTCGGAAGCTATTGTCATAAACTCTGACTCACGGTCAACGAATTCTCTCAATGCTGTAACACTTTCACTCTCACCACTATCGAAAATCCATTGCTTGTACTTTGCAAGAAGACTCTTGTTGAACTTGCGTTGGAGAGAGATATAGAGCGATCCACTCCCAAGTTCTGCTTCTTGACTGGCATCTGTTAAGTTTACGACTAATGCTTCCAAGAGCTCAGCAAACCTCTCCAGGTCCTTCTCATTCCCTTCTCTTATTTGTTTAAAGGCATCCAACTCTTCGAGACGAAGTGTGAGAGCTCGCCGCTTCCCACCATATTTGCGGTCCAGTCGTGACTTGGCTACTTCATAGGCTGTGGCTGAATGGCCAAGATGCTCGATTACTTTTAATGCTTCATCCTGGAGGCATTCACGCAATCTTAACAACTTGTATTCTGGTGTGGCTCTTGCTCGATCAACACATGAGTAAAATACTGCCTTCCAAGCCCCATACTGCTTCTTATTACCAGAAAACTTAGGAATGCTTACTCTCTTGAGGGCTGCAGAATCAACATTGATCTTGTCATGGTAAGGGTATGATGGTTGGCTGGCTTCAGGGGTTGATTGACTTTGATTGCCACTTGACATACATGGTACCACACTGGGGGTTCCAGATGCCATTACATTAGAATTATATGAAGCTGGTGGTGGTAAAGCAGATGATCCAACTGGGATGGTCTGACCTGAATTTGCAAGTGGATTTATGGGATGGTGCTGAGATTGAGGTGGATAAACCACTGTGGACATCTGAGGCACTGAGCCTTCAGGCACAAAGGGGGTAAAAGAATAAACAACTCCACTTACTGGTGAAGATAGTGCAGCCATACTGTTGACAGGTGTGGATGTTGACATGTGCAATTTTGATGTTGAGGAAATACAGGGCCCACCTGGAATGGGTGCCTCTGCAGTAATCTGAGACCCTGGGGCAGTACCTGTTTCCCTTGTGGACTGTCCTAGCACCTGCGTGTCACTGACTTGTCCTTCCAATCCTTCCATCAGATTACGAGCCCCATTTTTCTGACCTCGCTCCACCTGCAATTTTCCTCTGCGAATTCTCTCATTCAGCTTTTTCTGGCATTCCTCGTACGTTTTTTCCAGGTCTTGTGCCACTTGACTAAGCTCCAACTCACGCCTACTAATTTCCTCCTTGATCCGATCAGTCTGCTCCTTTATCATAAGCTCTTCAGCGGCTGCTGATTTGGAACTGTTTAAAACACCACATTGACTCGAACTGCTGTTCAGATATCCTCTAACTAACTCCTCAATTTCGTTAAAATTTTCTTCCACAGCCTCTACCTCCAAAGATACAGCTCTAAGTTTATCCAAGTCGCCAGCGATTTCGTAATGTGACTCAAGCCGCACACAGGCTTCGACGACCGTTTCGAAAGCGACCGAAACAAAATCCAAGGCTTCCATAACTTTAACTTTCGGAGATAAGCCTCCTTCCATCAACATCAACAGTCTCGTTCTGGTTCGCGTGTAAGCTCCTTTGGCCTTCGCCTTTTCGCACTTGAGTTTCTCCATCGATCGGGGCACACAACACAAACTGGTCGTAAATATCGAACGTCGATCTCAAATAATTCTTGAATTCCAGCGGTTCACCATTTGCAACCTCGCTCTGCTACCAAAAATGTTCTTCCGGGTGACTGCTGGGCTTTCGTTCATCAACAACTAAAGAACACACTGGAAATTTCAACTTTTATTTTGCCACCGAACGAAAACAAATGGCGGCTCTACCGACCTCGTGGCACCAAAGAACCACGCGCATGCTCAGCTTTTTGTCATATAATATTATAACCGCAGGGGGGACTGGTAAGTCTTCAGAACACGCGTAGCACTGAAAAGAACTACTGTGGAGAACTTGAGTGTCATCTTGAATTTTGCTCAGGTTGTGGAAAGTCAGCAACAACATCAATAGCTATTTTCTGCATGAACTTCGCACACGGACATTCGAGCTTGACAAAAAAAGTAGCCTCGAATGATTGATATGGAAAGGAAGAAAGTATCTATATCAATCATATCAGACTGTGAGCACACCAGTGTAAAAATACTAAATTAAATGAAATAAATTTTGCGTACCGATTATAAGAACATTGACGTTCACCGGATCGTAGCCGTTGGAGTTCTGGAGTTCCTTGATGCAGATATTACAGTCACTTATCCCGATTTCCTGGTCAAAAGATATCGTGAGATAACAATTACTAGAAGAATAAGAATTTAAAGAATAAGATAAGAACCGCTATAGATGAAGTAAATTTATATATATGTACATAATATAGAGGTGAATTCTTTTCCATATCAGAAATTGTTCACCGCTCTCTAAGCACGCCACAGTAAAAAAAAAACCGGCACCTTTCTCTTCATGCGGCAGATTGGGGAAAGTGTTGAAAAGTTAAAGTTTGAGGAAGGAATTCTGTTACGGCTTAAGGAATTGAAGCCTAAATAAAGTTGCAGGTGCCCATGAAGCGACTGGTAATAAATAAAGTCGTGATTAAGTCATTCACTAGTTCAGTTAGCAAGACTACAAGTAATTAAAGTTGTCAGTGCAAATTCGTAGTTAGAAAATCTGACATTTACAACGTTAAGAAAGAAGCTACCGATGTGCACAAATACGTTTAGCTGTAAGTATTCTAAGCCTTATGTCAAACGATTTAAACCGTAATGTTTCAAAAAGGCGATTCAACTCAGCAGTGGAGATCATTCTGCCTCACTCTTCATGTTCTTTAGTATCTACTGCATCTCTTACTTACTACCCGCGGTTTAACTCTTACCTCTACCCATGATGCAATGCTGTTATAATCAGGTGCAAGACCTTGCGTCAGTGAACTGTGGGACGCTGACACGATCACTGTGGGTGTGCTGGTGTAGGCTTTGTTAAAAGCTAGATTCTGGTACGAAAGGAAAATGTTTCAGGCTTCTGTGAAATTAGTAACAAACGAATGAATCAAATCAAAGTTAATAAACACATTGTGCCTTGGGCTAAGACTATCCATACAGTAAGATTGAGTAAATATACACAAGTTATTAACCAATTATCGAGTTATTAAACGGGCGAACAGCCATATCATGTTTGTGACCATGGTAGCGCTGATTGCAACTGCATTGTTGCTACTCTGGGTTGTTGGCCACTTTTGCGTGCGTGAGCTAAAGGAAGAAAAAATGATCAAGAGCTCCCAGCTAAGTAAGAACAGTAAATATTTTATTTTACTTCGCACGATGGTCTAAGGTTCAGACCAAATCAAATTTAAGGAATGCCATACCTGACAGTAAGAATTGTGATTTTCAGGTTTGGGAAGTTCATCGTTCGGGAACTGAAGGGTTCGTCTCTCAGCGAGCATTTTATCTGGGAGAGTTTCATATGCAAACCAGTTCTAGGGAGGGAATGACATCCATGTTTTAAAACTCTTGCTCAGGACCATAGCTTGAAAAAATGATGCCTGAGATAATATACATGGTTAAATTCTCTTACTATGTGTTGAGGGTGTTGTTATGACTACATTTAAACACAAAATGTAGATCACTCATTATTTGGAAAATTCTATATTATAATCTAAAAGTGATTGTGGCAATGCAAATGCTTTGTTTTTCGTCTTTGTGGCTATGGAACTGCCAAAATTGTGACAAGAAATTATTAGGTGGTTTTTTATTTAAGAAAATAAATGTTAAACCTTAAGCTGACAATTTACTCAGGATCTTAGACTTGCCGATACCAGCGTATACCGTCTTGGCACGGAAACCGAAATTGGGCATCCCGTACTTTAACTTTTTGAAGAAAGATTTTGCTAAGAAATGAAATGGCATTTAATCAAAATGGAAAACATCTAAGCAAGTAAGCCCTTAGGTTCGGTAGATACTGGTGAATGTCATGCACTCCTACGTTTCGTGTGTCGGTACATATTCACCGGTATTACCCCGTGTCCCGTCTTCTAGGGATAGTCTATGATATTCTATGAATGACCGAGACTTAATGGCTAACGATTTGTAGCCCTTGAATAATATAAATCTCACATAGTCCTGTATATTGCACAATGATAAGTTTGTTGTTGTTTTTTTAGGGAGGGGGGAGGAGGGGTAAGCATATTCACTTCATACGCAGTTTCTAGTTGATGGCATTATTCAGTCTATGAAGAATCTAATCCATGATGCTTAACTTTAATAATTGCTGTTTACCACTTTGATGTTTTTGTGTAGGCCGTCAAAGTTCTGCATTTCTCTCAGACAAGCCTTGAAGCTGTCAGCTTTGACATTCTCAGCCCAGACCGTGGCTGCGTCATGCTTCTGATTTAGAACCTTGTGTTCAGCGGTCAGTAAGACGTAGGGAACCTGTACAAAGCTTTGCTGCAAAGAAATGGGTGACCCGTTGTTGGCTTTAGGTTGTAAACAGAACAGTTTTATTTAAAGGAGCGTTAGTGGGTATTGTGTTCGTTCGAATTAGTGTCTTAAGGTTTAGGTGGTCCTTTGTGAGTTTTTCACATGCTATAGCGCGATCATATGGTCTTTACAAGGTATTTGCGTGTCCATTGACATCATGACTTACACGGCCAATCAAGCCGTTTAAAAAAGATATGAATACCACCACCTGACGACACGCAACTTAGTTGACTACGAAGATGACCTCCGCTCAGATTATGCAATCGTCGGTTATTCACAGGTGTTCTAAAAACAACCTACACCCCGTTAATGGAACTCGACAAACAACTATTAAGGCTCCAATGAGCGAACCATTTACACCATTGAAAAGGGTAGCGAGACGCTAGAATGATAGTAAAGGCAGTAAGTAAGTCAGAGACTTTGTTTTATCAGGGCAACACTCATCAGTATAACTAGAATTACTGACAAACCCGTGGCGCTCTTAAGGCGATGACGATGGCATCTACTCACCGGAAATGTAACATCTTGACACGTAGTACCGTCCCACCATTGAGACATGTTAAGCTGACCGGCCACTGCCCCCACGGGAGATTCTTGATACGCAATGTAATCAATAAAAGTGAGCCCTCCGTCTGGTGTAAAGCGTTCTGCCCTTCCTGCTTTAAGCGCACACACCTCGAAGTCTGTTAAACGGGCGTTCTCTACCCAGTTTACTGCGGCATCGTGAATCATGTTTCCAGTGTAGTTAAAGTAGTTGATGGAAGTTTGAACGTGAACTATTCCTCGGGAAGCTTCAAAAGTTTTGTTTGTGTAGAAAACTGCTCTGCATAGCACATCAGTGGTATTGAGACGGAGAACAACACGACCACGTTCAAGGATAAATGCTGCAGAATATTATGATAATAACCTCGTCACATTAAAAGAAACCTGTTTGTCCACAAAACAATTATGCCATACACGAGCTATTAAAACAGACATTTGGATTTAACGGTAGCTTTCTGACGAAGTTGAATTTACGGCCAGCGGATGGAAAAAAGAGAAATTGCGAAGTAAATATTCGCACAGTTTAGTTTAAGAAAGCCCATAACTAAAATGGAAATTACAACATGACAATTTCGTAACGTGAAATTTTCTTAACGTTTTGCAGTTTTTCAATTGTGTGCAATAAATACATCTTATGTTTTTTTTTTCTTGCCTAACTGAGATAATCTTTTACCTTCACTAGCTCCTATAGTGTCGTTGTGTAATTTGGTGGAGGAACGCAATTTCTGGCCCCGGAAATTTCAAACATAAAGTCCTCAGTCAGTAACTTACGTTTACAACCTCCGTAGTGTTTGATGCCTGGGTTCTCCTGCTTCGTACAAACCATATATTGAAACTCACAAAGGCTTTTGTGTGTAACATCGTTGTTGTCACAGACAGGGTTGGAGACTTCGTCTTTACAAACTTTGCATTTACAGTCGTAAGTTGTAGCTGAGGTTGCTTCACACACGGCATAGTTAAGACATGTCTTGCCGGTACAGGGATGATAATCTACACGGAAGGCAAATTAAAGTACCGTAATGATTCGATTTAGCGCCCTCCTTCTAATAAGCGCCCCCTTCCGAATAAGCGCCCTCCTTCGAATGTGTTTTTGTCAGTAAGCGCCCCTATTCCAATAAGCGTCTCCATTCTAATAAGCGCCCCATTCTTACAAGCGCCCCTATTCTAATAAGCGTCCCTATTCTCATAAGCGCCCCGATCCGATTTGTCACTGTTACAGGTTCTGTTATTGTTAGTTACCGTAGATAAACTCATGAACATTCACCGTACCGTACATGTATATATTTACTGCTAAAATGAACAGTTCTTTGAAAAGTAACTGAACTTTTATCAATTTGTTACTGTTACAGTTTCTGTTGTTGCGAGTTATTTTAATATTTATTAAAGTTTTGTTTTGAATATTTGGTTGTTTCATAAAAAAATAAATAAGCGCCCTGTCTCGAATAAGCGCCCTGTCCCGAATAAGCGCCCTCTCTTGGGGTGCTAAAAGTAAATAACCGCCCCGGGCGCTAAATCGAATCATTACGGTACTTGTATATGCAACTGAGACGTGGAAATTCTCCCTTACTGGCTGGATGACGTGTTCTGAGTTACATCTTTTTGATGCCTAGTATTTACTGCAGATTTTTTTAATGAAGGAAAGTGGGCCGGTCAGATTTGCTTTATTTACATAGCTAAATAGGAGGAAGAACTGGTGCACGTCCGGTGTTGTATACACTCTTTCCAGTCTGTTTCATAGTCATATAGCTATATATACATAGCTATACTATGTTAGATATCTTATTCCTAAATTGTTGAGAATTCCTTTAATTCCTCCTCAAGCAAATTCATCCTCTTTGACAGCAATGTTTAAAGTGAATTTAACTGCCTTTATGACTATCTTTTCTCATAGGTTTTAGCGATCAATGATTGATTTTCAATGCAGTTTCTAGGAGTCTTGTACTTCCATATGCTCTTGGAATCTAATGGCTTATTACAATACAAATAGATCATTGAATCAGGGCTTGACCTATTCACCGATGAATTAGTATAGGATACTTATAGCATTGTAATAGGGCGCTATAGGCTAAAAATAAGCCCTTAACCTGTGCTGGGGCAAGTATAAGATGTTGCTGACGTTTTCAGTAGAGGTTTCCTTGTGGCATTATTGAAATAAGAACAAATGCGCCCACAAACCTGCCCGTATTTCATGTCCAAACCATCTTATTTACTTAAGAAGAGCATTAAAAAAAATGTCAAGACCAGCATAAGTTCAATTTTGGCCAGGTCACTGAGCACGCAACTGGAAAATGGTATGTTGCACAAGAAAGGTCAAGGTACTCACATCCTACAGCCATCAAGTTTATAACAACAGCGTCATGTGGGCCATCGTAACGTTGTATGTCTTTTAAACAAAGTTCAAACTCTGTTTTATTCGTTTTCTGTAAGACAAAAGAGACCGGGAGAACACAACGCCAACAGTTATTCAGTAGCACAGTACAGGACTGTTCGTCTAATTGCATGGTAATTAGATGGACTAATGAATAAGTTAGAACAAATCTGTACCATGACAAAGCAGTGCCTCATTATAGTAAGGTACTTATCAGTAGCTCTCCAAAGAAACGTCACACTGCATGGTTTGATCACAAATGAATAACAAAACACTAACAGTACTACATCGTTGGACGTACCTCGATCCATTCTGTGATGGCGTTGTTGTCTGTTTTGATGACTTTGTTGACGTGACGGGCCGTTGTGATAACGTTTGGTTCCTCATAAAACTCGCTTGGAAACTTTACCACCTGACAACGGAGTTTCAACATCAAAACAACAACTCATAAAAGCACAGAAATTAAAATAGAAGAGGTTATTCCATTGGTTGAAAGAATAGCAATTATTATAAAGATCAAGCCTCTCGGTGAGATATAACAAAGCACAGCATACCTTGCAAAATTCCAGTTTTGCACTGTATGGCACCGTCCACGAGTCTGGCATTTTCGATAGAGTCAGCCAATCCTGAAGTACCATGTATGATAACAAGTCAAATGAAAATTTGTGCAAAATTGCATATTTTTACAGTGTCGAAGTATTTCCAACTCACCATCGTAAGCAGAACAAAACGTATAGAGAGATAGGTAATCAAGTTGACTATAGTTAAAAATTTAGTGCTAAAATCAGCCGCATCTATGGTCAACCCAGATTTTTTTCGTCTAAGCCTTACGTACCACGAAAAATAGAAACTAGAAAGAAAATCGAACCAAAGCTAGTTTAATCAGATTCATAGGAAATCTAAAAGCATTTGTGACGCACGTTAACCACATATTAATCGTTAATTTCAAGGTAAACGTCTTGTCTCTGTAAACTTTCCAGTTGCATTTTCTTTACTTACCACTTTTACTTTACGATGAACACCATCAAAGTTTTTCAGTTCCCTGAAGCATGCCTTGAAGCTATTCCTGGCAACTTCCGCTGCCCATACGCTGGTAGCATCGTGTTTGTTTTTCAGTGGGGAGGTATGGATTGCAGTCAGGAAGACGAATGGGACCTCGGTATAACTCTAGAACGGCATGTACAAACTACCTCAGTGACAACGCGTGCATTTGATGTTTTTTTTTTTTTTCAGAAGTTAAGGATCGGGGATGAAGAGGAGTATTCGGGTGTTTATTACTCCATTATTCCACTTAACACCACGCTGGGAAATATTAGAAGACCAGCAAAGCGAGAGCAGCGAATTGAACGAGCGTTAAATTACTCGGCATACCTTGGAGGTAATGTCAATTGAAACACATTTTGTACCCGTGGTCCATAGCGGTACTTCCAGAACTGCCGCGGCCCCAGAGCTGGGTAGGTCATCATATGCCAACCACTGAATACTGACGGTTCTACTGGTTGCTATGGGTCCAGACGTAGCTACACAGCCTGTAAATCTGTAATTACACAAATGGTCAGTAATTGAGATGCAATTATCTATGCCAAAACCAACTTAGCAAAGGTACTTGTGGCGTGCAATGCTATAAAACAGCACATTGCATTCAAGGAATTGATGTTCGATCCTATTGACCTGCACGTTTTACTGATCACATATGAAAATTCTGTTAAACTTCCTCCCTCGTGTGTCATATATTACGAAGTACTGAAATTAGCAAACGTAGAACTAAAGCTAAATAGTTTAAATTGTATCTTGAGGTGTGTTGCCCTTTTTACTCTTTGTTAGCTGCAATTCAAAAGTTTTAAGATTGAATAATCACAAGACAAAGTGCACATTTAATAAAGACAAACGTCTTTGGAGAACATTTAGGCGACAGCGATGTGGAAATAATAATAATAATAAGAAGAAGAATAAAGAAGAATAAAGGTATTAATAATGCTGTATTTCTGTTCTGCATTGTTTTCATTTTTACGACGGTACATACATTCTACACTCGTGTCGCAACATTAAAAACAAATCACATGTGGTAGGTTTTTAAATACTTACCCACTCTTAAATGCCGATTCAAACCAGGTGACAGCAGCTTGGTGCGTGCCTCCCAATAAACCCAACTGAACGTGAACACTATCGCTGTTGAAATTAGAGGAGAACGGAAAACCCTTGCATGCAAATTCCTTGTCCGGTGTCACTGTTAATATTCCCTTCCCTGTTTTCATCACGGCTAAAATAAAAAGCACGACAAAAAGGTTAAACAGTTAATCAAAGTGTGGGCGTTTTGGATAGATAATGGACTCTTTAACATGGTCCTGATATTGGTAATTCGTCATCTGCAAGAAATTCCAACGCAGTGCAAACTTTATTCTTCCTCCTCAAGAAACATAGTTGTTTAATCAGAGATGTGAAAATAGTGCGGCTTAGAGACCTTTGTAGTAAATCCCAGCCTAATTTTGGTCCAGATCCCAATTCCCAGCCTAATTATGGTCTAAATCCCAGTTACCAAATCTGAACTGAACCCCATTTCCAGTGGCTGTTTGCAAACTGATGCACATAACAGGCCATAATGAGCTAAAAGCACTGACTGTGCCGTTGGATACACACACATAACATATGATATTAGAAACACATTTGGATACACATGGTGACAATATTGAGAATATACAATATCGTTATAACTATTAACATCTAAAAATGATTAAAATGATTAAAAAATATATTCAAAAAAGTTTTTAAACACTTCCAAAATTACATTTTAAGAAAACATTCCAGTCTTGCTCTAAAAAGTTTGAGGCCCGCCTGTATCACCTGTTGTGGTGGGTTATTTTATTGTTGAATAATCCGTACAAAAAAACCAATACGAATACTTGTAAGAATTGCACCTCGAGTTTTTTTTACATACAATTGCAAAAGGAAGAGTGATCGGTCCGACTACAGTTCCTTTTACTGAGGTCAAAGAAGTCACTGAATATCATGTTTTGAGCAGAGTTCAAGGCAACTCACTCCCACTCTTTTTATAGTGATCTTTCTTGGCTTTTTGGGAGTTTTATCCAAGTCATTAGCTGTGTTGCCTGTAAAGGCAGGAGCTGAGCTTTCGTTTGAACACAATGAGCTCTCAAAGACGCTGCCGCTTATTGTTTCTTTTTGAAAAGATGGCACTTACTGGATCACACGGATAAAAAAGCATTGCGATCTGATCATTAGTTCACAATACAAATGGCGCTGTTTTGGGTTTACCTGCTTCACTGTAACTCCACATAAAACATTTCTACAGCATGGTCCGCAAATCCCCACTTCACAGCTCAATCTTCAATGCCAATCATCTTTTGTAATTACCTCAGGTTGCAGTTCAATTTAAACTGAAGTTTGCAGTTTTCTGTGTGTATTACTGCACTGTTTGCTGCAAAATGCATGATTTTGATGACCATTTTGCATGAAAATCGCCCGAATCGGACGCTTTTTGATTCCACGTGCAAACAAACGCATGTCATTTCCCCCGACAACAAACCACTAAGATGAAAAACTGACACAACGTAAGACACGTTGGTGTGGAGCCTGGTAGAACTGAGTTGCGAGACGGAGGGGAAAACCACTAATTTTTTACGTCTGGTGAGATCGACTGATAGAGAATTTTTTATCTTCAAAAAATAGGCGCGCTCGGGAAGCTGTGCCAGATAAAAGATTTTGAGACCGTGAAAGAAGAGAAACCCCATTCCCATTTTCAAAATTATTAATCCCTTCACACTGGTCATATCCAGTCCCAATGCAGTAAAACTCATTTTCTTAGCTCGAAAAAAGGTAAAATCCCAGTTCCCATTTTTAGCCCTTAAGGACCCTCTTCAAGACTAACCTGTAATGCGTTCACAGGAGAAACACAGGAAGAAAACAGTCAGAATCCACAGACGATCCATAACAAACAAGAACGGGGATGAACTTCACTACCGTCTGCAGCAAGCAAAGGCAGAAAATGTGCAGAGTCTGACAATCACAGCTTATTTATAACAAAAATACAATAATGCGATGGCGAATGGTGCCAAAAGCACATGCTTACATTCATTAGCACTAACGTGCGAGTATTATAAATAGCGCTACGAATAACACGATTGATTCATTCATAATGATTTATTTAGCACTTCACAAAAGGTGATAAATATTTCAGCATAATTTTTTTTTATTGTATCACATCGTTAATAAAACTAATGGGCTATCTCGACAAATGTTTCGGTCGTTTGAATCTCTGTTTTGTTTGCAATAATTTCTAGCTGGTGATCAAATGAGTTGTTGAGTACCAGAAACCAATAAAACCTGAAACGTGTAACTGCCATTGAATGTATTTAACCACAGCTTGTCCATATTTAATTTACCAAATACTATATTTGGGAAATTAAGAGAAAACAGAATGGACCGATCAAATTGGCTTTTGATCAGTAGCATTACTGGGGCTAGCAGTTTCCAACTGTGACACTTGGGAAATACAGAATCTGGAAAAGCTGTGAACGCAAGGAACACGTTTCAATCTTATGGGGTTCTGTATGGAAATAACCGGTAGCCGGAAGAGAAGTCAAAAGTTTAGCCGTTAGGCTTAAAAATTAGAAAATTTTAACGTTTAGGTGTAAAAACTGTTATATAAAGAAAATTCTAGCCACGAAAATAAATTTTTAACTTCTCTATACAATGAAAATTAATTGTTAACTTTTCAAAAAATTTTAAACAAATTTTTAGGAAAGAGATGACAGAACAACGACTGATTTTGCTGTTGCCCTAGGATGGAAGCCGGAGGGAAAGAGAAACAGATGCAGGCCCAAAACAACCTTCTGCGAGTGCTCATGTCACACTAGTGTGAATCATGTATTGTAATAATTTGCCGCATTTTGCATCAACTTTTGAAACACAATTTGGGCGAGCTGCAAGTCTCTCATCACGCCGATATACCAGTGCATAACGCCCCCTATTCAATGTTAACAATGGAAGACAATCTGCAACCACACCATGTTAGCAATGAAACAATGGGGAGAATCAGTTTATCATATGCTTGTCCAAGATTAAATCCTTCCTAAGTTTGGTAAAGTAAAAGTTATGCCAGCTGTACGAGTATGAAACATAGAAAATGAACAAGGCAGACGACAGAGCAGTAGATGCGTTTCAAGTTCCTTCGAAGATTCTCACAGATCGATTGACGGCGCGCACCATGTCAGAATGTTACTGAAGAATTGCTCTGAGAATGTTAGACCTAAAACCTATGAGTAAAGAGGTGAAGCATGCAGTGTAGATGGAAGATGATTGGACACATACTCAGACAGACCAAAACAGCGACTACACCATAGCAATGACTTGGGCATCAGAAGGAAAATGAAGAAGAAGAAGGCAAAAAACCTCCTGGAGGCAAACGGGTAAAAAGGAAACTAGGGCAGAAGCAGGATATCGATCTTGGGAGGAAGTGAAGACCGTTGCGGCTAACTGACAGTAAGTGGAAAGGCTCTGTGAAGGCCTAATATGCCACGAGGCACGAAGATAATAGGCGAAGTTTGAGGTGAAATTTGGCAGAACACAATGCTTATTACGACGTAAGAAAAATATATCCGGAGAAAGGACACTGAGAAGAGACAGGAACTAAGTTCTCAGAAACTGGAATTGTATAAAGTGAAAGTTGTGGTTATTCGTAGTCATGCAGTGCACGGCAAGTCTGAGCAGAACCACTTTCCAGTCTTTCCTCACTATGGTTTAATTTGAGGAGGTGCCTTCTGGCTTTAGCACAGGATGAATGCCGACAGGAATCATTGATATTGATGGGCTCCTGATGCCCAACATTGAACTTGGTTCATTTCTCTTTCTCAAGCACTTTCCAATTATCTCCAGTTAGCTACAAACCTACTGAAAACCTGTACCCTATTCAGTACCAATTGAAAGGAAAAACTTTACTGACCAACTTTGAGGGCGAGTACCGCGTTAAGTGCGTGCTGCGCGCGATCGAAGTACGCATTCTTGGGTCTTTTGTTATGCAGTCATATTGTTAATGAGTGCGCTTCATCGCCACTCTGGCTTTTAATTTGTATAAGGCTTATCTACACTATACCGGATAGCTTTTCGTGTGCACATGAAAAATGTGCCGGCCTAGTGTGAAGGCAAACGACTCCCAAGGCAACTGGAACAAGAACGGTTCGCCGAAATGGAAATCGCTCTGAAACTAGTGTTTCGTGTGTGAAAAGAGGTCTATCTGATATGGTTTTTGTGTTGGCGCAAGTGCGTTCAGGTATAGAGAGGCAGCCTTTTCAAAATTCGTATGTGGTGTAGCGTTGTCTGTACTGGTATCGACAACGATATGCGTCATCACAGTGGTCAAAATGTTGTGGACTCTAACGAGGCACTGCCGAGTGAGTCCACAACAAATTGACGCGTGACACATTGACGCGAGCTGGGATGTCTGGACTCTGATCTTATCAAATTAGCCAATCAGATTGCGAGATTAGTAGCAATTGTGGTAAAGAGATGTATTCGATCGATCATTTAACATACGAGGCGCGCTATCTCTAAAGTGAGCTTGGTAAACAATATACAAGTTTTTTGATTCCGAGTTCAGGCTACTTGTGGTTTACGCTCATTTTGATACAAGTAAAATTGGATTGACTGAGAGTTTAGAAAGTGCTATTTCTTATCCCGTTGCAGTAAACTTGTGATGTCTTCTTTTGGATTTTGCAAAGTCAAATATTCATGTTCATTTTCTATTTAAGGCTTTCATTCCTTATTGATTGTTCATCTTTTTCTGAGTCAAGTTGGTTGCAATGACCACCACAGAACGTCAAACCTTACAACTGTTTAAACATACTCTTTATTTATGAGCAGTTGTTATATATAGCACACGCATGTCAAACATTACAAACTAATGCTTGTTTTAACAAGTTTTTACCTCGGTAAAACATCAAACCTTTAGTAAATATAACAGAGCTACATATCTGTGCACTGGTGATGCTGAGTTTGTCTTAGCAGGTCAAAATATGAGTTATAGGCCAAAGAAGGTCTGTGTGGTGCTGTTTTAGCTTACGACTTTAAGAAAGCATGTGCCTAAGATCACATTACCTTTGATTGTAATATTCTAGCAGTTATGCCCAACTGAACTGCAGTAGGTGGTGTCTGAAGTGTGAGTCTGGAAGGGAAAACAAGAAAATGGGAGAATCCTCAAAACCCTGTTTTGACTGGGTCGACTTTTCAAAGCAGGTTCAAGAATTGCAATCCCTGCCACCTGTCTCGTCATTACTATACCTCACCCTCTTTTCCTACTCCTCTCCCCGCGCCCCCCGCACCCCCCTTACACTCACAGCCTTACAAGCCAAACACCAACCCCTTCTATCCTATTTCTGTCAACGGTTTGTGGTTCGTTTAAATTTATTCCTGATAAGAAAACTAGCTTTGAAACTGGCCTGGCTCATATATATTGCTTACTATGCAACAGTTACACTTAATGATATTATGTTTACAACTGCACTTTCATGTTGTCAGTTCATTCCATAACATTTCAGTTTTCCCAGCGTGTGGTATCCTTCCTCGTCTGGGCCTCCTGTGTCACCAAATTCCAACTTAGCAACGGGAAGATCATCTTTGTTTGAAAGGTAACCGCTGTCCTCACGCCGCACTTTATCGTTTTTTACACAATTGCATCCCCCAGCGCCTGCACAACGCTTTTGGCCATCTCCGTACATGTAATGTACGGAGATGGACGTGCGTACGGAGATGGATGTACGGAGATGGACGTGCAGTCGGAGATGTACATTCCGTTTCCAATCAGGTGTCCTCCATGCAAACCAATCAGAACCTTTACATTCATATTGGATGTACTGTTCACAGTTGGTGGAGATAGCGGTCAGACGCTTCAAATGCTCGTAGCTGAAGCCGATGTAGGTGATATTCCGTTCGTATAAGTTTCCAGACCCTTCGGTATAATTATATCCATTGACGTGTGTTCTGTTTTCACTGTTATGACTGACAACTGTCACTCCAACACCTTCTTTGTCTGTCATATTACAGTAAGCAGTCACTGGACCCAGGGCCCCGTCCTCATCAACATCAATGATGTATTCACCACTGAAGTCACTGACCTTTTGCCTCACTGCAGTGCATGTTGCAGGAAACTTGGTATTCACAGTGATGTTTGCCTGAAGTGAGTAAAGTTTGTTTTCAACACGGCAAGTGTAAACACCACTGTGATTTTGGTTCACAGACGGAATGGACAGAGTTTTTGTTGAGTTTGTGAAAATACCGGCCGGTAGTGAAGCAGTTCCATTGTAAAGCCAGGAAATTGTGCACGGTAGTGAATTATTTGATGGGCAACATGATAAATTAAATGATTGACCGACATAAACACTGGCAGATAATGGTGGCCTGGTGATGAACTTCAGAGCGGCGAGGACTTGAAGCTGTACAGATGACGAATAACTTCCAGTAATGTTTGTAACGATACACTCATACGAACCACTGTCATCTACAGTAACATTCAGTATTGTCAGGTTTCCTTCACTGATGTTGGTTCTCGAAGTGTCCAGGCCTTCCCCGGATTTGGTCCACTTGATAACTAAGTTTGGTGGGCCGGTTGTGTTGCAGCGAAATGTAACGGTCTCTCCTTCTCTAGCTACTGACCCGTTTGGGTAAATTGTCACTAATAAAACAACAGAAAGGCAGAAATGATACAATGAAGGTATTTTAGCCAAACGTAATAAATCGATGACGGATTACATCAATGAGTAATCGATGGATAATCATTGAGTAATCAATTGGTTATTCATTGATTATTAGTGATTATCAATGGGTAAGCGATGACTAATCGATGACGAAAACATTTTTGGCCAATCGATCACTCATCGATGGCATCTTTGAGGAAGTGATGCGATAGATTACTCATCGATTTTCTATTGATTTCCTTTCAATTAGTCATTGGTTACACATGTATTATATTGCAGCAAATCTCACACAATTTTCTTGGAATTTCCTTATCATAACTTAGGGAAGGTACCTTTTTACTTGGGGGGGGGGAGGGCTGAGGAATTTTGGTATTTTTTTTCCAAGAAAGTGTTGGCCCTCCCTCGCGTTTTAACAAAAAAGCTCCTGACCCCTCCACCTTTAGGTGACTGACAAAAGTGCGACCCTCCCCTCACTACTACATGGTATGTTCCATGCTGTAGAAACCTCAGAACGTCAGTTCGCTTGTGAACGCAGTGTTTGAATACAAATATATCTCGATATTGAATGTGTGCGCGCTGAAACAAGGAAAATGCCAACAATCAGTGTGGGATATTTACGTTTTATAGCTGAAGTTTGAATATGGAAGTATAAACCTTGACTATTAGAAAAGTTTTGAACATAGAATATCTAAGGGAAAATACACGCGCTTCTTTCTCCGACTAGCCGGCATTGCTGTTGGTTATTTTAACAGGTAGGTTTATTTGTTTAGCATGCGAAATCTGCCTCTCAAAAACAAACATTTCCTACATTTCCGAATTCTGATAAAGGCGACAGGCCTCGGTAGGAAAAGCAATCGTCTCGCACACGATTGAACCATCATTAAAAACTTACCTATGAAGCCAAACATCATTTAAAGGAAAGAAAGATGAGAAAGTGAAGGCACATAAAGTAAGATTTTGACTTCTATTGTGCAGGACAGTCAGAACAACATTCAGCCAGCCTCTGACTCAAATTCGGAGTCTGACAGTGAGAGTGTCAGGGTAGAGCGCATTGTTGGATCTACCAGTACCTCGTCAGAACCAAACGACTCAGGAGATCAGGCAGTAGATAGCCAACAGCAAGAAGCTGAAGAAACGATACCTGTGTCAAGCACGAAACGTACGAAAAGAGACACGAGTCCTACGAGAAAACTATGTGCCATGGCATTAATATACATGTAGAAATGTATTTAACTAAGTACCCATAATAAAACACGAAATTAAATCAAAGTAGGTGAAAAGAAAAAAGTAAATTTGTAAGAAAAATGGAAAGCATCGTCACAAAAATTCTCATTAGAAAATTATGGAAAAGATGTGTGACCCTGCCTTAAATAGCTCGCATAAGGTATGGCCCTCCCCTTTTGGTGCTCACTTTCACTGATGATCCTCCCCTCTGAGGCCCCAGCCCTCCTCCCCCCCCCAATAAAAAACGTACCTTCCCTTACGCGCTGTGATAGAAATTTCCATCAATGGTTCGTCGCTATAATAAGAGTAGAGGCATTAAACATGCAAGATATGTTTGCTGGAAAATTCTGTGGCCTATCGATTATTCATCGATCACTCTTTGATTATTGGATATAATCAATGACTAATCAATTGATTAATCATCATAAACCATAGACTATCTATTGATTGCTGATTAATTTTATTGATGTCACTGATGTCATCGATTTATTTCATCCCATGCATATATCAGCTTAGGTATTGAAATTTACGCGTGGAACGTGCAGTAGAAAAAATCAGTACGATCTTTTGTAACTGGTGAAGAATCATCGGTTGTGAAGGATATTAGTTTTAACCATGCAGTGGTGACAATCTTTACCTTTTAAGCAGTTCTCTCCGTAGAAACCAGCTTCGCACTTGCACCGGTATCCTTTGTCGGTGAACCCGTTCTGACAAACTGAATTACTGGGACACTTCCCAGAGTTACAAGCGTTCTAAGAGTAAGACAACACAACAGAAAGAACATGCAAAATATTTCATGCAAGGTATTAGAAATAGGAACTTTATTTATAGTAATGACTCGACCTATCTTGGAGCTTCTCTCCAGGAAGCTCAATTAAAATAAGTTTATGGTATTGTAAGATGAAGATTTTGGATCAAATATGTGTACACGAATTTGAAAGTTAACAAAAGATTAATTAATTACAAGAAAAGATATGAAGATGAAGCTATGGTTATAAATATTGAATATTTGTTCAAGTTATATTTTATGCATAAGGAGATTTCACTTGGTGCAGAGCATGACACCATCCCTAATTCATGTTATATAACTCACTGGTGAGCTGAAAGCAAAAGCCAAAGCTAGAACCATGAATCCTCAATTAGGCCCCTCCCAACCTCAAATAAAGTGCCCTCTCTGATAAGTCACGCCTCTCCAGGAGAAGAAATTTATTAAGCTACCCCCCCCCCCCGCAGCTATTAATAATCCACCCCTCCCCTGAAGAAACTATTCATGAAGATTCCCTGGTAATAATAACTTTACAATAATGTACTATGATTTGTTTAAGTCTAAGTACTTTCAGTTTGTGTCGTTATTACACCATGGTCATCGATTCGTGAAATGAATAACATGAAAACATCAGTTACGAGACTAACTGTGGGTAGGTTGATAGCTGGCTCTCAGGTCGGTTTGTATGGTTATTTGTTCGCTAATTGTTCTGCAGTGAAACGAGAACAAAACATTCATGCTAAATGTCATGAATCGCAGAATCAGTGAGTCTATAAGGCGTTGCCCTACCCCCCCCTGAGTAAGCCACCCCTCCAGTATAAGCCACCCCACCCCAACCCCCCTCCCCCACTCAACGAAACCTTGACTGAATAAGCCACCTGGGTATTTAAGGTGTTTTAATCTATTTATCGGCAAACAATATGGACCATATATTCTTAAGGAGACCACGTATGAGCTTGGTTTCCCATGATGTATTTGCCGTTTTACCTTGCTTGCCCGGTAATAGAATCCATGCTTTGGTTTAAGATCATCTGGATGTTGAATATGATCGGAATTACTCAATTCACACAGGTGCTGGCCACCTTCCCATGGACCCAGGTTGAACGACACACAGTTATCTTCCAGGTAACAATGGACGTCACATCCGCTTTCCTTATCAACTGATACATTGCGAATTACGTGTCCTTGAAGGGCTTTTCCCTGCACTTTCATCGTAAGATGCATTATGCGACATTCTTCTGCGAATATGTAAGCAATACGAAGTTAGCTAGTTTTGTTTTACCTGACATGTATACGGGCTGTCATGGAATACGCGTGCGCGGTGCATACCAGTAGTCTCCCGCAGTACCTCTCCGCCGAATTAGAGAGGTGTTAGAGGCGCGCCTTGCGGATTACATTTCCTGATGTTTGCTATGACGAGGCCTTGTCCCTGGCAGGTATTCAAACCTTGCCCAGTCGCAGCGGAGACGCTTTGGCGGGAAACCTATTTCAAGAGATTTTGAGCGATCCTGACCACAAGCTTTACAAGTTTTTGCCCCCAAGAAACCAATGTAATATTGATTTACGCGCAAAGCGCACTTTTACGGCTCCACTCTGTAAAACCAGACGTTTCCAAAACAGCTTCTTTTTGTATCATGTATCATAGATTTTTATGAGCATAGCTTTTTAACGAAATAATACATATACATATATTTTTTTTTTGATTGTCAATACTTTTCAGTATATATTTCAACCATGTATTTTAAGACTTAATTCAGTTTTTCGGCTGCAATCATTTTAAAGTGAATAAACTATTTATCTATCTAAACTTCAGTTGCTATGGGTTTACCGGCGTAATAAACCAGGCGGGATGCTGGGAGAACACGAGAAGAGCTTATTAAACATACAGCCATTTCCGGTGACATGTTCGAGAGTTCTCCCAACATCCCAAGTGGTTTATTACGCCGGTAAACCCATAAGAACTGCGATTTAATGCTTTTATAAACTAACTTTAAATAAAAACAGATTTTTTTATGGGTTTATCGGCACACTAACCAATCAGGGCGCGCGTATATCTGAGTTATTATATAACAAAAGATGAACTACATGTACTTTGTTATAAATCCCAGTTAGTTCTCGTGTTTTGATTGGTCAACTCACTCCTAGTATAAAATCCCACATCAGAATTAATCAGATACTCGCCATGCATCGACACTTACATATATAACTACTAGTTTGCAACCGGGTCTTGGACAGAAGCCACATCTCTACAACTGAGGAAAATCGTCGCTCTTGCTTACTTATCTTCGGAGATTCAAATGGAGAATGGGAGCTCAGAAAAGGTTCCAAGGGCCGATCCGGGGGGGGGATTGGATGGCTAGCCATCCCTCATTTCGTGCGGTCAAGTCTTCGTATTTCATCGATTATTAGAAAAAAAGGGAAAAAAAAAGAAAATCGATTACTACCAAAACAAAGTAGCTGTCAGTTTGCAAAATGTCTTCAACTATATGGAAAAATGAAGTGCATAATAAGAGCGCATTAAAAGTCCCTTGTGTAACTCTTTGTTTTAAGTATATATATGGCTAAATACTACGTCACAGAAAATGGTCATCCTCCCCCCCCCCCCTCACAAAATCCTGGATCCGCACCTGGGTTCTGTGTTATAGTAGACTATGACCTTCCTAGCAAGCTTATTGTTGACCAAGTTTGGTTGAATACAGCGTAAAGAATTCATATGATAACTCTCACTTACTGCTTCGTTTCAGAGTTCAGGACAAGTAGTTGGATGAACAATATACAGTTAACTTATATACCTGGGGTAATCATCATATAAATACGTGCATGCATCAAACAGAAGAAAAGTTGCTGTGAGACGATGATTGTGCGCAACTGGTTCTCGAAAAGCCTTAGTTTATCTTACTCGTGCCATTTTCGTTGGTAATAATCGTCAGCATTGTATGCAACGGTGTACTAAAAATTATCTAAGCAACATTGGGTCGCCAAGAGTTGAGAGTAAACAGTGTTTTACAGTCGGAATTTGAGTAGAACAATCTAGTAGCTGTTGTCTGGCTCACTACCCAGTGTGGGGAGAAACCGGTTGCGTAACTGACGAGCCTTTAAACGGCTGCAAAGGAGACTAGGGTTAGAAAGACCACATTCAAACGTTTGCTGTATTTTTGTAAATGGTTAGGCCCTTGTAGTTGCAGTTGTAATTTATACATGTCGAGCGTTTCTGACATGAGCCACTGGCTCGGAAGATTGGGCGACCACTTCCCACATTATCGATAATAAATACATTGATTGATTGATTGAATGAAATGCCAGTATTAACTTTTATTTTGTTGATGAAGGCTGTGTTTTCACTAGGTCGATTAACTAGCTGAACATTTTCCTAGGTGTTTGTTTACAGACCGACATAAGCTAGTTAAACATGACATCTGTTTTTACTGGGAAATTTTCAGCCACTAATAACTCGCAAGATTCAAATTACAAATCCGCACAACTTTAAAAAATGGCGGGAGAGGAAGCGCTTGTAATGAGTTCACTTGTACTGATTCTCGCTATATTTTTGCGAAAGAGAAGGAGTTTCGTTCAGAGGATGCGATTAATGTCTCGGCAGATGTGGAGTGACTGAGCTTGTCGAGGGTGACGCATGTGGCATAGGAACTTAGAAGAACTGCTGCTTGCTCGTAAGGAGGGAATTGATTCTGCATGCCGACGCTGTGAAACAGGTAAGGCCCTTGCGTGTAGTCATCTGTCATTACACGCGATGGGATTGGCTGCGGTATTTGTCGGGACAAGTTAAACCATCTTGCGAGGTAGTATAACTCTGCGTGAGTTTCCTGTCGAAAAGGCGAGAAAACCCGCTGTTTTTCCTTGTAAAAACAGTTGGCATTGTTAACTCGCTAAACTCTAGACAAAGTGTTTTCACTGTATCTCCGGACTTTTCTGACTTTAGCTTGCTAAAATTGTCCCAAAAAGTTGAAAATGACACCATACATAGAATAAGAGTTGTTTGATCGAATTTCATGGGTTTTAACAATTGATATCTATCAAGCGAAACTTTTGTCAATATTAACGTTTGCGGATTTTGTAATTAGCCGATACTAGGAGTATATAATATGTTTCCCAGTTCGAAGGTTTCCACTGTCTTCGGATGATAGCATCACCTAATATATTGCCATACATTATTACTAATTCGAAAAGCCGCAATGGTGAGAGTTAAGAACTGGCTTCAGTTGAAAGTCGTCAATTCTGACTGACGAAACAATTCTAAACTGGGGGCATGAATAAGAGTGAATGAAATACTAATGACAAGAGCTTTTAGTGTCATTCAGAGCAATTCCCTAGATTTTCCTCGTTTTCAATCGTGACGAGGAACCGACGTAACCCTTACGGGAACCTTAGATCAGATGTAGCCTGGGTCAGTTTAGGAACTGAGGTACAATTTTGACCCTTTTGAAGCTTGACGCCGTTAGAGTGTGAACCCTGCTTAGACCTGTAACCGGCTAACATGATCGAAGAATCTGGCCTTGTGGCCTTTTTTCCAGGCCGCAATTTTTCTTGAATTCTCATAATGATCTATCCATGATTAAAACAGCGAGCACTCCTTGGAAATGGAGATTTAAATCAATAACTGGACGTCATACTAAATCTACTCATTGCCAGTCAAACTTTCCGGCTTAGTTAACCATTTTGTATTGAACTATCTTTTTACTTGAAACGGTTATTTAGATAACATTTGTCGCTCTTTTGGTCTATAAATAAGTTTTGGAAGCTATTTGTTTACCTCCATGATACAACGTGCAAATTTCAAGGTTGAGGGCCAAGCTAACAATGCGGAAGTGGGATAATGACAAGGAAAATATGATACTGAACAGGAATGAATATACTCATCAGGAGTGCTCAGTGGAGCCGATATGCAAAATACCCGTTCCTCAGGCATCACTATGCTGGCTGGGAAGTATTGTATCTAAGAAGAATAAATGGCTGGGAATTAGGTACGAATGATTGCTTGCTGGCTATTTTTTCTACCGAAACTTCTGTTGGCTGGATCATGGAAGATGACACTACACGCCCACTTCCTGGCTCGCAGCCCCTTTGAAATTTTTCGCAATTTGTTGGGAAAATGACAATTTTTACCTGTCTATTATCAACGCCCTGTCTATTGTTAACGTCAGCCATGGCGCGCTTAAAATACAGGGATTCATGCGCATGGCATTTGTTTTGTTAAATTGACGCACTACGCCCCTTTATTTAATATCCTACCACCCGCTTTCACCGGTGTGTCCAGAGAGAGCGGCAGGAATCGATCATATCCAAATTTTGGGCTTTAACGTAGACCTTGGAAGTTTTTGGCTCCAGATTTGCTGTTTTCTTGGAGTAACGGGAGCAGAATCTACGTTTTGCGGTAAGCAACTACTTTCTTTCCGCTAATGGAATAGCATAGCAGCAATACTGTATTTCTTTTTCAAACGTACAAGATCAAGCAATTTAACCGCCGTGGTAGTTGCTAAGGTTTTCTCTCTGAAATCTGTGAAAAGTCTAAATTAATAGTGTATGTGATACAGCATAGTACAGCAAGTTAACTAGTCATCAAATTTTCAAGAGCGGTCCGGCTGAGCGTTGTCAGACTTAAACTGCCTTCCGAATCACTGTATTTTGGAAAATCCCTTAGTGCTTGTTAACTAAAATATATCTCTTCCGAATTTTCCTAGATCTTTTGGACCTACACTGATTGAAATCAGTGAGTGGGAAAAGAACCGGAACGTCTCACCGTAAGAAAAATTTATGTCAAATAGTTTGGCTTGATGTAGCTTGTGTAGCTGGCGTTTTTGTTGGGGAGCGCGCGCGAGTCGAGAACATGAGGGAGCGCGTGGAGATTCGTCGCTCGTCTTCGCCGCGTTATAGCTTGCGTGCTCCCCCAAAAACACAGCCAGCTAAGTAGGCTTGGGTTAATGGCTTCAGGGGGATTTACATTTTTTTTTTTGCCTGGTAAATTGTTGTTCGAATCTGTATAGGAACCGCCGGACCAATCGTGCGAGCCACGAAAACGAAAACCGGTTGCCTTTCTCTAGAATTCCATATATGTGTTTATCCGTCAGCAACCTTTCATCTCGAAACTGAAACAAACCTGTCTGGGGTCGTCACGCAACGCTGCCCGCGAGGAATGTTGCTTTCTGTTGAATCAAGGGATTACAGCATTCCGTCGCATCATCCGCTTCTCAGAGACATTAACTGCATCTTTAAAAATTTGGCGAGAACGGCAATGTAAGAAAGGTCATCGACTCCCGTCATTTTTGAAGGTTGGGCGCATTGTAATTTGAATCTTCTTAGTTAAATTTCTCATTGAAAACACTGATGTCACGTTCGGTCTGTAAACGTACACCCAGAGAAATTTGTTCAGCAAAGCACAGTGAAAGGTGTGGTAAAACTGTCAAAACACTGTTTGTAGTTGGCTCGGTTTACCCATAGTTAGTCTCCTCTACTAACTATGGTTTACCAAGACGCGTGAAAAACGCCGGCGCGGTAATTGTTCATGTACAGCCCGTAAAACTTCGCCTTGTTGAAAGAAAAATGCATTTGAATACGATAAAAATAAAACTTCGAGAAGTGACTTAAGAAAGCGTAGCTTACTCGGACAACAGCTCTCCGGAAACAATGCTATTCCTGATGAGATTTGCTTCTATACAGTCAGTGTACAAGATATTAGGTCATTTGACCTTGAAGGTTTTGACCGCGAAACACATATTCGTAACCTTCCAAGCATTACATGATCAAGTCGAATTCTGGCTTCACTTGTTCATTATTGGTTAAGCTTTCGAGGATATGACCCTATTTTTTATTTCAAAGATCTTACTTTTCGGATGCTTATTTCCCAATCGACAGGCGACAGAACGCTGCTCTAAAACACAAGTAGCGCTCTTGTTTGAATCGAAGCTCAAGATTGCGGTCTATCAGAACAGAGGTAATTATCATAAACATTTTTCGAAGGAAACAAGTCTTCTGTCTAACATAACAAAGATTTTTGTCTATTATTTCCAAGATAGAAAGCGTGACATTGTTGAGGTATGACATTCTGACTGATATGCAAGTTAATTCTAATTTCTTTGTTTATTTCCTGCTGCGCAATGCAACCTTTTTATGTTCTCATGCATTGCTTGTTTTGTAACTGATATAAAACGTTTTCAAATCTATTAAAGACGATTTTAAAACAAAACAGATATTAAAACCACTTAAAGTTTACCACCAACTGTAAGTTATGCGCAAGTATATCGATAACTTCATAGTGAAAGAGTAGTGCGTGATTCCCGCTGGTTTCCGTAACACTCGACTAGCATAAAGACGACCCTCGATCGAGGACATTACAATATTTTTAGTCCTCTTGGGCGAACACAGCGAAAAGTCCACTTTTCTGTCCTTTGATATGCCTTCCGAGTATTCAACTCAAGCCTTGCAGACCGTGACCGTGTATCTGTTGCACTCATTTAAAGTAGAAAAGAACTTAATGCACTCTCAGACTTCTATATTGTGCATTTTCCGTTTGTGATGGACAAAAATTAGGAGTTTAAAAGTTTGAGGAACAGGAAAATACACGCATTAGTTCTAATGAAAACGAGAGAGAATCTTCCGCGCTCCCGACTTGTACACAACCAGTGACGTTACAAGGTTGCTAAACTCGGCTCCAGGTCCCGGACATGGTTTGGCTCCAAAAAAGCCGATTTTTACCACCAAAACGAGCACTTTCCGTTGTGTATTTTCAAAAATAAAGGTCACCATGATTTTAAGCAGGTTCGAAACCATGAATTGAACAAATAAAAAAGAATACGAAAATTTTGTTTTAGTAGCAATTTAAGGAAGAGAGAGGTCGGATAACTTTGATGCAGGTCAATGGCACAAAAAAGAGAGTAGAAAGTGACAAATATGTTGCTGCTATCTCTGGAGAAGTTTTAGAAATATGTATGTGGGTCAGTATTAAAGAAACAGGACCATTTAGTAAATAATCTTTACCTTTGAACATTACTTCTTTACTTTCCAATAGAGGAGGCTCTGAGAAGAACCAACTAGAGAGGTCATTCTTGCAGGAGAAGGTTGCTTATTGCCAAAGGCAGCGCCACGAATGGAAACAATGATAGTGTCTTTGTGACTTCTGTTAAGATCTTGCAAAACATCTATGATGTATTTGTGACGTCTGTTAAGATCTTGCAAAACATCGGTGATGTCTTTGTGACTTCTTTTAAGATCTTGCAAAACATCGGTGATGTCTTTGTGACTTCTGCTAAAATCGTGCAAAACAACGAGGATGTCTTTGCGACTTTTTAAGAGATCGTGCAAAACAAAGATGATATCTTGGTGACTTCTGTTAAGATCTTGCAAAACATCGGTGATGTCTTTGTGACTTCTGTTAAGATCTTGCAAAACATCGGTGATGTCTTTGTGACTTCTGTTAAGATCTTGCAAAACATCGGTCATGTCTTTGTGACTTCTGTTAAGATCTTGCAAAACATCGGTGATGTCTTTGTGACTTCTTTTAAGATCTTGCAAAACATCGATGATGTCTTTGTGACTTCTTTTAAGATCTTGCAAAACGTCGATGATGTCTTTGTGACTTCTTTTAAGATCTTGCAAAACATCGGTGATGTCTTTGTGACTTCTTTTAAGATCTTGCAAAACATCGGTGATGTCTTTGTGACTTCTGTTAAGATCTTGCAAAACATCGGTGATGTCTTTGTGACTTCTGTTAAGATCTTGCAAAACATCGGTGATGTCTTTGTGACTTCTGTTAAGATCTTGCAAAACATCGGTGATGTCTTTGTGACTTCTGTTAAGATCTTGCAAAACATCGGTGACGTCTTTGTGACTTATGTTAAGACATTGCAAAACGTGAAAACCGTTCGGAGGTTGTTTGTGGTTATGCCAGTGTAGTCGAATTCTGAAGATTAATATAAAGTAATAGTAATTTGTTGTTTATTTTATTACAGGTTTTATCACTTGAATCAACCTGCAATTTACTTCGAATGCGAAACTAGAGTTGTTGGTATTAAGGGCAGTATATTGGATGTAAGGTAAGAAAAATTAATCAACTGCTCTTTGATGTTTTTTTTTTTTGTCAGGTCAGCTTAAATTGCTTTCACACTGTGAGGATCATTTCATAACTGCTCTTTGCATTGTAGCCCATAAAAATAGAAAGTGATACGCGCGTAGGTCCCCTTTCAGATGGAAACTGGTTTTAAAAAATTGGAAAGTAATGGGGGCATAGGTGCCTCTTCTGATAATACGTTTTTGTTTACTTTATTATAGGTTTAACTTTGAATCAATCTTCAATTAACCAGGGAACGCGAAGCTAGAGCTATTGGTATCGAGGGCAGTATATTGGATCTAAGGTAAGATAAAATAATGAAACATTTCTTCCGTTGCAGCTGATATAAAATAAATAGATGGAAAGTGATGCATGAAAAGTTTCCTTTTCTGATGGTAATCTTTTTTACTTCATTACAGGTTTATCTTTGAATCAAGTTGCAATAAACCTGTCATTGGTATTTAGGGCAGTATACTGGGTGTAAGGTAAAGAAATCAAGAAAAGCGGACTACTAAGTGATTAGTTCAGTGATAATTTTGACCTTATATGGTGATTTTTTGACAATGGCGGCAACAGCTCCAAAATGCCCTGGGGAGCTTATGAACTTTCCGATCAACATACGAGCGGGAAATTCAAATCATCGGAAAGACTGAACTTAAGACAAATTTTCCCCAGGGGAGGTGGCAGTGGAAGATTTTTCCGTTGCAAGTTGGCTACCGTGGGATGCGCGGTAGGGACAATGGTTGCTCTCATTAACGGTTGATCGACAATGTTTGATTAGTTGTTGGTTGAAACTGATCGAAGCAGAACCAAATTTTAGAGCATTCAAATTTCGCCCCATAAACAGCTTAAGATCTTAGTTTGTAACATTCAACTCCTGCAAAATTACCTGAATTAACTCTTCTTGCAATTTACTTTTTCGCTCTTATTAGCGGCTTGTTTCACTTGCGCTTTGGGCGCGCTCTGCGAAATTCGGGAACAGTTTATATTCAACTTTGATTATTTAACAATTATTCACCGAAGTGGAGGTGAACAGTGGTGGATCGCGGCGAGGTAAATATCCACCGCTTTCACCGTTACTGACGTGAATAATTGTTTAAGTATATACCACCCAAGCTGAATAATCAGCGGACCAAAACATTACTCTCGGTACCCAAAGCGACACTCGAAGCCATTTTGTTTCTCTTCGGTTGCTCGGAGGTGAATAATACTTTGCTAACACCTCTGAGTGAGCGCGCGGAAAGCACTAAAAAGTCTCAGAGAACGCGCGAGGCGAAATGTTGTTTTGTAAACACCAATAAGTTAGTGTTGTTAATAGGACAATCACATGACTTTTGGAGGGCATATAGTTTATTTGTGTCCCGAGTAGCATTATTTGCGCCCGAGCGCGAAGCGCAAGGGCGCAAATAATGCTTCGAGGGACACAAATAAACTATATGACCGACAAAAGTCATGCGATTATCATTATTATCAATACACAAGGCCAAATCGTACAAATTCATTTAATAAGAAAAATTGTTTAACAGAAATGTAGCATGAAACTATGGTATGGAAAGTTGTTGCTACAATACGATCAGCTAAACAAGAGCCAAATAAAATTCCTTTTTGTTTACAATAAAATGTCAAATATAATCTAGTTTTAAAAAAAGATTGGTAACAATGATTAGCAAAAAGACAGTTTATATTTAAAAAAATAATAGTCTTCCCGTTCACAGGCAATGGACTCAGCTGCAGGGCCGTTAATGCATTAACGGCCCGCTAGGAGTCATTTGCGGCCCGCAAAGCGCGTGTTTTCAAGAGGGCGGTTTTCAATTTGGCCGCGTATCTTGATAATAATTGGTATTCTTTTAAAACTTTGAATAGATTTTAATGAACGTGTATTCACGCCGCGCGCAGTTTTATGAAACAAACGACTTCCTTTGTTACGTGTCGCGCGCAACGAAAAACCTTTTATGAGAGAGAGAAACAATCCAGATTGTTTCTTGCGATCGAAAACAATCTAAAATCATTCAAATGAATAGCAACAATAGCGTTGCTTTACAAAACTTGGAGTCATTTACACTCCATTGACTACGAGTTGCTTTGATTAACATAACCTGACAATAGTGATTCGGTTAAATTGGCACTCAGGCAGTGATATAAAAGACCTGCTAAAAAACACAGATGATAAATCCAGCTTCACTTCTGCTAGAAGAATGTTCTCAAAGTTTAAAGTCGCAACTCCGCCGAACGCGTATCATTACCAATTACCAATTGTGGAAGTGTATGAAGCTGAAATTAGGAAACTTCGTTGCGAAAACGAATTGTTAAAAGTTCAGGTCGTTCAACTGAACGAGGTTCTGGCCCAGCTGCAACTACAACAAGCGGAAAAAGCGCCATTCAGATCGACGGAAAAAGAGTTTTTCCAGTTGACTAAGTCGGCGAGAAACACTAAAAAACGCAAGATTAGAGCGTTGGTACTCCAGTCAGTTCAAGGACTCGAGGAGTTTTTCCCAGTTGAGGTATGTTCATTTTCGTCTTATTTTATACAGTTGTGAATGATTCACATTTTCACATTATTCTTACGTACTTTCGCAATTTAACAATAGTAAGGAGCTTTCTGATTTTGCTAAGAAACATGCATTTTAACGGTCCGGACTTGCACGCAAACTTCAACGAATGAATAACAAACCCATCTGGAAACGGTGTTCAAAGTGGAGAAATTTGAACACGGATTGTTGTGAAAGATGAATATTTCAACTTTCACAATATTTCATCTGTCACGTTTCATTCCCGAGCTTTAAATTTACCATCTTTCTTTATTTATCGCGGATTATTTTATTAACAGTCAGTACAAACTCGATGTGAATGTTTCATTTCGAAAAAAAAAAACCAAATTATTAATAAAAACAGTTTAAATTAAGTAGGATTTCGTCACAATACTTTTACTAATACTGTCTTTTATAATGTTCTAGATCAAGTTCAGTGTACAAGGTAAAGAAGTCGTTATCCCCCTTGGCTCTGCCGAAGAAGAAGAAGAAGAAGACGGGGTCAAGGAAGAAACAGCCCAGCGTGTTCTTGTAGCTAAAGACTCCGGGCTCATCTCCGATGAAGCTTACCACGAATTGAGGATGTCTCTCCCAGAAGATGCCAGAGCCAGTTTACCGCCCATCAATGCACTGAAAGATGAAAGAAACAGGCAAAATAAGACCGTGGACATTCATCACATCACTGAGATAAGAGGCTAAATTTTTTTATAGCATGAATTAAAGAAAAAACAGCTAGCTGAGTAATGGGCTGAAATTTTAACTGACAGCTGATATTGAAAAATGAGACTGAAATGAAGATTTATTTAACATGGAACTCCACTTAGCTGGAGGATACTTTGCAGGAAGCCCAAGGCAATTTAATCATTCAGAAATTCTCTTACTCAGGCAAAAAAGGCAGATGGTGCATATCGCAACATTAAGGATATACTCTTGCAGCTTCTGCTTATTCCTGGTGTAAAAGAAGCGGTACAAGCAAACGGAAACCACTTCAATCTCCGCTTTGCTGCTGATGGTAGACGAACAAGCAACAAGATTGGTACCGTCATGGCTGTGTTCAGCATAATGGATGAGAAAGAGCACGGATCATGTGACCATCAGTATACAACTGCTTTGTATAATGGTAAAAGGCTATTCAATATATTCTGGTAATATTTAACATGTCATAATTTGCTACCACTCGGTATACCACGAAAGTTTATATATGGTGATTGCTGCATTCAAAACAACAGAAAAGATCAATAGGTCTTGGTACTCGTTTAACATAAGACATAACATTTATTTTTAAGGAAAAGAGGACTATAATGAGGTTCAGACTTGCCTGGGTGCCACTCTGTCACAAGTGGATGAGCTCCAGACTCATGGCATAACAGTTGATGGAGTGCATTATACAGTGACATGGTAAGTTGATTCAGTGACAATCACACACTCACAATAGACTAGTAAAAAACCTGATATTCATATATCTTGTATAATATGCTAACTTAAATTCTGCTCTAGGTACTGCTGTTCTGATTGGAAATTTCTTGCCATGGTATATGGACTGAATGCAGCAACAGCTAAATATTTTTGCATATGGTGCTACTGTACCAAGGCACAAATTGCTGACTTCACAAGTAAGTGGACTAAAATGATATGTCACTTGAAGTTTATGAAAATATAAACAGGGTTGTTGTTGATGTGATGTTCACCTTATTTATAGTACAACACTGGCCCATTCAAAGGAACCTTGCCGAGTGTAAAACCCTGTACAAGAAAAAAACAACAGATGAGCGAAAGGGATGTGTTCAACCACCACTGCTTTCAATCCCATTCAACCATATTATCATAGATACTCTACACCTCTTCCTACGGATAATGGGGCTACTCTTCAACCAGGTATTGACTTTTCGTTCTTGGATGCATGCAGTTTGGGCTCAAAGCTACCCGGCTGAGAGATAATCCCAGTTTCATGGTATATTGTAATTTCCTGAACAATCAAATTTTTCAGGTTCCCACAGCATTTCAACAGAACTCATTTAAATCATTTATACAACTGGATAAATAGCCAGAGTGACTTAAAGAGCTGTGTGTTGCAAAAAGCAATAATTACAACAACTATTTGAAATGAAGCAAGGGAATACATTCTAAGCAATAGAACTGGTTACCTACTAATAGTCTCTGTTTATTTCATCATAGGTTATTGAACTGGTTCTAAGCAGCAAGAGGAAAGAGGTTCTGGAAGTTGAACTTGAAAAGATTGGGGTCCCTTTCAAGTTTTATGAAGTCCAAAATGAAGATGGGCCATCTACAACAAAGTGGACAAGACTGGATGGTAATTGAAAAGTAGTATTGCAATATTTATAGAAGCCAAATGGTTGAAGTCTGCTTCTATCTACAAAATCTTTGCAAGTCATGTCATAATTATTATTGATGCCTTAAAATGTTACAATTTTTTCCAGCAAGTAAAACTATGCCTTTATAGTTTTAAGGCCAAACTGAATCCATTATTTTATTTTGTAGGTTTGGAAGTTGTGACAAAGAGATGTGCAATCAGGAAGCAACAAGAGAGAGACTTTAAATATTTACTGTAAATAGCAACCGTATGAGGTGAAATTTTTCATCACTCAAGTCAGGACAAAAGCACTTATTAACAAGAAATCCAAGCTTTGCTCAGTGATATCATTGTAAATAGTTTCATCCTAAATCAAAGACAAGTAGTAATAAGATTATTAATATTTGTATATCAACAGCTGAGTGTATATTAAAACCTAAGTTTCACATACCAAACAGAACTCTCATTAATGTGTTTGTTTCTTTTAATAAAACTATTGCAAAACTTTACTTTGTTTCTGATTTTATTTCTAATTAATATGAAACATTTCAAAACATATTCAACAAATCCTAGTTCTTCTTTATCACTGAAACAAGAATATTCTCTCCTTTCCCATTCCATGATTTAAAAGGTAAGCTGAACCTCATCATGTGTAGAAAACAAGTGTAATAGCTTTCTTTGCTAATTGCTCGTAGGTCATTACTAATAGCAAACAGAAATTTGTAACTTCCAAATTTATAATAAGAACAACAGTAGCACAAAATGGGGAAATACTATTATCACTATTTTTAGTAGAAGACTTACCTTTCAAACTTGTTCGACAGCCTTGAAATCTTGCCTTCCATCCGCCATTTTGCGATTCTGACGAAGGCACACACAAACTTGCTATTGAATGACCGCTTTCCAAAGGTACTCAGGTAGAATCGATACCAGATCGCAGTCGATCGCAGCGCTAACAGTTGTTTCATTCAAACACGCGTGGAATTACTGATCTGTAACTATGGCAGAAGAGCAGCAATCGCGATCGGTAAGAGTTTTGTTTTTTCAATACTGCCGTATTTTTGGTGTTACAGCCTGATCCGTTTATTCCTGTTTTAAGGCTTGTCAAACTTTCGTTGTAGCTTACACTCAACGACAGCGATGTCTTTGATTTCTTAGAAGAAATGATGGCATATTTGGAAGGCCACCTTCAGATTTTGGATGCCGTAAGTAAATTCCTGTCGATAATATTTAACTGAAGAAGAGGCATACGAGGCTGAACAAGTGACAGAATTACTGAAAGTTTAGTTTAGTATAACACAAGTTGACAAATTTGAGGAACTTGTGAATTTAAACTTACGCATGTCATGGAGCAAACTTATAAATTGAACATTTTATTTTTGCACTGATTTTCAGGCGAGGCCACCGGCTGACTATCTTGCTCGTTGGTAGGTAGTGATTTTTCTCCTAAAGCTGAAGTTTCAAGGAAAGGTTTAAGTTAGATTCAGCTGCCGTATGTTAATTGTGTGATATCTGTCACCTTTGTAGGGATCGAATGGTGCTCCTGGCCGCACGCTTTATCAGCGAGCAGCCAACAATGCAGGATTTGTTGGAAAATCAAGGTAAATTTTCAACTCATCTAATCGGAACAATTCGATCACATGCATTCAACGTCATGAGAATTAGAGGAATTTTCAAGCATGGCAGTGACTTCAAAAGTCGAACGAAATTCAGTTCCGTAGAATTCGGCACATTATACTAAACACTTTTAAAGAACGTAAACCATGCGAGTGCTTCAAAATAATGTATGACTTAAGACCTACGGAGTACGATGCTTGTGTTTTTCACGGTTTTCAGGGAAACAAAACTCTTTGCGATGCTGTTGTTTCTTGTTTGACTTAAATACCTTTGTTATGCTTTTTTGAGATTTCACACCCTGTCAAGTTCGCAACACCCGCGGTAAAGATGAGCAATGTTATAAATCATGACCAGGGTTCATATCTCTCGTAGGCCCACAGCAAAGAAGACAATCGAACCAAGAAAGAAGATGAAGAAAAACTAATTGTATATTTGTAATTAAAGAAATAAAATGTAAATACATTCGGCCTTCATATTTTTTCGTCTCGTAGATCTTTCTATTTGTAACTGCATTCAGATAATTTACTAGTCCTTTCTTCCATAAAGTGGTAGAGTTGTTAATTAGGGCTTTTCGTGTTGTGCATCAGTCCAAATCAAAATTTCAGTTTCGCGATAAACAACAAGTCAACAAGAGTATAAGGGAACAACATAGAGTTTGCAGCCATAAGGTCTATAATGTTGGTCATTGACTTTTGCTTTATTTGGTGGCTCCTAAAGGAGCCGTTTTGTGGTCTGTTGTAAACTTCATCTGGATAGGCTATTCATCGTCAGAACTCGAACTGATCCAGGCAAGGTCAATATTCTCTGCAAGAAAATAAAGAGTAATAAGAATATGAAGCCACGATTTAAGCGGCATAAAATCGAGAAATGCCCCAAAACAAAACATGGTACCCGTACCTTCCTCCCTTTGGTCCTGATGAATCCTTTTTCTACTAAACGTGACAAATAAGTACGTCATGTCAACAGGCCACGTCTTCTTTGGCTGGCACAAGGCTGGCTTCTCACTCTGTCCTGAAGACCACTGGCATCGGGGGCATTCAGAATGGTCGAAGTGAACTTTTCGCTGGTTCGCGAAGCGAATTGTTATCGGCTGCTCTCTGGAAACTACACATTTAGTACTTGTACGGAAGGCTCGCTCTGACCAACCAACAGGTAGAATGCGGTCGAGGTCTTCGGCTGTAACGTTGAATCTGCTTCTTCCTTGACGACATGAGTAGAATAGCTCCTCGAAGAACTTCTGATCCATCGGAACCTTCACGGTTGTTCGTCGGACATAGCTTTTTTCAGGGGCAGTTCTCGTGGACAACTTCTGCCCAATCTCGCACACTAGGTAATTGATGACTTTTTCCCTGGCTGAAATGAACAGAGGAAAACATTAGCCTTGCTGTGAATGACAGACAGAATAAAAAAAATTCGCAATATATACT
>OX453272.1:6964632-7104632 GCA_949710005.1 Ricordea florida | reverse complement strand
TAAAGTTCGTCAACATGGTTCAACGCAACAAAATAAATTGGCGACCAGGGTCTAAGCAGTGTTGAAAACACTCGTCCTTGCTTCACACACTGTAAAACAACATTCGCCCTAGCTTCACACACTGTAAAACAACACTCATCCTAGCTTCACACACTGTAAAACAACACTCGCCCTAGCTTCACACACTGTAAAACAACACTCATCCTAGCTTCATACACTGTAAAACAACACTCGCCCTACCTTCACACACTGTAAAACAACATTCGTCCTTGCTTCACACACTGTAAAACAACACTCGTCCTTGCTTGACACACTGTAAAACAACACTCGCCCTAGCTTTACACACTGTAAAACAACACTCGTCCTAGCTTCACACACTGTAAAACAACACTCGCCCTAGCTTCACACACTGTAAAACAACACTCATCCTAGCTTCACACACTGTAAAACAACACTCGTCCTTGCTTCACACACTGTAAAACAACACTCGCCCTAACTTCACACACTGTAAAACAACACTCGCCCTAGCTTCACACAATGTAAAACAAAACTCATCCTAGCTTCACACACTGTAAAACAACACTCGTCCTTGCTTCACACACTGTAAAACAACACTCGCCCTAGCTTCACACACTGTAAAACCACACTCATCCTAGCTTCACACACTGTAAAACAACACTCGCCCTAGCTTCACTTACTGTAAAACAACATTCGCCCTAGCTTCACACACTGTAAAACAACACTCGCCCTAGCTTCAAACACTGTAAAACAACACTCGCCCTAACTTCACACACTAAAAAACAACACTCATCCTAGCTTCACACACTGTATAACCACACTCGCCCTAGCTTCACACACTGTCAAACAACACTCATCCTAGCTTCACACACTGTATAACAACACTCGCCCTAACTTCACACACTAAAAAACAACACTCATCCTAGCTTCACACACTGTATAACCACACTCACCCTAGCTTCACACACTGTCAAACAACACTCATCCTAGCTTCACACACTGTATAACAACACTCGCCCTAGCTTCACACACTGTAAAATAACACTCGCCCTAGCTTCAAACACTGTATAACAACACTCGCCCTAGCTTCACACACTGTAAAACACTCATCCTAGCTTCACACACTGTAAAACAACACTCGTTCTAGCTTCAAAAACTGTAACACAACACTCGCCGTAGCTTCACACCCAGCAAAAAAACACTCGCCCTAGCTTCACACACTGTAAAAAAACACTCGCCCTAGCTTCACACACTGTCAAATAACACTCGCCCTAGCTTCACACACTGTAAAACAACACTCGCCCTAACTTCACACACTGTAAAACAACACTCATCCTAGCTTCACACACTGTATAACAACACTCGCCCTAGCTTCACACACTGTCAAACAACACTCATCCTAGCTTTACACACTGTAAAACAACACTCGCCCTAGCTTCACACACTGTAAAACAACACTCGCCCTAGCTTCACACACTGTATAACAACACTCATGCTACAATCCTGGCCAAAACAGTTTGGGACACTTGCCGTTGTTCTCGCTTTTTTGCGTGAAAGATGCTAGAAACCAACAATTTACACTTATAAATACAGCCTTAGAAAGATTTTGCCCCCTCCCCCCCCCCCAATCAATGTTGAAGTCCTTTAACTGTAGAATATTTGTGACACATCCGTAACTCCTGAAAACCAACATTGTCCAGGGGGGGGAAGGGGGATACATTGGAATGCTCAGTTTGCGGAATAAAGAAAAAGTGTCCCAAACGTTTTGGCCAGGATTGTCCGAGATATATACTACAGTCCGAGATACTAGGCTCAGCTGTGACTCACCGTACAGGATAATTCTCGGGTTATGTTTCTACAAGCTCTAAGAAAGAATTAACGCTTTATGACGGCTTAAGCACTCTTTGCTTATCGAATATTAGTTTCTTTTTTCAAATGTTTACTGTTGAAAAGCTCCAAATATAGTGTTTTTGTGCCTTACAAATAACACGTCATTTGGAAATTTCGCTAATTTCCAAATTATTTTCCGTTACGCTGCTGCCAAGCATAACCACTACAACAACTTACTGACTGAATAAAGAATGAACAGAATGGTTTTAAATATACCAATCATAATCCACGGAAGACCACTCTGTTTTCTGAGTGGTCCACGAAATAACCGTAAAAAAAGCTGTCAACCGTTGGTCTGAGTTGGCAGTTGAAAAGTGCAGCCGTATGGCTATGGAGAGCCTAGGAATTCGCCAGCAGAGGCAAGTTTATTTAATAACCTACAGTCGGGCCAATTTGACTGCTTTTCCTTCTCGGGAAACCTTTGCTACAGCAATAGTCCATGCGTTTGATAAAACAACAACAGCAAAAGTATTGCACTGGGTTGTCTCTGCTGAGCTTCACAATGATTGTGATACAGAACGTGGGAATCATTACCATATGACTATAAAACTAAACAAAAAAACGAGATGGGCAAATGTTCGTTCATTCCTGGACAAGGAATTTCATATTCAGGTTAACTTTAGTGCTGTTCATACCACCTATTACAGTGCTTACAGGTACACTGTGAAAGAAGACACCGAACCGCTGTTTTCAGACAACCACCCGGATATCAACGACAACGGTGAGCCGCGAACTGAAAAAGCCATAAGTGTACGCAAGAGAAAGGGCAAACGGGCAGAGGGTGCAGCAAAAAGTAAGAAGACATCACGAAGACGGATGTCTGTATATGATGTAACTCAATTGATTCAATCGCGCGGTATCACCTCACGATTACAATTGGTAGCCTTAGCTGTTCAGCAAAATCTCGCTGGAAAAACAAATCTGTCGGAATTCATTGCCAATAGGGGTCACAAAGCAGTGGATGATGCATTGCAGCTCGCGAAAGAATTCACGGATGCCGAGGCCCAACTTGCAAGGAGTCAAAAAAGTCGCTTGGAGTTGCTAGAAGAAGCTTACATAGGCGATTGTGCTAGTGAATGCAAGGAGCAATGGTTACAGTGCGCTAAAAGTCTAATTGAAAAAAATGGTATTTTGTTAAAATACTTCTGTAATGCTATTTACTCAGCGCTTCACCTAGGACGAGCAAAATACCGCAACATTTACATCCACGGACCTGCTAATACTGGGAAAACCTTCATTTTATCTCCTCTCAAATGTATTTATAGAGCGTTCTGTAACCCAGCGACTGGTACTTTCGCCTGGGTTGGAGCTGAACAGTCTGAGATTATTATGTTGAACGACTTTCGGTGGAGCCCTTCTATAATTCCTTGGTCAGATTTGCTGCAGATTTTGGAAGGTGACATTGTCCATCTTCCAGCACCTAAGAACTTTTGCAGCAAAGACATCGAATTCAACAAAGACACACCATTCTTCGCAACAGCAGACGCTCCTTTGGTCTTAGTGAAGGGTGGCTCGATAGATCAGGCTAACTCTCAGATGATGTCAGTTCGCTGGCGTTTCTTCCATTTTTGGAAACAAATACCAGAAAAAGACCAACTTCGTCTAAATCCCCTGCCCCAGATGTTTTGCGAAACTTATTCTTGACAATAAGTGAAAACCATGACAGGCATATAAATTATAAGGTAGCGTGAGTAACGCATCAGCGTGCCATTCTTTCACGGTGCTCCGTGGGAATTTACTGTCTTTCTCCTCGAAGAAACATTTCTTATTTCTCGATCATTATAAATAATCTACAAGAATGCCCCTTCATTTAATTCTTGATAAAATGTTCCTTTCATTATACGGCGAAGTTAGAAAATGAACAGTGCTCCGTCATTTGTTTATTCAAGAGTTGATACTGGTAAATCATTTAAAGTGACATTTGAATGGAGCACTGTTGTAAACCAAGAACTTAAAAGCAACTTTGTGAATATATTCCGTGTTTCGAATAGCATTAATTGCCACTTGTCATATGAAGGGAATAACAATTGTGTGTAGCCTGTTAAACAAGAACTAGAAGCGATGTACAAGTGGAGAACTGTGTTGCGTTACCAGGGAGCACGGCATGCTCAGAGATAGTGATCACGCTAACGGTGCATTAAAACGGTTTCAAGTTTCCTTTAATTGATGCCATTCATAATGCTCTTTTCTTCTACGCTTAATACTTAATCCTTGCACCTTGGGATGCAATGATTTGATCGATTCGCTTTGGCATGCTCCTTATTGTACGATCTATAAGTTCAGTAGATACGGAATCAAAACAGCGCATCACTCTGCTCTTGAACTCTTCAAAGGACTCATACACTACTTCTAGACGAATTGCCTCGTAGTCTAACATCCTTCTCACCATATGGAATACATTCTCAATTGGATTTAAGTCAGGGCTACGAGCAGGAATTTGATGTAGTTCAGCACTGATATCTTTTAACGCCAACTTTGCGGCTTTGGACACTTGCGATGGATCATTATCCATCACGAATAGTCGGCCTCTGGATCTCCCAGCCCTTACAAAACACCTCGGAAATTGCTCTCTCACAAAAGAAGCAAAAAAGTTGCCGTTCATTGTATCATAAGGTTCACGGAGAATTACACCTTTTCGATAACTTATACATGAGCTACTAAAACATGCAGTCTTTTTCCTCCTGCAAGATCTTTCGATCCTTTGGCAGTTACAGTCAGTCCCTCTGATCGTTTTCGCCACACGCGAGCTTTGGCTTGGGTTGCTGTGCTTAATGGATTAGTTTTGTAAATAAAGGACACCCCATCTAGGTAAAACACCACATATTTGCTCCAGAACTCGGGTAATTGCTTCAATTTTTTCTTCATTCTTCGGGCGTATTGTAATCTTACCAAACGATCTCTCGCACTCAATAGTCCTTTCTTTCGCGTTTGAAGAAATCTAAAGCCCTGCTCGTTTAAATAACGCGAGAAAGTCCTTCTGCTTGCCTGATGACTTATTCCAGATGCCTCCGCCAAAGTTTTCACGGTGAAATTAACATTCTTCTTTCGTACCTTGTTAATAGTCCGTATTAACGCTCTCATTCCGCGTTGATCTATCTTTCTCGGCCTCCCTCCTTTATTCTTCGACGGTCGATCTCTGGACTTCAACTTGCTGTTATTTGTACATAAGCGTTGCACTTCAGACTTAGAAATTTTGCACCTATTGGCGATCTGACGGTAGCTTAAAGACTTCGAAGTTGCCTTTCTTAACAGTACCGCCAGAGCTTTGGCTTCTGGTGTTATTTTTGATCTCCTTTTTGCCATTTCCAATGTTTTGTTTTCAGCCGCATTGAATGTAAAAGTATAACATTGTCTTTATGACGCATTAACACGCGCAAAAGAATAAATAGTATATCCTGCACTATAAATGCAACTTAGTTTCCCCTTCAGACTTTTTTCTCTAGAATATTAAAAGAAATACACCTTTGAATAACGAGGAATGTTTTAAATTTACTTTTTGCAGTTATTTCAATGTTTTCACTTCAAATAAATTTTTCTCCGAGTGGTTTGTTTTTGGGTGTAGCAATACACTTCCTAACAAGAATACTGGATTATAAAAAGACATCATTCATGAGGTAAAACAAATCAAAAACGAACAAACGACAGCCCAAACATTCACATTTGTGAGTATAGTGCCTGGGAAAGTGAACAATAACAACATTTTCATCATCTAGGTAAACAGGAGTTTTCGGACAATCCTGGCCAAAACAGTTTGGGACACTTGCCGTTGTTCTCGCTTTTTTGCGTGAAAGATGCTAGAAACCAACAATTTACACTTATAAATACAGCCTTAGAAAGATTTTGCCCCCTCCCCCCCCCCCCAATCAATGTTGAAGTCCTTTAACTGTAGAATATTTGTGACACATCCGTAACTCCTGAAAACCAACATTGTCCAGGGGGGGGAAGGGGGATACATTGGAATGCTCAGTTTGCGGAATAAAGAAAAAGTGTCCCAAACGTTTTGGCCAGGATTGTAGCTTTACACACTGTAAAACAACACTCGCCCTAGCTTCACACACTGTAAAACAACACTCGCCCTAGCTTCACACACCGTCAAATAACACTCATCGTAGCTTTACACACTTTTAAATAACACTCGCCCTAGCTTCACACACTGTCAAAAAACACTCGTCCTAGCTTCACACACTGTCAAACAACGCTCGCGCTAGCTTCACACACTGTAAAACAACACTAGGTTTCCGCGATGTTACGTCTCTTGAGTGTTTTTTTTTTGTTTGTTTGTTTTTTTTTTCTTTTGTTCGAAAATTCCAAATTTCAATTAAATAAGGAAGTAGGTTAGTATCCAAGCCAATTAATTTTTCATGTTCATGTTACCAGGAGCCCATCAGGCCATTAGCCCTGGTGTTACCGATTCAATGTTTTAATGTGTCGATCACATTTGTGGTTGACAGACAAGCTCAGTAAATTATGCTTCTATTTATCACTTAATTAACTACTTAACTCTGTACAAAAGAGTAAATAACTTGCGTAGGGTTAAAGAGTGTTTAAGTAAATTGCCTCTGGTAAAACTTTCTTTTTCTTTCGATTACAGATGATTGTCGCACTGTCGAGTTTCAGCCTGAAATCGAGGGCCGCGCTTTACAGGGTCACGTGTTTAAAAGTATCAATATACAAAAGAAGAGCGCATGTCATGTACAGTGTTTTCAAGAAGCTAACTGTGTGTCACACAACGTTGGTCCCGTGATGAACGACGGATTTCGCTTGTGTGAACTGAGTCATTCTGATCATAATTTCCATCCTGATGATCTTGTATCTCGACCAGAATTTACTTATCATCCAACAGAAGTAATTTTGTTCCTCTGATTTGTAGCGGTTTATATTTCTGGGAGACCAACAGTCCAGCTCGCTCCAGTAGCTATTAACCCTTTACTCCCTGAGAGTGACCAACATGTATCTTCTCTTAAACATAATACTACAAAGGCAACCATAGAGCTCATGAGAATATGCAATCTGAAAACTTGTATAGGTTTTTGTTGATATAACATCAAAATCTCCACACTGTTGTAATGAAAGATGTATTGAGATCAGTTAGAAGAATTAAGATTTTGATCTCAGGGGTTAAAGAGTTAACTGGAATTAAATTGAAAAACGAAATATTACTAAACCTCTTATTGACTGAGGTATAAACTATCGTGTCATTGGTATAGGTAATCACATGATTTCGAGTGCAATTTGGGATAAGTCAGCTCGAGTAAATTTTTCAAAGGCTAACCAAATTGCACGAGCCCGTAGGGCGAGTGCAATTTGTAGTCTTTGAAAAATTTACGAGTGCTGATTTATCCCAAATTGCACGAGGCAAATCATGTGATTACTTGTTAATAATATACATGCAAAAATTTAATTTCAACTTTCTGCACTCAATTTCAACTTTTTGCACTCAATTTCAATTTTCTGCACTGTTTGGGATTAATTGACGAGCTCTCAGCGAATAAGCATGCTGAAATTTTTGCATGTATATTATTACAGCCGAAATCAACTTCATATTGAAATTTTAAGGAAACGTTGTATGCTAATAGGGCAAAATGTGATAAAATACATGATCGATATCCCTATGACGTAGGACACACATCAGAGTACCGAGATTTGTATATAAGGAGCCATCTCTCATATCTCTCATATAATCTAATTGGTCTTTTTGTCGTCCTCTGTTTTAGAATGCGTGTGCAATGAATCCCTGTCCTGCGAATTTTTGGTGTCAAAATGGATTTACAGACAAGAAATATCGCTGTATTGGTATCTAATTTACAGATATATAAGTACAATGATTTTTAGTGAACTCATTTCATTGCTGAGAGTATTTTTAGAACTATTGCTGTATTTTTAACATTTTCTTTTCACAGAGTTACCGTCCGTTTTGTTTATTCATGCGAGCGTTTTTGAAGGAGGTACGGCTGTAGCTCTAGTGTGCAATGCAACAGGACAATTCAATCCCAAAATCACTTGGAAAAAGACAGAAGGAAGCCTGCCCACTTCAAGAACCAACATCAGTGAAGGAAACCTGACATTACTGAATGTCACTAAAGATGACAGTGGTTCGTATGTGTGCACTGCTACAAACAGCGTCGGGTCTCACAGGTCAGCGATCGAGCTAAGAATGCACTTCAGACTCGTGACGGTATACCTTGATCAGATGCTCCAGTTAAATTGTCCTATTTCCATTGACTTACAGTCAGCTGCATTTTGGCTGCACAATGGAACTGATTCACTTCCTGATGGCATACACAGTAACACGTCAGACAGTTTGATTATTCAAGCTTTCAAGCTGCATCACGAAGGAAAATTTATCTGTGTTGCACAAAATTCGTCATTGTATGATATGAACGTCTTCGACGTTCGTGTCCAGTTTCCAGAGACCTGCAGCAGGGTACGATCAAACATAAGTGACGTCAGTGGTGATTACGTCATTGATCCAGATGGCGACGAAGGTGAGGCTCCATTCAATGTGTACTGTGACATGGCAGACAAAGGAGGAGTTGGAGTGACAGCTGTCAGTCATGACACTGAGACCAGAACACACGTCACAGGATATGAAGGGGCTGGCAGTTATTCACGTGATGTGGAGTACATTGGTTGCAGTATCTCTCAACTACAGGGCTTAACAAGTGTGTCCTTGTATTGTGAACAGTTTATTAGTTACAAGTGTAAACATTCTTATCTGAATAATTTCTTACGCGGCTGGTGGGTGTCAAGTAAAGGCGACCGCATGGATTACTGGGGCGGAGCCACCAAATCAGGCAACTGCGCATGCGGAGAGACCAATAGCTGTGCAAATACAAAAAAGAAGTGTAACTGTGACAAAAATGACAATGTGTGGCGTGAAGACAGCGGCTTACTCACTAACAAGACTGACCTGCCAGTCTCTCAACTGAGGTTTGGTGATACTGGTTCTAGTAATGAAGAAGGCTATCATTTGCTTGGTAAACTCAAGTGCTATGGGTTGTAGTGAGACCGGGAACACACGAAATACCCGGCTACAAACAAATCAAGATGAAAACACGGACCGTACTCGAGACTGACGCGAGTGCACGCCAAAGTTAATACTTAGAGATATCATCATTTATTATGGGCTCCGGCATTTATAGATGCATTTCTCATTTGTACTGTGTTCAGAACTTATATATTAAAATTTAACTATAGTACTGTTGTATTTCTAAAAGTTAATAAGGACTTAATAATGTGTAGTTTATTTTCTGTTTTTGAATGAATCGACTAGTAGTTATGATCTAGTAGATAATTATTCGTTAAGACAGCTGAACCGCAATCACGTGATCATTAACTTAGTATATCCTTGTAAATAGCAATAGATAGTTGAGTTCTAATAAAGCCGTCTTGCAGTGCAGTTGACTTGTGGTTCACTGCGTACTCTGTAACAGTACAAGAAGCTTGATTGAGACACAACATAATGCTTTGATTGTCAAATGAAAAATGCATGGTTGGAGTAATCGCGAGGTATGTGTAAGTTTGACCCGACTTAGATGTTTCAGTGGTCATGATAGCAATCACAAACTGCTTTGATTAATAAAATCTTCCGTAAAATTTAAAGCGCAGAATATTGATCATGAATGACACGAGCTTATATTAAAACGATAAACCCCATTAGTTTATACCAACTCAGCAACCTTGGCATTTTGAGCAATTTGATTGGCTCTCCACCTCGGGATATTTAACAACTATTCAGCGAAGTGGAGGTGAATAGTTTTTTTAGTAATAATAAAACAGTGAGATAATGTACACCACAAAAAGAAAATGGAAGACTTCCTAAGTGACAATCCAACGCGGTTCGGATCGCAGTAAGGGATTTTCATTGTAATGACTACCGTACGTCTCATTTTCTGGATGATAGAAAAATTTTCTGCAGACATTTGCTTGGTTCTAGTGGTGACATTTCTTTAAATGGCGTCGCAAACTGTTTCTGTATTTGAAACTATTCCGTAATAATTATAATTCAACTTTGGTTCTCAAGTCAGTGAACAAGTGACACAAGATTAATTTGCATGTATAAACAAAACCATTCTCGTTGGTTTTTATCGATTAAGTCCGCGGGTTAAAAAGATGAACGATTACCTTTAAACACGGCCAAACCAAATCTAGTCGCTTTTCAGGGACTGCTTCATTGTTAATTCGGATGATTTCTGCGCTTGTCACGAATGCAAACACGAACGCCGTATTTTTCGAAATTCACGTGACGTAGCGAAAAACTCGCAAGTTGTTCGGAGGTATATAACACAGGATATTTCGAGTTTGACTATCCAATGAGAGCCACCTTCAACGTTATCCACTCTTTTGGTATGTATTTATAAACACTATCTACCTCCTAGGCTTCTGGGTAATCCTTGTATAAGCGAGACTTAGTCATAGAAATCAAAATGGCGTCAAAATAAAGAATGGTTGCTGGACCGGGTCAATTTTTGCTGTAGAGCTATTTATGAGTGTCACTAGAGAGGTTAAGAAAAATACCAAGACAACGGTGATTTCAACCAGAAAAGACAACAAACAATAGCACTAATGAACGACACAATGAAACTGAACGGGCACAACACCTAAGTTCTAGTAACTCTTTTTGCCGGCGTATTCCATCCCAAATCCACAACGTGAAGTGAGAATATTCTTCAGGACGCTAGTGTTGAACGGCAAAATTCAAACAGTAACAATTGAAATATTTCACCATGTGAAAGGGAATAGGAAGCAAAATCATCGTGAAACGGGCCTTTCGCCATATGCAGCTACACAATAGGTAAGCGGTTAAATTTTTTCACCGGTTGTGCTGTAATCGGCGTCGTCGCCGTGTTTGCTTAAGCTCCCTTCTGAAGTTGCTTCATTGGTATATACTAAAACAATTATTTTCCTCAATCTCGGTAAGTGGTGGCTTTAGGAATACTCTGCCACTATTCACCTCGATTCATGAGAATAATTGTTTATTGTCGACTGGAATACCAACTGGATAATTTTAAACTTTCGATAAACAGTGGGCACATCTTTTGTTTGAAATGAAAACTTTATTTCATTGTTTAGAGCATAAATGATATATAGATAATAACTTGGTTAAATTCAGGAAGGGGAAGGAAGTCTAAAATTGTAACCTCAGACAACATTGTTTTAAATCTTCAAATATGTGGTCATTCTATATATTAATCGCGTAATTTACTCCGTTTTTTCAGTTGATTTTATCTCATGCCCAAGATTTGTGACACAGGGGACTCCCTTTGTATTCTGAGTTTTTAGGAACCTGAGGAAATACAAAGAGAAGTTATTACTACAACTATAAGCAGGTTGGTAATCTGTTACTGCATAGGTTATGATAGAAGTCCGATCCAAGGAAGTAGTTAAGATTCCTAAATAATTGGGCTAGATATTTACAGAATACACCGTAGTAGTGCGAAATGATTGGGAAAATTGCCATGACAACGTTGCTCCCAGTCGTGAGATGTCAGGTCCAGTTTCTAGCGGTTATGAAATTTGTTCGAGTTACTGATGCATCGCGCCTTGTGCATTTACATATATGAATACAGTGCATGAAAACCTAATGAGCTCTAAATGATGGTTTGGCAATGCACTCGGCAGGCCTAAAATGTGTCGATTTTCAAAGCACGTAGCTCCGAAAAGAACTACCGTGACTGTGGAGAACTTGAGTGTCATCTTGAATTTTGCTTAGGTTGTGGAAAGTCAGCAACAACATCAACAACCTTTTTCTGCATGAACTTCGCTCCCCCATTCGAGCTTGACAAGAAAAGTAGCCTCGAATGATTGATATATATGGAAAGGAAGAAAATATCTATATCAATCATATCACACTGTGAGCAAACCAGTGTGAAAATACTAAATTAAATGAAATAAAAATTTTGCGTACCGATGAAGACGCATTGACGTTCACCGGATCGTAGCCGTTGGAGTTCTGGAGTTCCTTGATGCAGATATTACAGTCAGTTTTCCTGATTTCCTGGTCAAAAGATATTGTGAGATAACAATTACAAGGTGAATAAGATATTAAATGCTATAAATAAAATAAATTTATATACATGTACGAAAAATAGAGGTAAATTCTTTTCCATATCAGAAATTGTCCACCGCTCTCCGAGCACGCTACCGAATACGAAGGATTATTAACACAGTAAAAAAAAGTTTAAACACCTTTCTCTTCATGCGGTAGATTTGGTAAAGTGTTGAAAAGTTAAAGTGTGAGGAAGGAATACTGGTACGGTTTAAAGAATTGAAGCCTAAATAAAGCTGCAGATGCCCATGAAGCGACTGGTAATAAATAAAGTCGTGATTAAGTCATTCACTAGTTCAGTTAGCAAGACTACAAGTAATTAAAGTTGTCAGTGCAGATTCGTAGTTAGAAAATCTGACATTTACAACGTTGAAAGAAGCTACCGATGTGCACAAATACGTTTAGCTGTAAGTATTCTAAGTCTTATGTCAAACGATTTAGACCGTAATGTTGAAAGTCGATTCAACTCAGCAGTGGAGATCATTCTGCCGCTCTCTTCATGTTCTTTAGTATCTACTGCATCTCTTACTTACTACCCGCGGTTTAACTCTTACCTCTACCCATGATGCAATGCTGTTATAATCAGGTGCAAGACCTTGCGTCAGTGAACTGTGGGACTCTGACACGATCACTGTGGGTGTGTTGGTGTAGGCTTTGTTAAAAGCTAGATTCTGGTACGAAAGGAAAATGTTTTAGGCTTCTGTGCTCAAAACGGTGGTGAAATTAGTAACAAACGAATGAATCAAATCAAAGTTAATAAACACATTGTGCCTTGGGCTAAAACTATCCATACAGTAAGATTGAGGAAATATACACGAGTTATTAACCAATTATCGAGTTATTAAACGGGCGAACAGCCATATCATGTTTGTTACCATGGTAGCGCTGATTGCAACTGCATTGTTGCTATTCTGGGTTGTTGGCCACTTTTGCGTGCGTGAGTTAAAGGAAGAAAAAATGATCAAGAGCTCCCAGCTAAGTAAGAACAGTAAAGAATTTATTTCACTTCGCACGATGGTCTAAGGTTTAGACCGGTAATTGCGCAAAAAATTTAGTCAATGCCATACCTGACAGGAAGAATTGTGATTTTCAGGTTTGAGAAGTTCATCGTTCGGGAACTGAAAGGTTCGTCTCTCAGCGAGCATTTTATCTGGGAGAGTTTCATATGCAAACAAGTTCTGGGAAGGGAATGACATTCATGATTTGCAAACACCTGGTGAGGACCATAGCCTGAAAAAATAATGAAAAAATAATGCCTGAGACAATATAATTAAATTCTCTTACTATATGTTGAGGGTGTTGTTTTGACTACATTTTAACACAAAACGTAGATCACTCATTATTTGGAAAATTCCATATTATAATCTAAAAGTGACTGTGGCAATGCAAATGCTTTGTTTATCCTCTTTGTGGCTATGTAACTGCCAAAATTGTGATGAGAAATTAATAGGTGGTTTTTCATTTGAGAAAATAAATGTTAAACCTTAAGCTGACAATTTACTCAGGATCTTAGACTTGCCGATACCATGGTATACCGTCTTGGGACGGAAACCGAAATTGGGTATGCCGTTCTTTAACTTTTTGAAGAAAGATTTTGCTAATAAATGAAATGGTATCTAATGAAAATGGAAAACATGTAAGCAACTAAGCCATTAGGTTCGGTAGATACTGGTGAATGTCATGTACCCCTACGTTTCGTGTGTCGGTACATATTCACCGGTATCCCCCCGTGTTCCCTCTTTCCATTGACCGAGACTTAATGGCTAACGATTTGTAGCCCTTGAATAATATAAATCTCACATAGTCCTGTATATTGCACAATGATAAATTTGTTGTTTTTTTAGGGGAAGGGGAGGGCTTTTAAGCATATTCACTTCATACGCAGTTATCTAGTTGATAGCACTATTCAGTCTATGAAGAATCTAATCCATGATGCTTAACTTTAATAATTGCTGCTTACCACTTTGATGTTCTTATGTAAGCCGTCAAAGTTCTGCATTTCTCTCAGACAAGCCTTGAAGCTGTCAGCTTTGACATTCTCAGCCCAGACCGTGGCTGCGTCATGCTTCTGATCTAGAACCTTGTGTTTAGCGGTCAGTAAGACGTAGAGAACCTGTGCAAAGCTTTGCTGCAAAGAAATGGGTGACCAATTGTTGTTTTTATATTATTGTAAACAGAACAGTTTTATTTAACGGAGCATCAGTAGGTATTTCGTTCGTTCGAATTCGTATCTCAAGGTTTAGGTGGTAATTTGTGAGTTTTTCACATGCTATAGCGCGATCATATGGTCTTTACAAGGGATTTGTGTGTCCATTGACATCATGACTTACACGGGCAATCAAGCCGTTAAAAAAAGATATGAATACCACACCCTGACGACACGTAACTTAGTTGACTACGAAGATGACCTCCGCTCAGATTATGCAAACGTCGGTTATTCACAGCTTTTCTAAAAACAACCTACACCCCGTTAATGGAACTCGACAAACAACTATCAAGGCTCCAATGAGCGAACCATTTACACCATTGAAAAGGGTAGCGAGACGCTAAAATGATAGTAAAGGCATGTAAGTAAGTAAGAGACTTTGTTTTATTTAGGGTAACACTCAACAGTAACTAGAATTACTGACAAACCCGTGGCCCTCTTAAGGCGATGACGATGGCATCTACTCACCGGAAATATAACATCTTGACACGTGGTACCGTCCCACCATTGAGACATGTTAAGCTGACCGGCCACTGCCCCCACAGGAGATTCTTGATACGCAATGTAATCAATGAAAGTGAGCCCTCCGTCTGGTGTAAAGCGTTCTGCCCTTCCTGCTTTAAACCCACACACCACGAACTCTGTTAAACGGACGTTCTCTACCCAGTTTACTGCGGCATCGTGAATCATGTTTCCGGTGTAGTTAAAGTAGTTGATGGAAGTTTGAACGTGAACTATTCCTCGGGAAGCTTCAAAAGTTTTGTTTCTGCAGCAAACTGCTCCGCATTGCACATCAATGGTATTGAGACGGAGAACAACACGATCACGTTCAAGGTAAAAAGCTGCAGAATATTATGATAATAACCTTGTCACATTAAAAGAAACCTGTTTGTCCACAAAACATGTAAGCCATACACGAGCTATTAAAACAGACATTTGTATTTAACCCGGCGTAGCTTTATGACGAAGTTGAATTTACGGCCAGCGTATGGAAAGGACCAAACTTGTGTAGTAAATATTCGCACAGTTAAGTTCAAGAAAGCCCATAACTAAAATGAAAATAACATGACAATTTCGGAACGTGAAATTTTCTTAACGTTTTGCACGGTTTGTCAAATGTGTGCAAAAAATACATCTTATGTTTTTTTTTGATAACTGAGACGATCTTTTGCCCTCACTTGCTCCTATAGTGTCGTTGTGTAATTTGTTGGAGGAACACGATCCCCGGCGCCGGAAATTTCAAACATAAACTTCTCAGTCAGTAACTTACGTTTACAACCTCCGTAGTGTTTGATGCCTGGGTTCTCCTGCTTCGTACAAACCATATATTGAAACTCACAAAGGCTTTTATGTGTAGCATCGTTGTTGTCAAAGACAGGGTTGGAGACTTCGTCTTTACAAACTTTACATTTACAGTCGTAAGTTGTTGTACCTGAGGTTGCTTCACACACCGCATAGTTAAGACATGTCTTGCCGGTACAGGGATGATATTTTAAATTTTAATCTACACGGAAGGCAAATGAAATAAAGTATTTCTATATGGAACTCCCTAACTGGTTCCATATCATGTTCTGAGTTGCATCTAACACGTTCTAAAACCATTTGGGATATTCTAAAACTATGATTTTTTGGCAATATTGAGCTTTTTTATCATTACCTTACTAATTTCCCTAAAAAACTATACAAATTCAACTAAGAAATCCACTGGTTTGCCATGATTTTACTTCAGCTGGTAAATTAGAGCCAATTTTGTGTAAGGTGCTCCAATGCATGGAAGGAAATGTCAAACAATTTCAAAATTAGGGAAGGTAGTAAACGTAGTGAGAAATGAAAGTAAAGGACCTTAATATTTCCATGTTCCATCCAGCCAAGGTATGCAAAGGAACATGGAAATTTCCATATTCCTTTCACAGACACAACGTAAAGGGGTTTGGAAATTTCCATGTCCCTTTCACAGACACAACGTAAAGGGGTTTCGAAATTTCCATGTCCCTTTCACAGACACAACGTAAAGGGGTTTGGATATTTCCATGTCCCTTTCACAGACACAACGTAAAGGGGTTTGGAAATTTCCATGCTCCTTTCACAGACACAACTTAAAGGGGTTTGGAAATTTCCATGCCCCTTTCACAGACACAACTTAAAGGGGCTTGGAAATTTCCATGTCCCTTTCACAGACACAACGTAAAGGGGTTTGGAACTTTCCATGTCCCTTTCACAGACACAACGTAAATAAAAGCGAAGATAACAAAAGCGTCATATATCTTGCCTTTCAAATAACCTTTTACTGTTACATATTAATGCATTGATGCAATTATATTGCTTTGAGCCTTACAAGTAATCTAATAATTTTCACATCTCGAAAACACTTTTGTGAGATTTTCCTAAATTTTAGGATCATTCTTAAACCCTTCTAAGGCTGAGATTGACCTACACAGCAATAATGCAATAATACAATGCAATAACTGAAATGTTCTTTTTCTGTAAGAAAAACCTAAGAGCACCTCCAGTAACCAGCTTGGTAGGAAAGGCATGGATAGAACCGTAAGAATGACAATTCACGTTTGTGTACTCATGTTCTCCGCAAACTTTTAATCAGGTGCTCATTTCGAGAGAGAACTGCAACAGACTGTGTACCAAAACGCAAATCAGACGCCCCAGGTTTGCAGGGCGCTTTATTTTGCTCATTAAACCTATTGTTTCCTTTTTTCGCGATCTCGCTACCTTAACCATTGTCATTTCTTAAACTCCCATTGTCAAAGGAAACTGCAAAAACGCGATGGAATTTTTTTCCCTATAAATCAATCAAATTGGTAAATTTCACTATTTTTACTGTATTTCAACAACTTTCCGCCTAATTGATCTAAGGTTTGTCTCATCGGTTTCGGCTACGATGCGATTGAATTCTCCAATCCACAGGCAAACAGTAGCAGAACCTGGAAAGAAGAGCAAAATCCAAAATGTTAGCATTGTTTGCGAGTATTTGGCACAATTTTTGGGCCTCAACTACAAACCGTTAAGGAGAAGAAGCGACATTTTCATTTTTGCTAGCAATTACAAACTCATAAAATTTGTCAATTTCAGTATTTAACGCAACTTCCATTCTTGACAGCCGGTCTAACGTGATCAGGAGTGTATCTAATTGTCGAGAGTCAAGAGTAAAATGTCAAGAGTCGAGGGTAACATGTCGAGTGTCGAGGGTAACTTAAAAATTATATTAAAGTAATGTGACCAAAAATAAAAATCAAGACAGAATTTTCTGTCGCCAACTCTTCTTTTTTTGGAGTAACGCGTTGCTTTTTAGGACTTTAGAACATTATTATAAACCAGTAACTAACTTTGTTTTCATTATTTTCATGTCATACTCTCCAAGTAAATAAAATTAACGCAAACACAGTGGATTGAAATAGGGTTACGTGAAGTACTAAAGAATAGGGAATGGCATGTCTGTTATCTTATCTTAGCCTTCAATGCCTGCCTGTTTGTTCATTGACTGCCCGATATATAAACATACTTTCAAACAGTTCTCTCTAGTTTATTTGGTTTTTGTTGGAGACTGTGCAATACTAAACCACCAGTTCTAAAGCAGGATGTAACCGTAGTCTTTTGAGCGTACGAGTGTACTATATGCAGTTACTACACTCAAGACTATAAGGAGGGAGAAGTCATTTGGCCGTGTCACGCAACGCTTTACTCAAAAAAAAGAAAGAAAAGCTGGCGAAAGAAAATTCTGTTTTGATTTCTATCTCTTATTTTTTACTTTATTTTAATATATTTGTTTAAGTTACCCTCGACCCTGGACATGTTACTTCGGTTTAAAATACAAGCTTAACTTTAGCACGATGCTTGGTTACTTCGTTCCTTTTCAGTTAAAGCTATTGTTTATGACATAGGGAACTTTTGCCAATCAGTGCTATTCCATTCATAATTTGATTTTATTTAGCAATAGGTAATGCGATGTATATACGTAAACGTCTCAATGAAATGGTGTTATTTGCTACTTACGTCGGCATCAGTGGTGCGGCATGAATTCTCTCTAATCTTAAATTTAGTCCTTGAAATGCAGTTGATAACAACAGACTCAGTCGTCAGCGTGTGGTCTCTTTCAGCAACGTGAGGAGCAAGGTCACGATATTTCTTGAAGATCCTGTTGATATGATGAAAGAATATAGAATTTTTATAATCTTGCTTGGAAGCTAGAATAATTGAAAAAAAGTCGGCATCAGTGGCGCGGCATGAATTTTCTCTAATCTTACATTTTGTCGTTGAAATGCAGTTGATAACAACAGACTTCAGTCGTCAGTGTGTGGTCCCTTTCAGCATATATATGTCATTGGCACAAGATCCAGTCAACTAATGTCTTCCAGTTGAATAACATTTACTCGAACGATAGCGGACATGTGTACTTCACCAAGCTTTAAACTTAGCTAAACGAGAGGCTTTTCTATATGAAAAATGAATTATTTTGAAACTGAAACGTAAAATATATTTTTGAAGCATTTTAGACCCTATTGACGGCGTCACCCTTTAGTTTTCAGACGCACCTATTCGGCCAAGAATGGAAAGCATTGGAAAAGTTCTGACGTATATAGTTGACTTTCTTAGTTGAAATCACCCCGAAAGACTCTTCAGATCATATTTTTCAGAACGGTTGAATTTCTGTCACATAACTTGCCATGCATGGATAAAAATGTTCGATTACGGGTCACAAGTGAAACTCAAATTAATTTAACCTTGTTAGTGCTCTGAGGAAAACTAAAAGTGGATAAGCTCTGTACCTAAAATACATTGAGCCTCCGCATCTGCATGCATGCACATCAAATGAATATGGACACCTTGACGTTCGGGTTACTTTTTGTCGACCGTTAACAAATTTTCGCGTATCTTTCGCGCCTAACCTTAAGCAGCAACATAACTTAATATATAATGCAGAATCCGACATATGGAATAGCAGATTATAAATACTTTCACACATTTACACTACGAACATAATCTGAAACTAACAATACCTTCAAATTGTCCTTCTCCGCATTTGACTTAAAGACTCCTATTTTCACCACTCCACCATATTCTTCACCGCCAGATTTTTTCAACGGACTTTTCCTCTAAATATTCGAACCTTGACTCCCTCCTTCACAGAGTACCACTTCGTATCGGAACCTGTCTTCCTACGCATGATTTTTCAACGTTGTGCTATCGTTTTCTCTTCAAATGTGAAGTAAGCACGTCTTTATCGCCTCTGTGAATGCACCATTCTGAACAAAGGCCGAAGCTGATTGACGTACGTTTCCTGTGGCGGTTAGCCTTTTTACCGCTAACATCTGAAACACGCTATGTTTCTTAAATGTTGTATCTGTCTGTTACTATTTTTGATAACGATCTTGAGCAACATTTTGAGTGTACTTGTTTATGCTTTTAGCGGTTAAAAGAAATATACATTTCTGGTTTGAAACTAAATGTACTGTGTGTTTTCGCATTTTAAGTGGCCCCTTTTCCACAACCGTAAGTAACATCGGCTGGGCGTTTCCTTACGAATTGCTTACATACCGATTTTAACACTCTGGCACGCAATCATTTGCCTAAGAAGAGCGACATCACGCATATTATTGATATCCGTTACAAGTTCGGATTTATACCTTTTTGAGCCTCTCTGGGTCTCTATGGCGGCAAAGAGGGTTGCCAGTTGTTCAGATTTCTCGGAAAACGAAAACGGATTTTTAATGGCTCGGGTGTACTTCATAGCCCTACCACTAGCCAAAAAAATATAGTGACCTCTTCGAACCAGATGTAGCAGAAGAAACAGTTGAAATACGAAATCACCTAAGGGTAGGAATAGCCTCCAGCAACCTATTTGAACTAATTGGTGAGACTGGAAGTCCTACTGAAACCTTTGCCCTAAGTCCGATATCTAGCGAACTTTACGAGCCTCTGGATTCGAGTGGAGCTGCATTAACTCCAGTTTTCTCAGATGAAAATGCAACCAGAGCCAATTTGTCATCTAGCAGCTCGTGTTCCAACAACAGACATCGATATATTAGAGAGGATGAAGACTTGGGATGCTTTCCACTGCCAGAAGCTGACGAGGAGTTAGCCCAGGGCCCTCTGATGGTAAGTCACCGAACTGATCAACACGTTGATTCTTCTAAAGACACTTCTCTCTCATAGAAAGAAAATCTTTCCTACACTATTGTATTAGCCGGGGTTTTGAATTGCAATTGCTACTGGCTGCCCTCATACCTAAAGTTCTTATAGGAATGCGGAGTCCAAAACTTTGGTATGCTGAGTTCATTCATTTATTGCAGATTCATCCATTTGCTTTCTAGAATTTACAGACTTGGATAAAGGTCTTTACAAAATGATCTAAAGGCCTCAAATTCAACCATGATGGCTAATGAGTAATTGTCGGTGAGATTGAATTGCCAGAAAGGTTAATTAGCCCAAGCTTCAACGAAATTGTCTTTTTTTTTCTCGGTCTGATTCTCCAGTGTCAGCCTGATTTGCAAGAATATATTAAGTAAAAAATTAATTGCTAGTCGAGAGACTGAACACACATTCAATAACGCGTTACTGCCTATTATCTCTCGAAACATGCGCCGACGTTTAGTTTTTGAGGAAATGTGAATTTATCAGTGCTGGATGCCAAGATAAGGGAGGGTGTCACGAAAAGCAGACAATCTACTGAGTCGACGGGTTAGGTTTACGTATCTGACTTCGTTTCTTCGACCACCTGAGAACTCTCAGTGTTATGACACGTAAAAGTGGTACGCTTCGCGTGTGCTATCAATTCTACGGAACTTTCAAAATCCTACATGAACATTTTTGTACTCGTTATTGAACCGGTGTGTTTTGGAGGGTTCGGGAGCGTTTGGGCAAAGGAACTGACTTTTCGTACCACTCAAGAAATTAAGGAATTGACTCTAGATCTCCCTAAGTAAATGTGCTGAATGCTCGTGCAATAGAATTTAGAATTAGATTTCGCAATCTTCGCTGGTGAATCCATTCTCGTGAAACGGAAATTGTCAATCAATAATGGGATAATGATTTGCTCGATACCAAAAAAAAAATCGTAGCGATGGCATAAAGTCACGAGAACAAATATCACGCGACAATGGAAACGACAAGTGAAAGCCGTCGGAAACGAAAATATCGAGCTAGAGTATTTGAAAGGGACATAGGGGACTGAATGGAGAGCATGGAAGTTATCAAATGGCAACATTTTCCTTTAGTAGGTTTTAAATCAAAGGACAATAACAAGCTCAGCAATGAGACGTACAAATAGCAAAAGGAAACACAAAAAACTTCAAGAAAGTAATTAGCTCAACAAAATTTACTTCTGCACTTGTCACGTTGACTTTCACTGTGACCTCAAGTGGAATTGAAAATTAGCTATTTTTAAAAGAACGGATCTGTTGGTTTTAACGACGCTGCGGCGGCGATATGGACGTATAAAACCAATCCTTCAGGAAGTCAACGCTATTCAATGGAAAAACGGTTCAGCTTTGTGACGTTCTGTAATTTCATGAGCGGAAACTTTCCCTACACCTACACAGCACAGTATAAAGGGACAAATTTAAGTGGGGCATTCCTTCCAGACAGCTTTATCATTAGTATGCTACCTTTACGTTTCGTTCTTTACAGAACGAAACGGTTTCCTATGTGTTTCATTCAGCCGATTATGAAATATACTTCGACAACCTGTGAGGATTGATGCCTCAGCTGTCACAGGTTTGCACATAAGAAAAGCAAAACGGAGAGCCAGACGATTTCTAGTAATACTTTTAAAGTTGTCACTACCAGATAATTGTAGACGTCTCCCGCTGGCTGGGGACAAAAGGTGTAGCTCAAAGTTTTAAGTGCAGGTGTCGGTTTGTAATTAACAATAAAATTTCTGTTTAAAAATATTAAATTGTAATGTTACTTCAAGCCGTGCAATGCAAAGCAACGTCGAAGTTCCCATGCTCCTTTTACGCTGAACGATGCGAAAGAACATACAAATTTCCAAGATGTCTTTGAATTATAGCTCAAGCGAAAGGCACGTGGAAATTTCTATGAAGCTGAAATGAAAGGAAAGTTCCATGTTCTTTTGTTTAGCTCAAATAAAAGGAAAATGGAAGTTTCCATGTTCCTTTCACAGACACAACGTAAAGGGGTTTCGAAATTTACATGTCCCTTTCACAGACACAACTTAAAGGGGCTTGGAAATTTCCATGTTCCTTTCACAGACGCAACGTAGAGGGGCTTGGAGATTTACATGTCCCTTTCACAGACACAACTTAAAGAGGCTTGGAAATTTACATGTCCCTTTCACAGACACAACTTAAAGGGGCTTGGAAATTTACATGTCCCTTTCACAGACACAACTTAAAGGGGTTTCGAAATTTCCATGTTCCTTTCACAGACATAACGTAAAGGGGTTTGGAAATTTCAAGGTCCCTTTTATTTAACTCAAATCAAAAATGCATAAAAATATTCTCCTTCCTTTTCCTTACTCCAGCTGATGGATAAAATAAAATTGTTGATCTTTTGTTCCCTTTTTTCCCTTATCATTGCAAGATTTATGTAAACTGTTAACATGTTCTAAAAACTGTGAATGATGATCTTTATTACCCCCCAAAAACCTCCATCTCTTTTTATTTGGACGAGAACGGGAAGTAGCTCGTAATATGCACCATGTTTTCTACACTTATGTCAACAGACCGCCATTTTCGTTAACATTCGGTCAGTACAATAGTCGTCGAACGTACACAGTTGGTAAAAATATTAAAAATTTAATTTTGGGTGGACATACTGTAATTATGTAAAAGTTGGCAATAAACCCACATAAAATAGAAACTTCTACCATACATTACATCATTAAGGCAAAAAAATAACCAAGCAAAGTGTTTATTGCCATAAATGCGATTTTTTTCTGGCACAAATAGTGACGAATTATCTCACTTGTTCCAGAAAGTGGGTTTTAGAATATCCCAAATGGTTTTAGAACGTGTTATCTCTTTGATGTCGAGTATTACTGCAGATTTTGTCAATGAATGAAAGTGGATGAGATTTTGCTTTATTTACATAGCTAAATAGGGGGAAGAACTGATGCAATTCCGAGGATTTAAATCATTGTCAAACTCAGAGTTTTAGTTTACACAACTGAGATTTACTAGTGTTGCGGCATACACTGTTTCGGGTCTGTTTCATAGTCAGTCATATAGCTATATATACATAGCTATTAGCTATGTTAGATATATTATTCCTAAATTGTTGAGAATTCCTTTAATTCCTCCTCAAGCGATTGTAAACTTAAGCGAATTCATCCTCTTTGACAGCAAGGTTTGACGTGAATTCAACTATCTTTATGACCATCTTTTCTCATCAGTATGTTTTAGCAATCAATGCTAGAGAGTTTAAATGTAATTTCTATTAGTTTTGTACTTCCATATGCTCTTGGAATCCAATGGCTTATTACAATACAAATAGATCATTGAATTAGTTCTTGACGTTTGCACCGATGAATTAATATAGGATACTTATAGTATTGTAATAGGGCGCTATAGGCTAAAAATAAGCCCTTAACCTGTAGTGGGCTAAGTAGAAGACGTTGCGGACATTTTAGAGGTTTCCTTGTGGCATTATTGAAATAATGACAAAGGAGCCCACAAACCTGCCCGTTTTTCATGTTTAAATATTGTGTACTTAAGAAGAGCATTAAAAAATATAATGCCAAGACCAACATAAGTTCAATCTTGGCCAAGTCACTGACCACGCAACTGGAAAATGGTATGTTGCCCAAGAAAGCTAAAGGTAGTCACATCCTACAGCCATCAAGTTTATAATAACAGCGTCATGTGGGCCATCGTAACGTTGTATGTCTTTTAAACAAAGTTCAAACTCTGTTTTATTCGTTTTCTGTAAGACAAAAGAGACCGGGAGAACACAACGAGAACAGTTATTCAGTATCACGGTACAGCACTGTTCGTCTAATTGCATGGTAATTAGATCGACTGATGAATAAGTTACAACAAAGCTGCACCATGACAAAGCAGTGCTTATCAGTAGCTCTCCAAAGAATCATGCTGCCTCACACTGCATGGTTTGATGACAAATACACAACAAAACACTAACAGGACTACGATGTCGGACGTACCTCGATTCATTCTGTGATGGCGTTGTTGTCTGTTTTGATGACGTTGTTGACATGACGGGCAGTTGTGATGACGTTTGGTTCCTCATAAAACTCGCTTAGAAACTTTACCACATGACAATGGAGTTTCAATATCACTACAACAACAACTCATAAAAGCACAGAAATTAAAATAGAAGAGGTTATTCCATTGGTTAAAAGAATAGCAATTATTACGTATACTGATAAAGATCAAGCCTCTTGGTGACTGAGATATAACGAAGCACAGCATACCTTGCAAAAGCTGAATTTGGTGTCATCTGATGGCGAGTAGTCATTGGCAAATTCCAGTTTTGCACTGTATGGTACCGTCCACGAGTCTGGCATTTTCGATAGAGTCAGCCAATCCTGAAGTACCATGTATGATAACAAGTCAAAAGCAAATTATTTTGTGCAAAATTGCATATTTTTACAGTTTCGAAGAATTTCCAACTCACCATTGTAAACAGAACAAAACGTATAGAGATATGAAATCCAGTTGACCATAATTCAAAATTCAGGGCTAAAATTAGCAGCAGCATCAAGATTTTATTTCCGCCAAAGATATATGTACCAAAAAATGGAAATAAAAAAACAACACCATTTCAAGTAAACGTCTTCTCTATGTAAACTTTCCAGTTGCATTTTCTTTACTTACCACGTTTACTTTACGATGAACACCATCAAAGTTTTTCAGTTCCCTGAAGCATGTCTTGAAGCTATTCCTGGCAACTTCCGCGGCCCATACGTACGCTGGTACCATCGTGTTTGTTTTTCAGTGGGGAGGTATGGATTGCAGTCAGGAAGACGAATGGGACCTCGGTATAATTCTAAAACGGCATGTACAAACTAACTCAGTGACAACGCGTGCATTTGATTTTTTTTTTTTCACAAGTTAAGGATCGGGGATGAAGAGGAGTAATCGGGTGTTCATTACTCCATTACTCCACTTCACACCCCACTGGGAAATATTAGAAGACCAGCAAAGCGAAAGCAGAGAACGAGCGTTATTTACTCGGCATACCTTGGAGGTAATGTCGATATTAACACATTCTGTACCCGTGATCCATAGCGGTACTTCCAGAACTGCTGCTGCCCCAGAGTTGGGTAGGTCATCATATGCCAACCAGTGAATACTGACGGTTCTACTGGTTGCTATGGGTCCTGAAGTAGCCACACAGCCTGTAAATCTGTAACTTAGTACACAAATGGTCAGCAATGGGGATGCATAATTATCAATGCCAAAACCAACTGAGCAAAGGTACTTGTGGCTTGCAGTGCTAAAAAGCAGCGCAGTTCATTCCAGGAATTAATTTTCGATCCTATTGACCTGCACGTTTTACTGATCACATATGAACTAGGTTCAACTTCTTCTCTCGTGTTTCATATGTTATGAAACATTGAAAATAGGAGACGTAGAACTAAAGCTAAATAGTTTAAATTGTGTTTTGAGGTTTGTTGCACTTTTTACCCTTTGTTAGCTGCAATTCAAAAGTTCTAAGATTGAATAATCACAAGGCAAAGTGCACATTTAATAAGGACAAACTTGTTTTGAGAATATTTGGAGTAAAGTAAAAAACACAGCTCAAAAAATATTTAAGCCGATTATTTAAAGTCGACAGCGATGTGGAAATAATAATAATAATAATAAGAATAAGAAGAAGAAGAAGAAGAATAAGAATAATAAAGGTAGTAATAATGAAAATGATATATAAAATAATAATACTGGGAATAATGATAACAATTTCTTGCAAAAGGTGTATTTCTGTTCTGCATTGTTTTCATTTTTACGACGGTACATGCATCCTACACTCGTGTCGCAACATTAAAAACAAATCACATGTGGTAGGTTTCTAAATACTTACCCACTCTTAGATGCCGATTCAAACCAGGTGACAGCAGCTTGATGCGTGCCTCTCAATAAACCCACCTGAACGTGAACACTATCGCTGTTGAAATCAGAGGAGAACGGAAAACCCTTGCATGCAAATTCCTTGTCCGGTGTCACTGTTAATATTCCCTTCCCTGTTTTCACTCACGGCTAAAATAAAAAGCGCAAGAAAAAGATTAAACAGTTAATCAAAGTGTAGGTGTTTTGGATAGCGTGGTCCTGTTATTGGTCATTCGTCATCAGCAAGAAATTCCAACGCAGTGCAAACTTTGTTCTCCCCCCTCAAGAAACAGTTGTTTAGTGATGAACATCTATTTTGTTTTACAACATTCATTAAAATCAGAGGTTTGAAAACAGCGCGGCTTAGAGACCTTTGCTAAAAATCCAGAACTTGGCATACTTAATAAAAGAAACATTTAAGGCCGAGCGGACAAAATCCACGTTTCTTAAAGTTTAATTCAAGATCTCAAAACTCTTCTCTTACAATCGCGATTGGGAGCAGTGGTTTCAGTACACCTTATGTTATGGTTTTCAACGTGTCCTTACTTTTGAAAGACATTTATTTTTACAATTAGGACAGAAATTAGCTTTCTAGAGACTGACAACTTGAAACATGTTTAAAATGCCGAAATTTTCAAAGCTAATATGAGGGGGAGTATGGGGTATTTTCGTGTGCCGTGATCGTGCGTGATCGTGCCCTTCTATTTTCTCGTGAAACGTTAACGTCTTTCTTTGCATCGTGAGTCGTGATTTTATTGATGGACGTGACGCGTGACTGGAGGGATTTTTGTGAAATGTAAAATGTGAAATCGTCTCTTATGTCGGTGAAAAGAAAACACCTACTACCGTAAAAAAGCTATCTACCCCGTTCCGAATCTCAATCAATCCTGACTTCCTCTTAGAGGTTCAAAGAAGTTTGCCCCAGGTCACCCCTTTATGTTTCCATAGTCCTCAGGGTCTCCTGTGAACAGTTTTCAATGTGACAAAAGTTTCAAAGTCCAGGAAGTCACATTTCCTGGGTTTTCACTCATTTATACATGGGTCAAACCGTCTTTACTGGGCCCACGGTTCAAGGAGCACCCCCAACGAACCTATGTTTTCATTGCCCAGCGGTAGCACTGAAGTGCAGTTTGGGTTATGAAAACAAGGGCTCACCCATTTCCAGTGACTATCATACTTACTTTCAATATTTTGAATAAGTGCACCAATAAATAGGTTCAGGTGCACAAAGAGAAGACCTTCTTTCCCTCATTTTAATCGCGACATCCAGAAATCAATAAAAGGAAGCGAGATATTCTGGGGTTATTGAAAATTATCTTCGGTTGCGTAGCATTATATGTGAATAGATTTCTGTTCGCTGTTGTATTGGCTGTCTGTGAGTCGTCAAAAAGTGTACATCACTGGCATGCGGTATGTATTCGTGAAGGGAGGATTTTATATATATGTATAAGTAGGAAAATTCTTCATTGTGCAAGCCAGATCTCCGACGTTACGCTTGCCAGTGTACAAAAGTCAACATTCCAATTAAAAATTTTGACGGCTCGTTGAAGTCACTGAATATCATATTTTGAGCAGAGTTCGTGGCAACGCACTCCCACTCTTTTTTAGTGATCTTTGTTGGCTTTTTGGGTGTTTTATCCAAGTCATTAGCTATGTTGGCTTTAATTAAAGGCAGGGGCTGAGCTTGCGTCTGAAGACAATGAGCTCTCAAGGACGTTGTCTTTGTTTTGAAAAGATGGCACTTACTGGATCACTCGGATGAACAAGCATTGCGATCTGATCATTAGTTCGCAGTACAAATGGCGCTGTTTTGGGTTTACCTGCTTCACTGTAACTCCACATAAAACATTTCTACAGCAAGGTCCGCAAATCCCCACTTCACAGCTCAATCTTCCATGATAATCATCTTTTGTAATTACCTCAGGCTGCAGTTCAATTTCAACAGAAGTTTGCAGTTTTATGTGTATATTACTTCACTGTTTGCTGAAAAATGCTTGATTTTGATGACCATTGTGCACGAAAATATCCCAAATCGGACGCTTTTAAATTTTGATTCCACGTGCAAACAAGCGCATGTCATTTCCCCCGACAACAAACCGCTGAGCTGAAAAATGGACAGAGCTTAAAACACGACGGTGTGGAGCCTGGTAGAACTGAGTTGCGGGGCGGAGGGAGAAACCGTTGATTTTTTACGTCTGGTGAGATCTACTGATAAAGAATTTTTTTAACTTCGAAAAACAGACTCGCTCGAGCAGCTGTGCCAAATAAACGACTTGGAGACCGCGAAAGAATAGAAATCCCATTCCCATTTTCAAAATTTAAGATCCCTTTCCCACTGGTCAAATCCCAGTCCCAGTGCAGTATATCTCATTTTCTCAGCTCAAAAAAAGGCAAAATCTCAGTTCCCATTTTATCTCTTTAGGACCCTCAAGACTAACCTGTAATGCGTTCACAGGAGAAACACAGGAAGAAAAAAGTCAGAATCCGCAGACGATCCATAACGAACAAGAAGGGATGAACTTCACTACCATGCATCTGCAGCAAGCAAAGGCAGAAAATGTGCAGAGTCTGACAACCACAGCTTATTTATAACAAAAATACAATAATGCGATGACGAATAGTGCCAAAAGCACATGCTTACATTTATTAGCACTAACGTGCGGGTATTATAAATAACCCTGTAAATAACACTATTGATTCATTCATAGTGATTTATTTCGCCCTTCACAAAAGGTGATAAAGATTTCAGCGAATTTTTTTTTTATTATATCATATTGTTAATAAAACTAATGGGCTATCTCGACAAATTTTTCGGTCGTTTGAATCTCTGTTTTGTTTGCAATAATTTCTAGCTGGTGATCAAATGAGCTGTTGAGTACCAGAAACCAATAAAACCTGAAACGTGTAACTGCCATTGAATGTATTTAACCACACTTTGTCCATATTTAATTTACCAAATACTATATTTGGGAAATTAAGAGAAAACAGAATGGACCGATCAAAGTGGCTTTTGATCAGTAGCATTACTGGGGTTAGCAGTTTCCAAATATGACACTTGGGAAATACTGAATCTGGAAAAGCTGTGAACACAAGGAACACGTTTCAAATCTTATGGGGGTCTGTATGGAGTTAACCGGTAGCCGGAAGAGAGGTCAAAAGTTTAGCCGTTAGGCTTAAAAATTAGAAAATTTTAACCTTTAGCTCTAAAAAAAATGTTAATTTAAAAAACATTTTAACCACGAAAATAAATTTTTAACTTCTCTAAAGAATGAAAATTAATTGTTAACCTTTCAAAATATTGAAAACAAATTTTTAGGAAAGAGATGAACAACGATTTTTCTGTTGCCCAAGGATGGAAGCCATTGGGAAAGAGAAACAGAAGCAGGCCCAAAACAACCTGGCGTCACACTGTGGAGAAGGAAAGAGACAGACAAGGATGGTACTCATTGACAAGAGCAAGACAGGCAGCAAACAATTGCCACCATTGATCAAAGACATTTTTTTAAGTTTTCTGTCTGAAGGGTAAGGCAAATAAATCAACCGTAAGCCGTAAGAAAGCCAAAATATCAACCTTTAGCCGTAAAAGCCACCACCCCAGTGAGATCTTCTTCTGTGAGTGCTCATGTCACCCTAGTGTGAATCATGTATTGTAATACTTTACCGCATTTTGCGTCAACTTGAATTATATTTACCTCTTTGGTAGCTGCAAGTCTCTCATCGCGCCGATATACCAGTGCATAACACCCCCTATTCAATGCTAACAATGGAAGACAATCGTCAACCACACCATGTTAGCAATGAAAAATTGAGGAGAATAAGTTTATCATATGTTTGTCCATGATTAAATCTTTCCCAAGTTTGGTATAGTGCAAGACATGCCAGCTGTACAAGTATGAAACACAGAAAATGAACAAGGCAGACGACAGAGCAGTAGATGCGTTTCATGACCAGTGTCTACGAAGATTCCCACAGATCCATTGACGGCATCATGTCAGAACGTTACTGAAGAATTGCTCTGAGAAAGAGTAGACCTAAAACCTATGAGTAAAGAGGTGAAGCAGTGTAGATGGAAGATGATTGAACACATACTAAGACAGACCAAAACAGCGACTGCACCATGGCAATGACTTGGGCACCAGAAAGAAAGAGAAGAAGAGGAAGGCCAAAAACCACCTAGAGGCGAACGGGTAAATAGGAAACTGGGGCAGAACAAGGATGGCGATCGTGGGAGGAAGTGAAGACTGTTGCAGCTAACCGACAGTAAGAGGAAAGACTCTGTGAAGGCCTAATATGCCACGAGGCACGAAGACAATAGGCGAGGTTTGAGGTGAAATTTGGCACAGCACAATGCCTATTACGATGTGAGAAAAAATATATATATCCGGAGAAAACAGGAAAAATCTGACGGGGCAGAGAAAGGACACTGAAAAGAGACAGGAACTGACTTCTCAGAAACTGGAATTGTATAAATTGAAAGTTGTTGTTATTAGTAGTGCACTACAAGTCTGAACAAAAACACTTTGCAGTGCTCACTCTGCTTTGAAGAAGTGCCTCCAGGCTTAAGCACAGGATGAATGCCTACAGGAGCAACAATATTGATGCCTCCTGATACCGATCATTGAGCTTCGTTGATTTTTCTATCTAAAGATAGATGAATGAACAACCACTTTCCACTTATCTCCAGTTAGCTATAAACCCATTCCATTTCTTTTCCACTGAAAACCTGTCTACGTACTTCCTACAGTACCAATCGAAAGGCACAGACCCACTTGAAGGGTACCTACTGCGTTAAACGTGTTCCGAGCGCGATTGAAGTACGCTTTCTTGGGTCTTTTGTTTGGCAGTCATGTTGTTAATGAGTGTGCTTCATCGCGACTCAGGCTTTTAATTTGTATAAGGCTTATCTACACAAGACCGGATAGATTTTCGTGTCCACATGAAGAATGTGCAGGCCTATTGTGAAGGCAAACGACTCCGAACTGGAACAACACCGGTGCCGCGAAATGGAAATCGCTCTGGAACTAATTCTTTCGTGTTTGAAAAGAGGCCTATCTGATATGTTTTTTGTGCTGGCGCAAGTGCTTTCAGATATAGGAAAGAGGCAGCCTTTTCAGAATTCGTATGTGGTTTAACGTTGTCTGTACTCTTATCGACAACGATAAGCATCATCACAGTTGTTATTCCTTATTGATTGCGGTTCATCTTTCTCTGAGTCAAGTTGGTTAACATGACCACCCCAGAACGTCAAACCTTACAACTGTACCAATCAAACCTCAAAACATCAAACCTTCAGTAAACTTATCTGTGCACTAACGCTGAGTTTGTCTTAACAGGTAAAAATATGAGTTATGGGTCAAAGAAGGTCTGTGTGGTGTTGTTTTAGCTAACGACTTTAAGAAAACATGTGCCTTTGATTGTAATATTTTAGCAGTTATGCCCAACTGAACTGCAGTAGGTGGTGTCTGAAGTGTGGGTTTGGAAGGGAAAACAAGAAAATGGGAGAATCCTTAAACCTTTGTTTTGACTTGGTCGACTTTTCAAACCAGGTTCAAAAATTGCAATCCCTGCCACCTCAAACTCGTTCCCAGGGCTTTTCCCTGGAAAGAAAAATGGCGCCATTTTTCCTACTAGGGAAAAGCCCTGGGAACGAGGTTGCTGCCACCTGTCTCGCCATTACTATACCTCACCCTCTTTTCTTACTCCTAACCAACCCCTCCCCCCCCCCTACACACACAGCCTTACATGCCAGACACCAACACCTTCTGTCCTATTTCTGTTAACGGTTTGCGATTCGTTTGGATTTATCCCTGATAAGAAAGATAGGTTTAAAACTGGCTCATATTTATTGCTTACTATGCAACATTTACACTTAATGATACTATCTTTACAACTGCACTTTCATGTTGTCAGTCACGGCACTCCATAACATTTCAGTTTTCCCAGCGTGTGATATCCTTCCTCGCCTGGGCCTTCTGTGTCACCAAATTCCAACTTAGCAACGGGAAGATCATCTTTGTTTGAAAGGTAACCGCTGTCCTCATGCCACTCTTCATCGTTTTTTGAACAATTGCATTCTTTACTGCCTGCACAGGTGTTGCTCTCTCCGCAAATACAACGTTTATTGGGCTGGCCATCTCCGTACATGTAAGCTTTCAGGACCCAATCAGGTGTCCTCCATGCAAACCAATCAGAACTTTTACATTCATATTGGATGTACTGTTCACAGTTGGTGGAGATAGCGGTCAGACGCTTCAAATGCTTGTAGCTGAAGCCGATGTAGGTGATATTCCGTTCGTATAAGTTCGTGTTACTATATCCATTGACGTGTGTTCTGTTTTCACTGTCATGACTGACAACTGTCACTCCAACACCTTCTTTGTCTGTCATATTACAGTAAGCAGTCACTGGACCCAGGGCCCCGTCCTCATCAACATCAATGATATATTCACCACTGACGTCACTGACCTTTTGCCTCACTACAGTGCATGTTGCAGGAAACTTGGTATTCACAGTGATGTTTGCCTGAAGCGAGTAAAGTTTGTTTTTAACAAGGCAAGTGTAAACACCACTGTGATTTTGCTTCACAGACGGAATGAGCAGAGTTTTTGTTGAGTTTGTGAAAACACCGGCTGGTAGTGAGGCAGTGCCATTGTAACGCCAGGAAATTGTGCGCGGTAGGGAATCACTTGATGTGGAACATGAAACAGTAAATGATTGGCCGACACAAACACTGGCAGATAATGGTGGCCTGGTGATGAACTTCAGAGCGGCGTAGACTTGAAGCTGTACAGATGACAAATACCTTCCTGTAATGTTTGTAACAGTACACTCATACGAACCACTGTCATCTACAGTAACATTCAGTATCGTCAGGTTTCCTTCACTGATGTTGGTTCTTGAAGTGTCCAGGCCTCCCCCGGATTTGGTCCACTTGATAACTAAGTTTGGTGGGCCGGTTGTGTTGCAGCGAAATGTAACGGTCTCTCCTTCTCTGGCTACTGACACGTTTGGGTAAATTGTCACTACCAAAACATCAGTAATCGATGGATAATCATTGAGTAATCAACTGGTTAATCATTGATTATTAGTGATAATCAATGGGTAAGCGATGACTAATCGATGACGAAAACATTTTTGGCCTATCGATCGCTCATCGATGGCATCTTTGAGGAAGTGATGCGATAGATCACTCATCGATTTTCTATTGATTTCCTTTTGATTAGTCATTGGTTACACATGAATTATATTGCAGCAAATCTCACACAATTTCCTAGGAATTTCCTTATCATAACTTACTCGCTGTGATAGAAATTTCCATCAATGGTTCGTCGCGATAATAAGAGTAGAGGAATTAAACATACAAGATATGTTTGCTAGAAAATTCTGTGACCTATCGATTATTCATCGATCACTCATTGATTATTGGATATAATCAATGACTAATCAATTGATTACCCATCATAAACCATCGGCTATCTATTGATTACTCGTTGATTTTATTGATGTCACCGATGTCATCGATTTATTACGTCCCATGCATATATCAGTTTAGGTATTGAAATTTACGCGTGGAACTTGCAGTAGAAAAAATCAGTACGATCTTTTGTAACTGGTGAAGAATCATTGATTGTGAAGGAGATTAGTTTTAACCATGCAACAGTTACAATCTTTACCTTTTAAGCAGTTATCTCCGTAGAAACCAGCTTCGCACTTGCACCGGTATCCTTTTTCAGTGAACCCGTTCTGACAAACTGAATTACGGGGACACTTCCCAGAGTTACAAGCGTTCTAAGAGTAAGACAACACAATAGAAAGAACATGCAAAATATTTCATGCAAGGTATTAGAAATAGGAACTTTATTTATAGTTAATGACTCGACCTAGCTTAGAGCCTCTTTCCAGGAAGCTCACTTAAAATAAGTTTTAAGTATTGTAAGATGAAAATTTTGGATCAAATTGTGTATAAAAATTTGAAAGTTAACAAAAGATTAATTAATTACAAGAAAAGATATGAAGATGAAACTATGGTTATAAATAATGAATATTTGCTCAAGTCATATTATATGCATAAGGAGATTTCGCTTGGTGCAGAGCACGAAACCATCCCTAATTCATGTTATATACCCACTGGTGAGCTGCAAGCAAAAGCCAAAGCTAGAACCATGAATCCTCAATTAGGCCCCTCCTAACCTCAATTAAAGTGCCCTCAATGAGTTATCCCTCTCCAGAAAAAGAAATTTATTAAGCCACCCTCCTCCCCTATACTAAGCCACGCCTCCCCTGAAGAAGTCATTCGTGAAGATTCCCTGGTGGGACTATAATAATGTACTATGATTTGTTTAAGTCTAAGTACTTTCAGTTTGTGTCGTTATTACACCATGGTCATCGATTCGGGAAATGAATGAAGACTGGCTGTGGGTAGGTTGATAGCTGGCTTTCCGGTCGGCTTGTATGGTTAGGGACGGACCATTAGAAAAGTGATGGGGGGGGAGGGTGGGGAATTTTCAGCTTGCACGAATTTTTTTTTTCGCTCACTGCTTGTGCAGGAATTTTTTTTTTCAGGTGAACCCCTCTGCACGAATTTTTTTTACTACGTATGAAAAAGTCACAATTGGACTTTCCTTCTGCATGAATTTTTTTTTTACCTTCTTCTTTGCATGAATTTTTTTTCTTGGCATTTTCCCTTGCATGAATTTTTTTTGTTTTTTTTCCCCACCCCCCCCCATCACTTTTCTAATGGTCCGTCCCTTATTTGTTCTCTAATCATAATTCTGCAGAATCGGTGAGTCTAAAACGCGTTGCGTTTAGCAAAATCAATATTGTTACTACAATATCGTATTCATTTTAAGATTTATTCATAGTTTGGCGCCAAAGTATATTATAGAATTAATTCATGTTAAACCAAGATCGACTTATAATCTTAGATCTAATGGAAGTTTATTGTTAGACCCTCCTAAAGGGAAAATGCTTGCTACTCGAGGTGATAGATCTTTTTCTGCTGCTGCTCCATGTTTATGGAATAGTTTGCCTTCTGAACTGCGGGATATTCAGTCGCTAGCTGCTTTTAAATGTAAGCTGAAAACATATTTATTTCGTATAGCTTTTAAAGCGCATTAAGATTAGATTTTTTTGTTTTGTTTTTATTGTTATTAGTATAAATATTACATATATTATTTGTAATTTATAATTAGTTTCATAGTTTTTTATTGTAAAGCGCTGTTGATCAGCATAGGTAAATGGCGCTCTAGAAGTTATTAAATGATTATTAAATTATTACTATTATAAGCCCCACCCCCCTCCCTGAGTAAGCCACCCCTCCAGCATAAGCCACCTCCCCCCACCCCCACTCAAAGAAACTTTGACTGAATAAGCCATCCGGGTATTAACGGTATTTTAATCTATTTATCGGTATGGACCAATTATTCTTAAGGAGACCACGTATGAGCTTGGTTTCCCATGATGTATTTGCCGTTTTACCTTGCTTGCCCGGTAATAGAATCCATCCTTTGGTTGAAGATCATCTGGATGTTGAATATGATCGGAATTACTCAATTCACATCGGTGTTCACCGTCTTTTCTTGGACCCAGGTTGAACGACACACAGTTATCTTCCAGGTAACAGTGGACGTCACATCCACTTTCCTTGTCAACTGGTACTGTGCGAATTACGTGTCCTTGAAGGGCTTTTCCCTGCACTTTCATCGTAAGATGCATTATGCGACATTCTTCTGCGAATATTTTAGCAATAAACTTCAGTTGCTATGGGTTTACCGGCGTAATAAACCAGGCGGGATGTTGGGAGAACACGAGAAGAGCTTATTAAATATACAACCATTTCCGGTGACATGTTCGAGTGTTCTCCCAACATCCCAAGTGGTTTATTACGCCGGTAAACCCATAAAAACTGCGATTTATTGCTTTTATAAACTAACTTTAAATAAAAACGCAAAATGGTCCTCTTTTCTATGGGTTTATCGGCACACTAACCAATCAGGGCGCGCGTATATCTGAGTTATTATATAACAAAAGATGAACTACATGTACTTTGTTATAAATCCCAGTTAGTTCTCGTGTTTTGATTGGTCAACTCACTCCTAGTATAAAATCCCACATCAGAATTAATCAGATACTCGCCATGCATCAACACTTACATATATAACTACTGGTTTGCAATCGGGTCTTGGACAGAAGCCACATTTCGAAAACTGAGGAAAATCGTCGCTCTTGCTTATTTATCTATCTAAAGTAGCTGTCAGTTTGCAAAATGTTTTCAACTATATGGAAAAATGAAGTGGATAATAAAAGCGCATTAAAAGTCCCTTGTGTAACTCTTTGTTTTAAGTATATATACATGGCTAAATACTATGTCACAGAAAATGCCCCCCTCCCCACAAAATCCTTTATCGGCACCTCGGTTCTGTGTTATAGTAAGCTATGACCTTCCTAGCAAGCTTATTGTTGACCAAGTTTGGTTGAATACAGCGCAAAGAATTCATATCATAACTCCCCTTTACTGAACAAGTTAACTTATATACCTGGGGTAATCATCATATAAATACGTACATGCATCAAACAGAAGAAAAGTTGCTGTGAGACGATGATTGTTAAGGAAGCGCAACTGGTTCTCGAAAAGCCTTTATCTTACTTATGCCATTTTCGTTGGTAATAATCGTCAGTATTGTATGCACCCGTGTACCAAAAATTATCTTAGCAACATTGGGTCGCTAAGAGTGGACAGTAAACAGTGTGTTACAGTGGGAGTCTGAGTAGTACAATCTAGCAGCTGTTGTCTGGCACACTACCCTGTGTGGGGAAAAACCGGTTGTGTAAATGACCGGTTGTGCAAAGGAGACTAGGGTTAGAAAGACCACATTCAAACGTTTGTTGTATTTTTGTAAATGTTAGGCCCTTGTAGTTGCAGTTGTAATTTATACATGTCGAGTGTTTCTTACGTGAGCCCCGGGCTCGGAAGATTGGGCGACCACTTCCCACATTACCGATAATAAATACATTGATTGATTGATTGAAATGTATTAACTTTTATTTTGTTGATGATCGACGTAAAAAGTTGAAAATGACACCATACATAGAATAAGAGTTGTCTTTACGATCGAATTTCATTGGTTTTAACAATTGATATCTATCAAGCGAAACTTTTGTCAATATTAACGTTCGCGGTTTTTGTAATTAGCCGATACTAGGAGTCTATATTATGTTTCCCAGTTCGAAGGTTTCCACTGTCTTTGGATGATAACATCACCCAATATATTGCCATACATTATTGTTAATTCGAAAAGCCGCAATGGTGAGAGTTAAGAACTGGCTTCAGTTGAAAGTTGTCAATTCTGACTGACGAAACAATTCTAAACTGGGGGCATGAATAAGAGTGAATGAAATACTAATGACAAGAGCTTTTAGTGTCATTCAGAGCAATTCCCTAGATTTTCCTCGTTTTCAATCGTGACGAGGAACCGACGTAACCCTTAGGGAACCTTAGATCAGATGTAGCCTGGGTCAGTTTAGGAACTGAGGTACAATTTTGACCCTTTTGAAGCTTGACGCCGTTAGAGTGTGAACCCTGCTTAGACCTGTAACCGGCTAACATGATCGAAGAATCTGGCCTTGTGGCCTTTTTTCCAGGCCGCAATTTTTCTTGAATTCTCATAATGATCTATCCATGATTAAAACAGCGAGCACTTCTTGGAAATGGAGATTTAAATCAATAACTGGACGTCATTCTAAATTTATTCATTGCCAGCCAAACTTTCCGGCTTAGTTAACCATTTTGTATTGAACTAGCTTTTTACTTGAAACGGTTATTTAGCCAACATTTGTCGCTCTTTTAGTCATCTGATAAGTTTTGGAAGCTATTTGTTTACCTCCATGATACAAAGTGCAAATTTGAAGGTTGAGGGCCAAGCTAACAATGCGAAAGTGGGATAATGACAAGGAAAATATGATACTAAACAGGAATGAATATACTCATACCTCCTTTCACATTATCTCCAAGAGCAAAGAACAGCCAAACAAGTGAAAAAACGGCTGTCTCCGTAAGAGAAATCCTCAGCAGACTTAGCAGCATCATGTTCAGACGAAAATGAGTTTGAATTAAAGGTTTCTCTACCACAAGGAACTTCATGCAAATAAGGAACCCATCAATACTATTGATGGGCTCCTGGAAAATACAACTTACAAGTATTTAATTACGAGTCGCTAAGATGTTTAACTTTTAATGAGAAATATTAATCTTCAGCTGAATAAGTTGACTGGAAAGATTATTTTATGTTTTCAACCCAACTCAGTGTTGTAATCGCGGATTTAGGGGTCTTTTGAAGTGATCTGTACCACAAATAAAAGTTATATTCGCTGCTAATAGTGCGATATCGAGCGGTTTCATATGGATCAATCATCCAGTGTAATTTAATCGCGAAACCTTACGTTTTGAAATGACTGCGAGCAAGGTTAATTAATCATTTAGTTATTGATTGTCAGCTAATTAATGGTGGTCTATTTACTCCCTTGCACCTGCAGTTTCCTTAAAGGCCAAGTTGACGCCAAGTTGACCCACTTGTCTCTAGGCGCATGCGCATCACACCTGTGTCTATGTTAAGCTAGATTACATTTTACCAAGAAAGATAATTTGACTTAACCACGCGCTTGTTAAAACAAGAATGGCGGGGAGAAGAGTGGGCGAGCCTTATTGAATCTGGCATACGATTCCATGCTTTTAGTTGGTGTGAGTCCATGGTTAAGGGAACAAGAATGGAAATAAAGCAAACAATATTCCTTCTCCTGAAATCAATAGAGCTGCCGTACAAATATACCAGCCAAGTCAAATGGCTGAATAAGTGGCTTACGAGAGCCCACACTCTTGGCCTGCCGTCGAGCGGCCTAAGGCTTAAAACAAGCGGGAAAGAGAAAAACTCCATCACGAAATCTGAACGTTAACATTTTTCACGGCTAACGTTTAAAATTTTCCAATTATTAGGCCCAACGGGTAAATTTTTGGCCCGTTTTACGGTTAATGGTTAACCCTATTGAGACGTGCGATAAAACCGATAAATTTGAATGGAATTCTGGAGATAGATTCCAGGTTCGCGTTGAGGAGGACACCTTGCAAAACATGACTTGACTGATGGAACTTCCCACTCACTGCACGTAATAGCTTTGTATGTATAAATCATGGAAAACACGAACCCAACCGCAAACTCTTGAACACTTATGTTATTTACCTATATGTATGGACGGTGCAATTAAATTGGTAAGGATCTGAAAAAGAAAAATAACTTTTTATGGGCATAATAATGATAATCTGTCCACTTCCGAATTCATAATTTCGCCTTCTATAATCAATTACTTAAATAATTATAATTTCTTTCGAATAAAAGTTGCAGACAGACTTCAACTTTTGCACCTACGAATATCTAAAGAAATTGATATGATAGCTGCGTAGGAAATATATTTCAGGAATAACTGTTCAGTTGCAAGCTATTGATGTGATAAAGTTTGATAAGAAAAATTGATGCTCTTGCCAATTTCCAGGAGCAGCACACAGCTGGTGTCGTTTTTATTCCTGTTTTGCGGTTTCTTCATTTGATACAACTATGCTGATAGGAGCACAAAAATAACTGAAATAGAAACATGAAAAATCGAACTTCAACTCCCAAGTAGCGGGAGATGAACCGGCAGGTGATTTAAAAGCGTTCCCAATGAGATGGAAAATAGACGGATTCCACTGAAATCCAGATGGTTACCAAAGCGAGAATGAAACTCGAATATTCGGACTTCAAGCAAAGCTGCATCTTGATGCCTGGGTTTCACTACTTTACGCAACAAGCGTAAGGAAATAAAAACAAAGAAAACGTGTCCTGTGGGGCTTTAGAAGACAAACGGACGGTATTTTCTTTGCTTGTTTTCTTGCAATTGTCTTTACTTTGCTTATGCTTGGTTTTACGTCGATGTCTTATGTCATACGCTTGACTTCATTCCCTTGTGTTCTCCTTTGTTTTCTGCTAATCCTCAACTGATGCTTACGTCGTAGTGAAAACAGGGCTTAAGCCATCGGCTCTTGGCCTTAAATTATAATAAACTTCCTGTTTTTGTGCATGTCAATGGGACTTAAGATGATATCCTAAACACTAAGAGGGTCTCAATGGGGTTAACAGTTAGCCGTAAAACGGGCAAAAAAATTAGCCGTTAGGGGTAAATATTGGAAACATTTTAGCCGTCAGCCGTAAAAAATATTAACCGTTAGCCGTAAAACAACCAAAAATATTAACCGTTAGCCGTAAAACAGCCAAAAATATTAACCTTTAGCCGTAAACTGCAGCCAAAAATATTGACCGTTAGCCGTAAAACAGCCAAAAATATTAACCGTTAACCGTAAAACAACCAAAAATATTAATCGTTAGCCGTAAAACAGCCAAAAATATTAACCGTTAACCGTAAAACAGCCAAAAATATTAACCGTTAGCCGTAAAACAACCAAAAATATTAACCGTTAGCCGTAAAACAGCCAAAAATATTAACCGTTAGCCGTAAAACAGTCAAAAATATTAACCGTTAGCCGTAAAACAGCAAAAAATATTAACCGTTAGCCGTAAAACAACCAAAAATATTAACCGTTAGCCGTAAAATAGCCAAAAATATTAACCTTTAGCCGTAAAACAGTCAAAAATATTAACCGTTAGCCGTAAAACAGCCAAAAATATTGAGCGTTAGCCGTAAAACAGCCAAAAATATTAACCGTTAGCCGTAAAACAGCCAAAAATATTGACCGTTAGCAGTAAAACAGCCAAAAATATTAACCGTTAGCCGTAAAACAGCCAAAAATATTAACCGTTAGCCGTAAATTAAAACAGTAAAAAATATTAACCGTTAACCGAAAAACAACCAAAAATATTAACCGTTAGCCGTAAAACAGCCAAAAATATTAACCGTTAACCGTAAAACAGCCAAAAATATTAACCGTTAGCCGTAAAACAACCAAAAATATTAACCGTTAGCCGTAAAACAGCCAAAAATATTAACCGTTAGCCGTAAAACAGTCAAAAATATTAACCGTTAGCCGTAAAACAGCCAAAAATATTGACCGTTAGCCGTAAAACAGCCAAAAATATTAACCGTTAGCCGTAAAACAGCCAAAAATATTAACCTTTAGCCGTAAACTGCAGCCAAAAATATTGACTGTTAGCCGTAAAACAGCCAAAAATATTAACCGTTAACCGTAAAACAACCAAAAATATTAACCGTTAGCCGTAAAACAGCCAAAAATATTAACCGTTAACCGTAAAACAGCCAAAAATATTAACCGTTAGCCGTAAAACAACCAAAAATATTAACCGTTAGCCGTAAAACAGCCAAAAATATTAACAGTTAGCCGTAAAACAGTCAAAAATATTAACCGTTAGCCGTAAAACAGCAAAAAATATTAACCGTTAGCCATAAAACAACTAAAAATATTAACCATTAGCCGTAAAACAGCCAAAAATATTAACCGTTAGCCGTAAAACAACCAAAAATATTAACCGTTAGCCGTAAAACAGCCAATAATATTAACCGTTAGCCGTAAAACAGTCAAAAATATTAACCGTTAGCCGTAAAACAGCAAAAAATATTAACCGTTAGCCGTAAAAAGGCCAAAAATATTAACCTTTAGCCGTAAAACAGTCAAAAATATTAACCGTTAGCCGTAAATTAAAACAGTAGAAAATATTAACCGTTAGCCGTAAAACAGCCAAAAATATTGACCGTTAGCCGTAAAACAGCCAAAAATATTAACCTTTAGCCGTAAAACAGCCAAAAATATTAACCGTTTGCCGTAAAAAAGTCAAAAATATTAACCGTTAGCCGTAAAACAGCCAAAAATATTGACCGTTAGCCGTAAAACAGCCAAAATTATTAACCGTTAACCGTAAAACAACCAAAAATATTAACCGTTAGCCGTAAAACAGCCAAAAATATTAACCGTTAGCCGTAAATTAAAACAGTAAAAAATATTAACCGTTAGCCGTAAAACAGCCAAAAATATTGACCGTTAGCCGTAAAACAGCCAAAAATATTAACCGTTAGCCGTAAAACAGCCAAAAATATTGACCGTTAGCCGTAAAACAGCCAAAAATATTAACCGTTAGCCGTAAAACAGCCAAAAATATTAACCTTTAGCCGTAAACTGCAGCCAAAAATATTGACCGTTAGCCGTAAAACAACCAAAAATATTAACCGTTAACCGTAAAACAACCAAAAATATTAACCGTTAGCCGTAAAACAGCCAAAAATATTAACCGTTAACCGTAAAACAGCCAAAAATATTAACCGTTAGCCGTAAAACAACCAAAAATATTAACCGTTAGCCGTAAAACAGCCAAAAATATTAACCGTTAGCCGTAAAACAGTCAAAAATATTAACCGTTAGCCGTAAAAAAGCAAAAAATATTAACCGTTAGCCGTAAAACAACCAAAAATATTAACCGTTAACCGTAAAACAGCGAAAAATATTAACCGTTAGCCGTAAAACAACCAAAAATATTAACCGTTAGCCGTAAAACAGCCAAAAATATTAACCGTTAGCCGTAAATTAAAACAGTAAAAAATATTAACCGTTAGCCGTAAAACAGCCAAAAATATTAACCGTTAACCGTAAAACAGCCAAAAATATTAACCGTTAGCCGTAAAACAGCCAAAAATATTAACCGTTAGCCGTAAAACAGCCAAAAATATTGACCGTTAGCCGTAAAACAGCTAAAAATATTAACCGTTAGCCGTAAAACAGCCAAAAATATTAACCTTTAGCCGTAAACTGCAGCCAAAAATATTGACCGTTAGCCGTAAAACAGCCAAAAATATTAACCGTTAACCGTAAAACAACCAAAAATATTAAACGCTAGCTGTAAAACAGCCAAAAATATTAACCGTTAGCCGTAAAACAGCCAAAAATATTAACCGTTAGCCGTAAAACAACCAAAAATATTAACCGTTAGCCGTAAAACAGCCAAAAATATTAACCGTTAGCCGTAAAACAGTCAAAAATATTAACCGTTAGCCGTAAAACAGCAAAAAATATTAACCGTTAGCCGTAAAACAACTAAAAATATTAACCGTTAGCCGTAAAACAGCCAAAAATATTAACCGTTAGCCGTAAAACAGTCAAAAATATTAACCGTTAGCCGTAAAACAGCCAAAAATATTGAGCGTTAGCCGTAAAACAGCAAAAAATATTAACCGTTAGCCGTAAAACAGCCAAAAATATTAACCGTTAGCCGTAAAACAGCCAAAAATATTAACCGTTAGCCGTAAATTAAAACAGTAAAAAATATTAACCGTTAGCCGTAAAACAGCCAAAAATATTAACCGTTAACCGTAAAACAACCAAAAATATTGACCGTTAGCCGTAAAACAGCTAAAAATATTAACCGTTAGCCGTAAAACAGCCAAAAATATTAACCTTTAGCCGTAAACTGCAGCCAAAAATATTGACCGTTAGGCGTAAAACAGCCAAAAATATTAACCGTTAACCGTAAAACAACCAAAAATATTAAACGCTAGCTGTAAAACAGCCAAAAATATTAACCGTTAACCTTAAAACAGCCAAAAATATTAACCGTTAGCCGTAAAACAACCAAAAATATTAACCGTTAGCCGTAAAACAGCCAAAAATATTAACCGTTAGCCGTAAAACAGTCAAAAATATTAACCGTTAGCCGTAAAACAGCAAAAAATATTAACCGTTAGCCGTAAAACAACCAAAAATATTAACCGTTAGCCGTAAAACAGCCAAAAATATTAACCGTTAGCCGTAAAACAGTCAAAAATATTAACCGTTAGCCGTAAAACAGCCAAAAATATTGAGCGTTAGCCGTAAAACAGCCAAAAATATTAACCGTTAGCCGTAAAACAGCCAAAAATATTAACCGTTAGCCGTAAAACAGCCAAAAATATTAACCGTTAGCCGTAAAACAGCCAAAAATATTAACCGTTAGCCGTAAATTAAAACAGTAAAAAATATTAACCGTTAGCCGTAAAACAGCCAAAAATATTAACCGTTAACCGTAAAACAACCAAAAATATTAACCGTTAGCCGTAAAACAGCCAAAAATATTAACCGTTAACGGTAAAACAGCCAAAAATATTAACCGTTAGCCGTAAAACAACCAAAAATATTAACCGTTAGCCGTAAAACAGCCAAAAATATTAACCGTTAGCCGTAAAACAGTCAAAAATATTAACCGTTAGCCGTAAAACAGCCAAAAATATTGACCGTTAGCCGTTAAACAGCCAAAAGTATTAACCGTTAACCGTAAAACAACCAAAAATATTAACCGTTAACCGTAAAACAACCAAAAATATCAACCGTTAGCCGTAAAACAGCCAAAAATATTAACCGTTAACCGTAAAACAGCCAAAAATATTGACCGTTAGCCGTAAAACAACCAAAAATATTAACCATTAGCCGTAAAACAGTCAAAAATATTAACCGTTAGCCGTAAAACAGCCAAAAATATTGACCGTTAGCCGTAAAACAGCCAAAAATATTAACCGTTACCGTAAAGCAGCCAAAAATATTAACCGTTAGCCGTAAAACAGTCAAAAATATTAACCGTTAGCCGTAAAACAGCCAAAAATATTGACCGTTAGCCGTAAAACAGCCAAAAGTATTAACCGTTAACCGTAAAACAACCAAAAATATTAACCGTTAGCCGTAAAACAGCCAAAAATATTAACCGTTAGCCGTAAAACAGCCAAAAATATTAACCGTTAGCCGTAAATTAAAACATTAAAAAGTATTAACCGTTAGCCGTAAAACAGCCAAAAATATTGACCGTTAGCCGTAAAACAGCCAAAAATATTAACCGTTAGCCGTAAAACAGCCAAAAATATTGACCGTTAGCCGTAAAACAGCTAAAAATATTAACCGTTAGCCGTAAAACAGCCAAAAATATTAACCTTTAGCCGTAAACTGCAGCCAAAAATATTGACCGTTAGCCGTAAAACAGCCAAAAATATTAACCGTTAACCGTAAAACAACCAAAAATATTAAACGCTAGCTGTAAAACAGCCAAAAATATTAACCGTTAACCGTAAAACAGCCAAAAATATTAACCGTTAGCCGTAAAACAACCAAAAATATTAACCGTTAGCCGTAAAACAGCCAAAAATATTAACCGTTAGCCGTAAAACAGTCAAAAATATTAACCGTTAGCCGTAAAACAGCAAAAAATATTAACCGTTAGCCGTAAAACAACCAAAAATATTAACCGTTAGCCGTAAAACAGCCAAAAATATTAACCGTTAGCCGTAAAACAGTCAAAAATATTAACCGTTAGCCGTAAAACAGCCAAAAATATTGAGCGTTAGCCGTAAAACAGCCAAAAATATTAACCGTTAGCCGTAAAACAGCCAAAAATATTAACCGTTAGCCGTAAAACAGCCAAAAATATTAACCGTTAGCCGTAAATTAAAACAGTAAAAAATATTAACCGTTAGCCGTAAAACAGCCAAAAATATTAACCGTTAACCGTAAAACAACCAAAAATATTAACCGTTAGCCGTAAAACAGCCAAAAATATTAACCGTTAACGGTAAAACAGCCAAAAATATTAACCGTTAGCCGTAAAACAACCAAAAATATTAACCGTTAGCCGTAAAACAGCCAAAAATATTAACCGTTAGCCGTAAAACAGTCAAAAATATTAACCGTTAGCCGTAAAACAGCCAAAAATATTGACCGTTAGCCGTAAAACAGCCAAAAATATTAACCGTTAGCCGTAAAACAGCCAAAAATATTAACCGTTAGCCGTAAAACAGTCAAAAATATTAACCGTTAGCCGTAAAACAGCCAAAAATATTGACCGTTAGCCGTTAAACAGCCAAAAGTATTAACCGTTAACCGTAAAACAACCAAAAATATTAACCGTTAGCCGTAAAGCAGCCAAAAATATTAACCGTTAGCCGTAAAACAGCCAAAAATATTAACCGTTAGCCGTAAATTAAAACAGTAAAAAATATTAACCGTTAGCCGTAAAACAGCCAAAAATATTGACCGTTAGCCGTAAAACAGCCAAGAATATTAACCTTTAGCCGTAAAACAGCCAAAAATATTGACCGTTAGCCGTAAAACAGCCAAAAATATTAACCGTTAGCCGTAAAACAGCCAAAAATATTAACCTTTAGGCGTAAACTGCAGCCAAAAATATTGACCGTTAGCCGTAAAACAGCCAAAAATATTAACCGTTAGCCGTAAAACAACCAAAAATATTAACCTTTAGCCGTAAAACAGCCAAAAATATTAACCGTTAGCCGTAAAATAGTAAAAAATATTGACCGTTAGCCGTAAAACAGTCAAAAATATTGACCGTTAGCCGTAAAACAGCCAAAAATATTAACCGTTAGCCGTAAAATAGTCAAAAATATTAACCGTTAGCCGTATAACAGCCAAAAATATTAACCGTTAGCCGTAAAACAGTCAAAAAAAATGACCGTTAGCCGTAAAGCAGTCAAAAATATTAACCGTTAGCCGTAAAACAGCCAAAAATATTAACCTTTAGCCGTAAAACAGCCAAAAATATTAACCGTTAGCTGTAAAACAGTCACCACCCTTTTGAGACCCTCCACAAAGGAGTAGAGAACTAAGGGACGGACCATTAGAAAAGTGAAAAAAATAAACAAAAAAAGCATGCAAGGGATAATGCCAAGAAATAAAATTCATGCAAGGAAGAAGGTAAAAAAAACTCATGCAGAAGGAAGGTCTAATTGTGACTTTTTCACACGTAGTAAAAAAAAAATCGTTCAGAGGGGTTCACCTGAACAAAAATTCCTACACAAGCAGTGAGCGTAAAAAAAAATTCGTGCAAGCTGAAAATTCCCCACCCCCCCCCCCCCCATCACTTTTCTAATGGTCCGTCCCTAATCCAAAACAAGGAAATGATCAAAACGGCTAATTGCTGGTGTTCTCGCCAGCGTCGCGTTCAGACATTGTCACAGTTCCACGAGAATATCAACAGCTTTATTTTCTACACGTCGAGATTACACTTTCACAATTACTCTTCTAGTCCAGGAGCCCATGGTCCCTTATCAATTCATAATCTAATTGTTAAATAGTAAAAATCAAAGAAGAATGGACAGTTCTTTAGACTGAATTTCGGTGAGGTCACGTGCAAACCAGCTGTTGTTAATTTTTTCTGTTGTTTCGGACTTCATCCCATAGGGCCTTTCGGCCATCGCGACCATGGGCTCAGGGGTCGGCCATGTTTTGTTTTCGGTTACGCAGACAACTTTGTGTGTTAGTGTATTTTTCCGAATTTGACTCTCAGCACCCCAACAGGATCCACAATTGTGTAAGTTAACTGAATCCTCAACCTTTGTTTACTTCCTTGAGTTTATTTACGCCCCTTTTCTAAACCTAGTTTACATTTATAGCGAATTTCACCGAAAGACGACTAGACAGGAGCCCATCACCAGTTAACTTACACAATTGTGGATCCTGTTGGGGTGCTGAGAGTCAAATTCGGAAAATACACTAACACACAAAGTTGTCTGCGTAACCGAAAACAAAACATGGCCGACCCCTGAGCCCATGGTCGCGATGGCCGAAAGGCCTTATGGGATGAAGTCCGAAACAACAGAAAAAATTAACAACAGCTGGTTTGCACGTGACCTCACCGAAATTCAGTCTAAAGAACTGTCCATTCTTCTTTGATTTTTACTATTTAACAATTAGATTATGAATTGATAAGGGACGGACCATTAGAAAAGTGATGAGGGGTGGGGTGGGGAATTTTCAGCTTGCACGATTTTTTTTTTTCGCTCACTGCTTTTTCAGGAATTTTTTTTTTAGGTGAACCTCTCTGCACGAATTTTTTTTACTACGTGTGAAAAAGTCACAATTGGACCTTCCTTCTGCATGAATTTTTTTTTTTTTACCTTCTTCTTTACATGAATTTTTTTTTTGGCATTTTGCCTTGCATGAATTTTTTTTTTGGTTTTTTCCCCACTTCCCCCCCCCCCCCCCATCACTTTTCTAATGGTCCGTCCCTAAAGTAGGTTATACCACCGTAAGAAAAAGGGAAGTGCTGGCCTTTCGAGCGTTAGCCCTTCGTCGGAGTGACATTCGCTGCATTCAAAAAGTTGTTGGTAAACTGCTTTATTCCATAGGTACTGAGATTTACTCCTTACAAATCTGGGAGAGAAAAATAGTCTGTGAAAAACTTGAAGCAATTTGATTGGTCGGACCATTTTCTTCACTAGTGAAAAAATATGGTGCGACCAATCACAGGCCGGAGACGATTTTTTTTCATTGGTTATAGAAGTGGGATCAATTTTGGCGCCATGAACTCGGCAAAAAGTGAGCAATAATGGCTTCTCCCTCAGCTTCTTCTTCTGAGCAATTCTAGGTTTGTAGATACAGCTTCAGTCGAGGACTTCATACAAGATCAAGAAAAGAAAAATAAGAAAGAGAAACCCGAACAGCACGTCGCTTGACTGAGAATTTTTGACGTTGAAAGGCGAATCAAGGTCCGTAGAAGAAACTCCTTCAAACGAGTTCAATTGATTCATCAGTGAATTTGTCAGTAAGAAAGAAAGAAAACAAAGATTATGAACCAAGTTCGCTGCGTTCTCTCTTTGCAAGTTTTGAACGGTTATTTGAGAAAGAAAAACTACGGGGAAAAACTACGGGTAGCGTGATTCATGATCAGTTAGTAGTATTTTGTAAGGAGTAAATCTCAGTACCTAAAAAATAAACAAATTACGTCATGGTTAGTTCGCCCATACCATTTTTCTTCACTCGTTGTGAAGAAAAGTAAACTCACTCGTTCGCTGCGCTCACTCGTTCGTTTCCGATTCTTCACAACTCATGAAGAAAAATCGTCCGCGCTCACTAACCATGAAGTAATCTCTATTTTCCATATTCTATTAACAGGTATATTCAAATCCCCAAGATTATGATCGAAAAATAGACGCATACTGATTTCTAGTATATAGATCTATTACTATGATGATTTTACTAAATTGCAACAAAATTCTTTAACGTAATTTTCTTAAGCCATTGTAAGTTACGTTAAGCTCTGTAAGTTTATTTTAATAATTAGTCAATGAAATATGGTTGGCGAAATGGTGCAAAATTCACAAAGTTTATATTCATTCACATTCAGTGCTATTATTATTGTTCACGAATATATTTATTCACATTCAACAACTAAGTTTTTATTCAAGAAATATATTTATTCACATTTAACGACACATTTCTTATTCACAAATATATTCACCCACATTTACAAGTTGTATATCCATTCACATTCAACGGTTTATATTCGTTCACATTCACGATCGAAATATTGGTTCAACACGGCGCAATATTCATTCAACATTTTCTGCGCACCCTCTTTGCGCATCATTAGCTCCCAGCTCCCGCTCTTTTCCGATAGCAAAATGGCGGACTGACTTTGTGCGTGACATAATTTGGGCTCACAGTTTTAACTAAACTAGACGCTCTCGGGAGCGTTCACTCGGGCTACAGTTGATAATACGCGCACGGCTTCGAACAAACGTGAATGTCAGTTTACGCCTAAATTTTAGATATATTGTATACTCTTTGGCTGGTTCCACGACCGCAAAAAACCTACCAGACTGTATATCGCACCGCAATTCTTGTCGACGTCATGTTTAAGCTGAGCGATTTTATCAGAAAGTTTTCTAAGGTTTTACAGAAATTTCAGTGATAATTGGGTTTGTTTACTAATCGAATTAATGTTGACCAATCAGCTTTCCTGGTTCCCACGGTAATAAAACAGTTGTGAAACTTGATGCATGCCATTCATCTGATTCCAAGTTATCGAAGGCGAAGAAGCGATATGTGGGAAAAACAACAATATTACTTCTCAATCGGATATACTTTTCTTTCGATTTAGCCTTATTAGCCCTGTTCCCGCTAATGTCTTTCCACACGACCACGTAGAAAAAAAAACTTGAGTTTGAATAAGAAAAGATCCAGAGATATTTTGAAAAGAGGCCCGAGGGAATTCAGCCTGACAAACATAGTCACCGAGTTAATAGCTTTGTTAGCCGTTTTGCTGTCATAACTACCAAGAACTTTATTGTAAACAAACAACAAGTTCAATAGATTTTAGAAACAGTCAAGTCAGTTTGTCTTGCAACTACTTTCTACGCGACCACGCATGAGACAGACCGCAATTAAGAAAACTTCATCCAAGAATGCTACCAAAATTTTAATTAGATGAAAAAATCCTTATAACCTCCTTTGTTCGCGTATTGTTGTCTTGCACAAATTGTTGACTAGAGGCATCCAACGACGCATGTTTTGTCGCTGTACAAAATTCTTAACTTCAGCTTTTGGATGACAATACAAGAGTTAGTAGTATTCATGTGCATAATATTGGCTTTCAAAGATAGTTCAGAGTACACATCTTTCGCATCCAACATCGATGGTGCAATAACTTTGAACTTGATGAAGCTTCGTTTTTACAATAGCAATACCCAAGGGCCTCTGCGGGTAGTCCGATTTGCGACGTTGTCGATAGACTGATAGACTGATAGACCGAAAAGGTAAACCTAGACTCGGGCTACCTGTGGTAGTAGCCCGAGTAAAAAAAAAAATTAAAAATCCGTATCTTCGTCGTCGCTTTCTTTCTCTACGCAGTCAGTCAGATGAACACTTTTCGGTATGGAGGGTTCCTCCTTTACGCCTTTTTTTCGTTTGCTTGAACCGAACACAGACGGTCGAAATGGATGGCCAGGCACTTTTCGTTTCCCGCCATTTGGTACGCTGTTTACTCCAGCCACATTCATATTCATTTCGATCTCGCGAGCCACAGAAGTCGAAGCTTCGTGAATTAGATGTCGTGTCCGATCCATAAGACTTTGTGTTCCACCTCTGAAAAATCTCATTTCTTCACGAACACAACGCCTTTACTCTGCAATTCATCTTTCGGACGACCATTCGGCTGAGTTGTCGTTTTGCCACATGGAGAAAGGTCACGTGTTCAAAATGTCATCCGCTGACCGAAGGAAAATGGGAGGGCTCGCTGGGAGCTGGGAGATGATGCGCAAAGGGGATGCGCAGAAAATGTTGAATGAATATTGCGCCGTGTTGAACCAATATTTCGATCGTGAATGTGAACGAATATAAACCGTTGAATGTGAATGGATATACAACTTGTAAATGTGGGTGAATATATTTGTGAATAAGAAATGTGTCGTTAAATGTGAATAAATATATTTCTTGAATAAAAACTTAGTTGTTGAATGTGAATAAATATATTCGTGAACAACAATAATAGCATTGAATGTGAATGAATATAAACTTTGTGAATTTTGCACCATTTCGCCAACCATAATGAAACCCGTTTGATTTTTAATGTCAATCTCCCCCCTTTTATTGCCCCGTCGCGTCTCGTCGGCTATTTGCAGGGCAACCGAATATTTGTATTGATTAATTATTCTGAGTAAAATAAGTGTGTGTGTTTCAGAAATGTTTATGGGTTCCTCGAGTGACGAATTCATGCTTCCGCGGCAAAACTCAATGACAGGTGTTTTCAGGAGCCCATTGGCTCCTGGTGTTTTTTCGGTTTTCGGCCGCCATGTTGGTGCCCCCGGCTGAGAGGGACACTCAAGACATGGCGTCTTCCGTATAAAGCTCTATAAACAGATAAAATAAGGTGAAATATTTCTCCGGGTATCTCGCATATGAAAGGTCGCACAGTGCTGACTCGTGGCGAGGCTGTTTGCTTATTTATCATATTTCATTTCTCTCAACCTTGACTTAATCGATTGAGTGAACCAGTAAAAGGTAACACTATGAACAGACATTTACTATTCTTCAAGGCTCCTACTCTCTTACAATTTTTTTATGCACCCTAAAAACGTTACAGGCACACCGTTGTATTAATAAGGTTTGATTGGTTTATCGAAATAACCAATCACCTGTGATTATTAGAGAAATGCCCCTCTTGGATCCCGCTGACCAGTATGTAATGCGTCTGAGTAAACATATAAATCCTAGTGCGAGGCGCGAGGTTCGATTCCGTGGTACTCTTTATTTCTTTAGAAAGAATTGCGACGCTTACGGCCATTTTCGTCCTTCCCTAGAAATGAACTCTGTCAAGTCTATCTGCTGTATCGGAGCTGGATATGTCGGTGGACCTACGTGCAGTGTTATCGCGCTTAAATGTCCCAAGATTAGAGTGACTGTAGTCGACTTGAGTAAATCAAGGATTGAAGCTTGGAACTCCGACAAACTTCCAATATTCGAGGTAGTCATTCTTCTTGAGGCGATCCAGCGCTTTGTAGCACAGTAATATTTCCAGTGATAACGGGCGAGATCGAATTTTTTCGTTCTGTTTCACAGCCTGGCCTTTTTGATGTCGTAAAGGAATGCCGTGGCCGGAACCTGTTCTTCTCAACTGATATCGACACAGCAATTCGCGAAGCCGATTTAATATTCATTTGCGTGAGTAGTATTGTTTTACTAGTGGTGATCATATTAATACACCATAGCAGTTTAGGTATGTGGTTTTGTCTTGATTGCTCTTTCGCGTTTAACTTTTCTCTCTTTATTCATTATAGGTTAATACACCAACCAAAACCTACGGCATAGGAAAGGTACAGTATTAATGGCAGAAGATATTAATTAAACCTGTCCTATCTCGATTTAGACTTAGACTAATTAAAATCTCCTGAAGCTTTTAAAATTGTCGAAGGGCCTTGATTTTCTCCAAAGAAAAAATATTTTCACTTTGACAAAGACTTGGTGATACCGTGCGGGTCGCGGTATCTATTAAATATGGATGATTGTGGCTTATACGTGTTCACTTGATCCAAGCTTAAAATAATGAATAGTGGACGAATTTTTGTTAGCTGTCGTTGTAACGAAGGAAACGCTGATCATAACATAAACATCAATCGAAATTTAGATTTCATTGCTTTGGAAAGATTCCATTTACACAACAGGGTATTAACGTGTAAATAGCATATGTTCATTGTCATGTTAATTACTGTTCTTTCGTTTTGAAAGTACTTTGACACCATGTTACTTAGATTTTCATTGATGATTTGTACTATCAGCTGATTTTACCCATTCCAAAATGCAACCCATAGAAATCAACAGTAAGTTTGTGATACAAGTAAGAAAGAATTTTATTGTATATGAAAGGACTCATTCATTCTTCTCTGCCCAAAGAAAGAACAAAAAAAAAACAAGCAAACAACAATCAAAGCAAAACAAAAAAACTTTGTTTTGAAGAAACTGACTTTGTCATCACAGCTGTCTTTATATCAAGGGTTGTGCACCAATCCGACTCTGTTTATGAAGGAACATATCAGTTGAATAGTGAAGTTTTGCCCTTTTCTATAAGTACAGGACCCAATTTTTGAGGCATAAGGCAAAGTCTTATTAAGTGATGGTGAAAAACATGATGGCTACTGCTACTGTGAAGTGACCTACTACCTGGTGAGAGTCAAATGTTTCTGTTAGCACTCATTCCTTGCACAATATTCTCAAACAATTTGGACATTGACATTGGGTCTTAGTTAAAATTGTCTTTGTCAGTCAGGTGATATTTCAGATTTCTTCCAAAAATGATGTTGGGTAGTATATGTTGAAATATATATATATATACATATATCAGAAAACTCCTTTATCAAAGCATGAAGAGTAATGTATTGCTGGAATGATGTATATTTGCAGGGCAGGGCACCAGATCTTAAGTACATTGAAGCTGCAGCAAGGCATATTGCTGAGATTGCTAAGGGAGAGAAAATTGTTGTTGAGAAGAGTACTGTTCCTGTACGAGCTGCGGAAAGGTGTGATATGCAGTCCATTGTGTCTTAACCATAGATCACAGTACATCCGTAACCCTTTACATGTATGTCTCACTACTGATCAGCATTCAGTCTCTGCTAGTTAAAGCAATATGTATTAATGGAACAGATGATAATAAATTTTATGCACTCTTGGACAATCAGTCATAGATACACTTTTGGCGTCTTTGGTAATACCAAATCTAATCTTCTAACTGATTTTTTGTGGCTTCAGTCTGCCTTCATCAGAATTAGAAATCTACTGAAATCTACTGGTGGTTAGTGGCCACTGAAAATTGATTTATAAAGAAAAGATTAGGTACTGCCAAAAAGAAGTTTAAAATAACTAGAAGGGCACTCGGTAGAGCGCATACCTCCGCCCCGCCACATATATACACCTGATATTACACTCATCTGGATCTGAGATCCAGAGTTTAATCTGGATAAATCCCAAATTTTAATCGATTGATCCTGGGTATATTTGCGACCTTTCCACCAAGTTTGGTGCAAATCCGTTGATTAGTTTTTGCATAAAACGATTAACAGACAGACAAACAAACAGACAGGCGTGAAAACAACCTCCTTGGCGGAGGTAATAACTTTATTACAATAGAATGATCACCATAATGAACTGCTTTGATATTCTAACATATTTTGCTTACAGTTACTGGTACTAATACTGTTATGAAATGTACATTGACCTTTAAAGAGAGTCTAAATCTCATAGCTAGGTCTTTTATAAGTTTTTAACAGTATTGACTTTTTTAGGTTCCTCAGCGTACTCCAAGAGTGATGATAAAAATTTTACCCTTAAATTACATGTGCTTACAAAACCCAGTAACAGCTCATGTGGTTAAGCATGGAATTGGTACCAGATGTCAGACTGTGAATTTAGAAATAGATCTACACGTAGACATACATCCAAATCCAGGAAAAGGTGCCAAGAGGAAGGGGATTGTGTTTAAGGCAATTGAAATCTAATGTGCCATTATATAATATGTACATGTTTATTATTGTATAGTCTAAAATTCCTGGACGGCTCATGTTCAGTCCAGGAGGAGAACCTTTTAACATAAAAAGGACTGATCAAGACTGAAATTAAAATCATCTTTTTTTTGTCCAGTATAACCAGAATATTTGAAGCAAATGCAGTCAGGGGGAAGTTCCAGGTTAGAGGCTTTTCATAATGTATTATCACTTTTGCATCTCTTTACTATGCAGCTCTTCACTTTTGTGATTTAATTATTGTTATTATTATTATTATTATTATTATTATTATTATTATTGTTATTATTATTATTGTCATTAATGTTATTATTGGGGGTTTGAATATTGTTACAGTTACTGTAATTTGGTATTGAAGAGTATAAGTTGTTATTAATTTGAAAATTCTTCTAGTGATAGTTGTTTGTACATATAAGTTGTTACAGAGCAGCATAAAAAGAATTAAGGACTGTAAAAAAGGTGATTATAGAAGATACATGAAATATTTATATTAAGACCAATTTTTGTATTGTTATAGGTCTTGTCCAATCCAGAGTTTTTAGCAGAAGGCACAGCAATCAAAGACTTATTAGAACCAGACAGAGTTCTGATTGGTCAGTCTGTCAAGTGTACTCCGTGATATTAATAAGAGTCATGCATTCTCACTTTTTCATAATTGTTTGCAAACTTATAGTTGTCTAATAAAGTTGAAAGGGAATAAATTACATAAATTTTTGGTTTGAACATATGAATTTTGATGTTAAAGCTGGAACAATAAAATACAGTATCTTTGCAAACCTTAAAGCTAACCCCACTATGATTAATTAGATATGTAAAATCTAATATACAGTCATACAAACTAAGTTATCAAGAACGATTAGAATCTGGATTTTCCTATGGCTGAAAGGGTATAATGCTGCGATTGCTTTATCCTTGAAAGGTAAAATGTGTATTCACAAACTGGGTAGTAGTAGTTCTGACTAATGAAAACCAATTTTTAAAGGAAAAGTGCACATTGCAACCAGGTGGACAATCGGACATGCATGTGCAGGGTAGTTTGATGCTATGCTGGTTTGAAGTAATGAAACTTAAAATGTTACATCCATTATTTCAAACCAGTGTGGCATCTGACTATATCTGAAAACCAATTTTTTGGTTTGTTTTTTGTTTGTTTTTGTTTTCAGGTGGTGGACAAACGAGAGAAGGTCGGAAAGCTATTGAAGCTTTGTCCTCTGTGTACGAGCATTGGATTCCTAAAGAAAACATCATTAAAACAAACACTTGGTCTTCTGAACTCTCAAAATTGGTCAGTATGAATAGTATGTTTGCTTTTAAGTATTCCCACAGGCTAGCATGTACATGGTGTGTATTGTATACCATTAGGTTGAAACCAATTTGCATACTATCATAAATCCTGAAATCTGATTGGCTGACTTACTCAGAAATTACTCTGTGTGAGAAAGTGAATAGCAAATATGTCTGCTTCGAAGAAGCCAATGTACTTTTTCAATTGAAAAATCAGTGAATAAATTATTGGTATAAAATTGACTTATTACTAAAATCAATTTATTTTATTGTTTATTTTTGTGGAGATGTTAGTTCACATAATAGGATATAACACCCGAGATGAACAAATTATATTACAGACTACCACCTGTATTGTAAGATCGGTAATAGGTGTAGCATTTGGTGTGATCTCTGTATTGCACATGTATGTGACAATTGCATGCTGTTACAAATGTTACAATGCATATTAATTTCACTTATTTTGTGTGAGCATTTGCCCATAAAATTGTGTTCAGATTGAGTTTTTTTTATTGTAACGTTTTTTCTACAGGCGGCGAATGCTTTTCTAGCGCAGCGGATCTCCAGTATTAATGCGATGAGCGCCATCTGTGAGGCAACAGGGGCAGACGTGTCCGAAGTGTCCAGTGCTATTGGTCGAGACTCGCGTATAGGAAGCAGATTTCTTCAAGCCTCAGTTGGTATGTATCAGTGTGGGTGCAATGTTCCTGATAGAATCGCAAACGTCAAAGAAATCTCGCATTCTCATTCAAGCGAAATTTAACATAGTATTCACTCTGACTCTCCTATAGAGCCCTCAAAATAGAGTTCTGTGAAAACGTTTATAAGTTACTATTAGTTTTTTTCGGTTAGAGTCAGACGCACGAAATGTATCCCGAGGTATGCAATAGTCGCCAGCACATTTGATGAGGTGAACTTTTCTCGAAACGTACACAAGTCAATCGAGTGAATTTTTTGCAATCATCAATTTTTTTTTTCAAACCTCGTCTTGTATCATGCCTATAAACAACGAGAAGGCCTTGCCTTCTTGACAAGTCTGATGGATAGAAACGGCATTTTCGCGCAAATATTCAGTTGGTTGATGTCCAAACACTTGATTTTTCACCTTTATTTCACTTGTATTTATGTAATTTATTAGAATTAACCCAAGTACCCCTCCCCCTCCGTTTCCCCCTTTCGATGTTGTGTGTGTAATTTTCAGCATGGATTTGCATTGGTGACAATATCGATAAGGGGGGAGGGGAGACCTTTAATATTTGTGACCTTTGGTAAGTTACTGGACAGGTACCCCCAAAAGGTTCAGTGTCTCAAGTAAATTTTTTGTACCTTGTTGTAATTTTAGGTAATGCTGCACCCTCTCCTCCTGTTATAGTTGATACATTTTTGCGTTGTTTTTTGTAAAGGTTTTGGAGGTAGCTGCTTTCAGAAGGACGTTTTAAACTTAGTTTATTTGTCCGAGGCGCTGAATCTGCCAGAAGTTGCAAATTACTGGTACCAAGTTGTAGCCATGAATGAGTACCAAAGACGACGCTTCGCCAACAGGATTATCAACTGTCTGTTTAACACTGTAACGGACAAAAAAATCACGCTTTTTGGTTTTGCTTTCAAGAAGAATACTGGAGACACTAGGTAACTGCGTTTGAATTTGGAGAGCGCAAACCTGATCAACGATTATTCCTAGTTTTACATGATTTTAATCACACACGCAGCTATTTGAATGAAACTAGTGGAGAATAGGTTACTTTTCAAATGCACAACTTCCCTTAAATCTTCTTTACTTGACGTCCCTTTCACTGTGACATTCAGATCCTAGCAGTATGCAGGATGTGTGTCCCATGAACCTAGTTTATTGACTTTTCTTCCACGAGTCTGCGTAGGGCGTCCCAACTAGAAATCGGAAGGTCGTAGGTTCGATTACTATTGCGAGAACTCGGGTTTTGTTTTTCCGAGTTTGTCTGTGACGGACTGACGGTTCTGAAAAATACGTGTTTCACAAAGAGATTACTTTGGCCAATCAGAGCAGATGCGTTTTAATAGTTCAATGAACTGATCAGAATTTTTATAACTTTAATGTAGATACACTTTGTCAGTACCAAGCGAGGGAAGCGAGCTGCCATATTTAATTTCTTTCAGTCTCTTTGTCTGTAAAACCAGTAAACTAATCGTAACATTTCGTGTTTTCGTGCTGTGTCTTCATAACTGCGATGCGTGTCCGGCAAATCGAGTATTAAGCAGTCGTATTTTTCGTCTCTTTCAACAGAGAGTCGGCCAGTATTTACATCTGCAAATATCTGATGGATGAAGGAGCTAAAATTACTGTCTATGATCCGAAAGTGGAAAAAGATCAAATAGTGCTGTAAGTTGTGTGCATAAGTGTTTTGTTTTGTTTTTTTTTTTTATTTTCTACTCACGCAGTTTTCCACTCAGTTTTCTTTTTCTGATGCTCAAAAATCTGAATTTCAATCTGGCAAACAGTTGAGCTCCAGCGTAGGATTATGTGAATCCCAGAGTTGAACTATCGCTGTAACCCATGGCCCTGGATCAGTGCATTTTGCTTAAAACCTCTCTGGGTGTGGCTAGAGAGCGTGCATTCACGTGTAACGTTTGACGTGAATACTATAATAGTATGTTGTTATAATTATGTTATTTTTTTCGCAGAGAATTGACACATCCTTCAATATCAGAAGATCCCGAACGAGGTAACTTTTATTATTGATCCTGCCTCCTCCACTTTCAAACCGTAGGGCTATATATATTATATATATATATAATATACTATATATATAATATATATATATATATAATTAAATTATTATTATCTTATTATATATTATAGCTAGCCATCGTTTAATAACTGTTATTATTTATTCAAAATATTTCCCCGATTCCGATTGGCTAAAAGCACACGTTTAATTCGCCATAACCAGTTACTGATGACCAAATTTGGAAGAATTTTCACTTTAACGAGGAAATGACGTCAAAAATGCAGCGTTTTCGCAGGTTAATGCACCGTTAACCGAGAAGACCTGGGAACGAGCTTGTGTTATTTTGTTGTTTTGTTATATTGTCGGTGGGTGTGAAATTTGTGAAAATAAAGATCATTTTCTCCTTTAAGTGTTTGAAAATATTTTGTCAGGTTGCTCCACCGCGGCCTTATTGGTAGGTACCAAGAGCAATAGACCATCTCTCTTTCTCTCAGACAGCAATAAGATTGTAATAAATATTTTGCATTGTTTTGTACTCTTGCATGGGTCCTGGCCACCTAAAGTTGAAAACACACCTTTCTTATAGGAAAAAGACGAGATGTACGTAAAGAACTGTTGGTAAAACTCCCTTGTTTGGGCTGGCTTGTACAAGTTATAATGAATGCTTATTTTGGACGTCTCATTCCCTTCTTTAGTTGAGCGTTTGATAACCATTGTTAATGACCCGTATGAAGCTGTGGAGAATGCGCATGCGCTGGTGGTGTGTACGGAATGGGACGAGTTCAAGGTGATACATACATTCAGTGACGTTTAACTGAAAGTAAAAAGTGAGGTTTTGTACTGTAACAATGTGTGTGGATCGAATAAGTTACAGTACCTTAGTACAGCACTGTTCATTAGCTTTCCAAATGATGGTCACATTGCATGGTTTTGTCCACAAATGAAAAAGTAAGAGCCACACTGTATAGTAAAACATACAGTACCACAGCACAGTACTGTTCAGTAGCTTTCCAAAGAATGGTCGCATTGCATGGTTTGATCCACAGATGAAAAAGTTAGTACCACACTGTATATAGTAAAACAGACAGTACCACAGTACAGTAAGGTTCAGTAGCTTTCCAAAGTATGGTTACACTGCATGGTTTAATCCACAAAGGAAAACGTTAGAACCGCATTGTATAGTAAAACAAACAGTATCACAGTACAGTAAGGTTCAGTAGCTTTCCAAAGAATGGTTACACTGCGTGATTTAATCCACAAATGAAAACGTTAGAACCACATTGTATAGTAAAACAAACAGTACCACAATACAGTATTGTTCAGTAACTTTCCAAAGAATCTTGGCCACATACTGTAAAGCGCAACACTCCAGTTTTTGTGTGTTTCAATTTCCCGTATATCTGTCGCATAGATGTATGACTACAAGCGGATTTATGACAGTATGCTGAAGCCAGCTTTTGCGTTTGATGGTCGGATGATTTTGGATCATTGTCATCTTCATGACATTGGTTTCCAAGTGGAAACCATTGGTAAAGTGGTGTCCTCTGGTTACATGTTGCCACTGACGCCACCACTGCCGTCCTCTGTAGTGCCACCAAAAGAAGAAAAATAGTCACTGACAGGAAAAAAAATGGAATATAATTTAGTCAAGTATGTTGTAGTTGGAGCCTGGATCACGTCTTATCATATGGCCCTCTCGCGCGTGGGTAATATCAATTGAATCCTGCATTTTGATTGGCCTACCCGAGAGGAAAAGGTAAAGTTATCTTTCCCGCTCGGGAGTTCCGGAAAATCCCGTGCTTTTTCTCGAAATGTTTTAGATCTTCTTCGATCGATTTCGTGCATTATAGCCCTGGACTCCGTCTCGGTCATTAAAAGCGCCGAAACAAACTTAACCACTAACCAGCTTTCTTGGTTTCACTGTGGGTGAAAAACCCAAAGTTATTGTATGGCTGGTTCCGCGAGCAGGCAAGATCAGGCGAATTCTGAGCTCTGATTGGCTACCCGAGCAGGCAAGATGCGTCTATCTTGTCCGCTCGGGACTTCCCGCGTTGTCATACGAAACGGAATGGCCATATAACAATATACACTTAATGTATGGTCCCGAGGGAAACAGTTAGTTTTGTTTTCCCGAGAGTCCTGATGACGAAGTCGAGGGAAACATCAGAACTCGAGGGAAAACAAAACTAACTAGTTTGCCGAGGGACGATACGTTAAGTGCTTTGTTATATATTAAGATTTTCTCTTGATCAAAATATAGCAAAAACAAACAAACAAAGACGGCACAACTGGCGCGCGGGCGACAACTGCGCCATTGTATTCCGGTCGGCATACCTTTAAATTTGATCGGGGGCACGTGACCAAGAATCAATCAATCACAGTGCTCGTTTTGTTTCTTGAAAGTGTAGGTATATAACAAGTCCTTTTATTGACCAAGGTGACTTCATATTGGCCTCGTTTTTTGCGTTTATTTCGGTCAATAACGAGTAAAAAAACTTGGCCAGTATCCAGCTATCGCGACCTCATTCTTGGTCAATAAACCAATGTAATGCTGAATTCGACACTTTCACGTCGAGCGGTTTTACTCATTTGACATACGCATTTAAAATTTTTTGCAATGTGCATTGCAAAAAGAGAATTCTTTACCAGTAGTATACTGATTATCTAACATGTGAAAAAAGCAGCCAGTCCTTTGGGCTCCCCGGACGGGCTTTTTTGACATTCACATGTGAAGCATCCAACCCAATGATCAACAAGAAAAGTATTGAATTCTACCTTGCAGTGATGAAACAATAACCACAGCAATGAACAAAGAGTACTTCAACCTCGTTCCCAGGGTCTCTCTCTGACCCCGCCCCCAAGAGCGAGAGAAGAGAGAAGAGCTCTTGGGGGCGGGGTCAGAGAGAGACCCTGGGAACGAGGTTGAGAGTACTTTCATAGTTTGTTGTTATAGGAAATCTACTGATCTAAATTAGTTTTCCGCTTTTCAAGTTTTCAAAAGTTTTAATAGGTAAGGTAATTATCTTATGAAATTTTCTCTGGATGCTGAAAACTAAATGCGTTTATATGTATGAATTGGGTTCAAGCATTGTTGCCATACCGTCTTGAATCTCACAAACTTCATAATTAACTCTTTTACTCCCAAGATCTTAGTAGCACTGAATTCCCCTTAGAGAAGGCCATGCCATAGTTTAGAGAATTTGAAGCAGTAATATCATTATCTTTGAGTTGATCGTCGTTTCAGTGCTCATGATCGGATTTCTTTCCCTTGTATTGTTACTGTAAGGTAAAGTTAATTGATGGTTACCTCAGGGAGTGAAAGCGTTAAAACATGGAATTGAAATGACACTACAACAAAATTTCCATTCTGTCAGAATCTGAAAGGTGCGATAGCAAGAACTACTTTTTATTCAGAAAAGATATTAGCAAGTTGTTAAATAATCGTTAGGGTACAAACAATGTTAATTTATACTGTATTTGCATGGTACAGTCTATTTAAAGTGTGCTCGATCTTGTATGCGTAACAATTATTCTCCGAAATCGAGTTTATTACATCAGTCACAAAGTGATGATGAAACTTTGCTTCAAAAAATAGGCTGTTACACTGGAAAAACTCCGCTGCACAAGCTTTTCTAGAATCCCGGGCCGAGTTGTTCGAAGCTGGGTTAAGGTAACCCAGGGTTAGTGAAAAATTTAAATGCAGATATGAGAGCTTAAAAATCACATTGAGTATAATTCTTTTTGAATACAATTTGATGATGCTATGCTCTGAAAAACAAAAAACAGAGAAAGTTATTGGAGAAAATGCTTTTTAACTAGAGAAAAGGAAACCTTGGTTAAAATTTAACCTTAAGTTAGCGCTAATCGGCCTTCGAACAACCGGCCCCCTGCAGTAATTATTTCGTGTGAGGTAAATAGTGTTAAATATCCTGATACTGATCCAATCAGATTATACAAGATGTCAATGTTGCCGAGTTGGTATATACTGTTATTATATGGAGAAGAGTGTTTTACTGGGAACTAAACCACTCGTAGATTCCATACGCAACTTCATCCGGGACCCGAGTGGCGTATTTTCCGTATGTCACCTTTGTGAGTGTCGTATCGTTCAATGACGTCACGATTCGCGCCTTTTGCTTTTGTTGAATTGGTTTCTCGCGTCGCGTTTGTTGTTTAGAATAAAAGCATTTTGCTTGATTGGGTTTAGTGTTTCTATATACTTGGCACCAAGTACTTTTGTGTTTTCTGTTTGCTATAAAGCCCAGCCGTATTTGAAAAACTTGACTACTTTGAAACACAGTAAAATCGGAAATATTCAATATTTAGTCTCCATATAATAAAAAGAACATTACACGGTGGCGAGAAGATATGAAGTTTATGTTCGAGTGGCAAGAACAATATCTCACGAGTGAGCGAAGCGAACGAGTGAGATATTGTTCTTGCCACTCGAACATAAAATTCATATCTTCTCACCACCGTGTAATATCCTCTATATATGTGTTTTTACACTGCTTACAGAGCAAAGTAAATCGTATCGACAGTAGGTACGGTTGCCATTATATTGGTAGATTGAGAATGGTCTTTCCTCGATTTGCTTGATCGCCCGCCAATCGCGAGGGACCGCTCACAGTCTACTGAATTAATGATATATTAACTATATGGAGACTTATTTATCTCAGGTACATACGTACTATGAATACAGCTTATATTTGTAACAGACAAGTATCCAGTAGGTGGATTAGATATTTTATGAAACGTAGGGCAAGTCCTAAGATTTCAATAAATTGCTTAAAATAAGAGTTATCATCTTGCCATTATTTGCCAAGCCTACGCGTTATCTAGACTGACAAAGTCTCAAAGTGATGATGAAACTAGTTTCATTTGCCAAACTTGCGCGTTACCTAGACTGACACACTTTATCATGTTTAGTTCCTGGGTAACTTTTTTGGGGCAAGTTTAATCCAGAAAACACAATGTCAGGTGTGACGATCCTTTGCAAAAATGCTGCAAAGTTGACATTTCGCATCGTGCAGTTCGCTTCACGTGCACTTGGTATTGCATTGAGTGTTGAAGAAATTATCTAGAGAGTGACAATATAGATTATCCATCATGATATGTGATGATAAAACTCCATTGTGGCCGCTTTTACGTTCATTCTGTCAGGATGCACCTAAAAATAAACAAGCAAAAGCGTCAAAAAAAAAAGAACAAACTGAAAAAACAAACGAGATATTATGTGCGCTTTGATTATAGTCAAAGCCTGTATCAGCTTATTATAGTACAAAACATGTGGCCAGTACATAACTTCAGCAATTCACTGCTCATCCCGAGATGAGGATGTGCAAAGTGAGGAACAAAAAATCGGCTTCAAGCAATTTCAGTGCTCAGCAATACATGATCTAGTTTGACTACTTCTATAAACTTATTTTAAAGTTAAACTTTCACTTTAAGTTACTTTATGGTCTATAAGATTGCCCCGGGAGTACTCCCTTATATGGGCTATAGATGTATGTGCGGCCCCAAAGGGTATGGTTTTTCAGCCGTTTTGGTCATAAAGAGGGTATCGATTTTAGCCATTTTGCCGCCATTTTCGTAATAAATAGGGTATCGATTTTGCACTTGCGTTATATAGTGTGGAATTCTCAGCTCGAAACTTTGCACATGCAATCTTCTAAACTACCTAATAAAAGCAGATAAATATTGACTTTAACATTGGTCTGAACTTGGGAAAAGATTATAAGGCAGGTCTGAAAGATGGTATTGACGTAAGTCAGGTCATGAAAAGGGTATCTAATTTTCGGTCAGGTCATAAATAGCGTAGGGAAAATCGCAGGATGATTTTGGTCATAAATAGAGTAACGGTTTTGGGAAGCGGGCCGCGCACCTCTATCGAATTTTTCTGGGATTACCCCCCCTTCCCCGGATAAGATTGTAGACCACGGGAGATTGTAAAGAAGTTGTTCTCTAAAGAAAAATAAAAACTGGTTCCCCATCGGTAGGAAACTGAACATGTGAGTAATTTGTACAACCTTAAGACCTGAGGAAACCTGACGTTTCGTACGTTGGCCCTTCGTCTGAGCGAAAGACTGACGCTGAAAATGGTAGCTTCCCCTATGATCTTACTGTGCCACTGTACGTCATAACAGGGGGGTAGCTACCTGTACGCACGGTACCCCCCTGCGTACCAAAAAATAGTAAAATGAAGAAGTAAAAAAATAAAACAAGGTCCCGTCCTCACGTATCCGGATAAATTTGAAAACGCATAAATATTTATCAGTTTTCAAAAAAGTCTGCGTTCACACGTTGTCGTTTCTGAATCGCTTTTGGCGTCCACACATAAACGCGAAAACGATTTGAAAACGCTGACATCGTCTACTGAGCATGCTCTAATCTGCTTGATAATTTAGAATAGCAATATGAAGCTGAAAATAAGCCAAAATCCTCGAAAGAAGACCCATAACTTGTTTGTTCGCCATGTTTTCATTATGGTCGGCCGAGAGAACGCGTTGGACTGAGTTTGAATTGTTACGTCATCGTTTACAAATCGTTTTGAAATTTATCCGGATAAGGCGTCCACACGGATCCACTTAGTCGGCGTTTTCAAATTTATCCACTCAGGAGAGCGTTTTTAAATTTACCCGTTTTCAGTGGGCGATAACGCCGTTTACGTGTTGACGGAACCCGTAACCGTATAAATATTTCTGCATTTTCAAATTTATCCGGATACGTGTGGGCCTAACTCTGACATGCTACAAGCTTGTTGGCTTATAAATAATCAGCGGTTGTCTTTGAGGTGCTGCAGTCACAGAACAGAAAAGGGTGACAAAAAGGTTAACGACTCAGTCGTCATTTCACACACAGTAAAAAACGCTAGGCTTACAACGTAACCTCGCCTTTAATCAAGACACCTGAACAAGGATTTGAGACTTGGGGGTAGGGGGTAGGGGGTAGGGGGGAATTGGGAAATGTTGCGTACCTCTGGAAAAAACCTGGCTACGCCCCTGCGTGAAAAAGTGCTGTAGAAAACAGTCCTAAGAAAATACGCGCGCTGATTGGTTAGAATTCGTGTTTCTATAACTCGATAGAAACACAGAACTTGCACGAGCTGTTGACGTAATGATGACGCGGCAAAGAGAATTTACATTTTGATAATCAAAGTTAACAAGTTGTTTTTCTTTTTTTCGTCGCGGTGTTTCCTAAAAGAAATAGAAAACATGTTCTTCGTGTTTCTATCGAGTTATAGAAACACTCGTGAAAGTTTGGGAGAACTCGAAAAAGCTGTGGAAACACTTGCCTGCGGCTCGTGTTCCCACAGCATTTCTCGTTCTCCCAAACTTCCTCTCGTGTTTCTATAACTCGATAGAAACACGGTACATGTTTTCTATTTCTTAAGTAGAGTTTTTAAACAGGGTAATGTTAAACGGAAGTGGTTTTCATGGAAAAGCAGACGCACCGATGGCAAGTACCGTAATGGAGACCGGATCATAACCACGCGATGTGTGCAGCTCCTTCATACAGACACGACACTTAGTGGCATTGATGGTCTGCAACAAAGCAATGGTATTACCAACGAAATTGGTAAGATTTCCTCACAGGTCCCTACTTCATTATGCATGCTGTAGCCGTACGGTTTCGTTCTCAGAAATGTTTGCACGCGCACTTCCCAAGACAATACAACTACAGCGTGCATAATGAAGTAGGGACCTGTGCGGAAATCTTACCACGAAATTTGCAAGTCTTACTTTAAGGTAATATGTCAAGCAGGAGAATCAGTGCTTCGTCACAGTTTCTAATAGTTTTATTATCGTTTGTGTTTGGCTATGGCAATGTATGATAATGGCGTATCTCGGATGTAATATAATTTATTCACACAACTGATGTAAAACAAAGGACACAAACCATTCTTAACAATGTACCTAACCCTAGCTATCAAAGAAAATTAATAAAATACATTACAACGGCATGACCTTGGTAATGTATTGAAGAAAAGGGAATAAAGTTTAAACCAAGCATAAAAGTGAACCACAACATATAAACCTTTTAATAAAACCCGGTTCTCACCTCAACCCAGGATGAAATACTGTTATATTCGGGAGGTGTATTTCCACTGTATGAACTGTGTCCGGCCGAAATTAAAACGAGTGGTGTATTGATGAAAGGAGGCAAAAAGTACACAGTCTAAAAATGAAAATGAGAGAACGAATAGCTGAATTCAATAGAGTAAATGACTAGAACATGAAAGAAAATTTTCAGGTTGCTAATGGCTGACTTGGAAAAGTTCATGTGATTACGGCAGGTTCTCTTGATGGAGTCAAAGGTATGAGCCCGCGCGAACGCTCCACTACTGAACAACTGGAGATTCGTTTACATTTAACTGCAGGGGGAGGAGTACGTTCAAATGACCTTACCCACCGCCCCCCCCTTCCCCCCCACACATACAAGGCTCCAACCTGCTTCCGCCCCAGTTTTTTCTGTTTAAGCAGATTTCTTACCTCGCAAAACGCAAAGTTGGTTTCACTCAACGAGACTGGCGATGCGTCATTGGTAAACGTGACATTTTGCCAAAATGGGATCATTGATGCTGGAAGATCGAGAAATGCCGTCCAGTCCTGCAAACCATTTTATTACGATAAGATAATTATTTTAACCACCAAATGCTCCTGGCCATGGATATGATATCATAAAGTGTCCTCCACTCTGAAATCTGAACTGAAAATACCCATGGTTTGTGTCGTATACATAATAAATATTGAAGGAATTTGCGATTATCCCAAAAGGTAGCTGGATTGCCGGGTACAAACAAAACTGACATGAAATATGCAGAAGGTACTAAAACACACTCTCAGACAGACGTGAACTGTTCATTACGCAATACTTACTTTCATCCTGCACCTAAGCAGATAGACTTTGATACGTTTTTTGGTGGCCCATTCCAGACGTCCATGATCAATAATAATAATAATAATAATAATAATAATAATAATAATAATAACAGTTCGGGGATTGTAGAAGAGTCGGGGAACATGGATAGGAGAACTAGGAAGATCTTGGCAATGAATGGCTGTCTGCACACCAGAAGTAATGCTGCGACGCTGTACCTGTCGAGACAGGAAGGGGGCGAGAACTGATAGGCATTGAGGAGTGTGCGATGAGAGAGAGCAAATCCCTGCATGGTTACCTAATAGAAAGCACAGAGTGGATGCTTTAAGAACAAACCCGATCAAGTACAACATAGATAAGACCTCAGAGTGACCACTGTGTAGATTGTGTAGAGAAACCACTGAAACAGTACGACATATTGTCAGTAGAGGCAAAAGCTTGCCCAGAGAGAGTATAGGAAGCGCCACGACAAAATGGCCCTACGAGTACATTGGGAGATGTGCAGTTAGTACGGGATAGAGTCTACCGACTGAGTGGTATGACCATCAACCCCTGCCGGCCGCAGAGAATGAAAGAGTGAGGATTACCTGGGACACGACCATTTGCACACATAAGAAACTGATGCACAATCGGCCATGTATCATTATTACTCTAGTAAATTAAAGACACACAGGAATGGACGTTTATTTACATATAGCTGAGCCAACGGACCAGAACAGTACTGAGGAGAAGAAAGTGGAAAGGTATAAGGACCTAGCATTAGAAAGGAGAAGGATTCATGGAGCCTCGAAAGTGACAGTAATACCAATCGTGATTGGTGCACTTGGATGCATCTCGAAAAACGCAAAGGTCTGGTATGGGAAGCTAGATCTACCTGACATCTTTGGAAGTATACAATTGTCGGCCATCCTCGGAACTGCTCACCTGTTGCGGAAAAGTGTTGTGTCTCTAAGCTGCTGGGAGTTGCTGAGACACGATTAAGAAAACCCAGAAAAACACAAAAAACTGAAGAGAATTGTAATAATAGTAATAATAATAATAATAATAATAATAATAATAATAATATCAATGATAAGACTTAATTTAAATAAGAGGGTAAGACTCAATACCGAAGCTAATAAACTTATGGCCCTCCTAAAAGTGACAAATATATACAAAGTAGACTATATTATAAGTTCAAACTATTATGCACACAATATAATAATAATGATGATATCGGTATATGAAAAAGGATGACGCATATTCATGTGAAAGTTGCAGTAATACTAAAAATTGGCAAAAAAAAAAACAGAAATATTAATATTTAATTATATTCTACTTAATGTTGCAAGAACAATGCTGCTCCTAAAACGCCCTATCTCTGAGAGATTTCTTAAAGTGCTTGAACTGTTCGACTCGTCTTGTAGTTGTATGGAGATTGTTTCAAAGGCGGGTGGCAGAAACGAAAAAAGTGCGCCCGCCTTTGGTCACCCTTCTGTATTTCGGGCAACGAAGGTTAAAATACAAAAAAAAAAACGAAGGTTAAAATCTGCGTAGCGCGTGCTTCTTTTGTTGACATGATTATTAAGAGCTAGTTGCTCGCTTTAAACGGTAGGTACATTTCCATGATCAATATGGTAAACGGTGGTGAAAAGCGATAGAGGGCGTAGGAGAGAGAATATACGGAGGAGTTGACAGAGGGATGGAGGCAGCAGCAGTACTGCAGACCAAATGGCTATTTACAGCTTAGATTCAACCCGTGCTCAGGACCGCGCAGTCAGTTAGAAGCAAACCGAAGCACCTGCCTCGATCACTCTGAGACCACACTGACAAATCATTTTATAATAACGCGTGATGTAAGCAAACAGATATAACTTGGCCATCTGTTGGTTCCAGTTGACCTGGAGTTGTGCCCATGCAAGACGTTAATTGACTGGAAAACGTTGGAGCGATGCTTTTGATTTCGTCCTGATTTATTATGTGCAAAATCTGTCGGTTTAACTAGTAGGAAGAAAACCGAAGCCGTTGCCTCAGTCATAAGGCTGTAATAAGGAATTTTTGTCAATCAATGCGTGATCTCAATTTGGTACACTAATACCCTAAACACCAAGCAAGAGAAATTAATCATAGACATTTCCTGCATCATATTTTTTTCTGGTTGTGGTCCTGGTTACGTGTAATACCTGCTACTTACAACAGCAATGTTCCTGTGTAAGCCGTCGAAGTTTTGCATCTCTCGCAGACAAACGGTAAACTTTTGCACAGTAACAGTTTCTACCCAGACTGTAGCAGCGTCATGTTTCTGTCCTTCAAACGTGTGCCTACTGGACACTAGCACGTATGGCGGTGTAGAAAACCTCCCCTGAATTAACAACACAAACAAGCGAAATCATAGAGAAAGTTTTCATTAGTCCATTACTGAGCCCCTCCCAAGGGTTTCAAGGAACAAGGTAACAGAAGTATTTACTTTCAGGGGAAACTGCATCAACTTTGACTACAGCAAAATAAAGTTGTCGGTAAATTAGGCCACCTGCAAAAACTCTTACTTGTTGTCTTAATATTACAAGAATTTAAAGTTTTCTTATTTTTCTATAACTATACCCACTGCCAACGTAACTTCTATCAATTACCAAGTAAATAACTAAATAATCAAAAAAGCCTTTTGCAGTGGCACGTCCACATGACGGCTCTTCTTCCTCTGACTTCTGGTCGAATTGGAATTTGGAAGTGTTTAGTGTTGAGGAGGGAGGAGAACCCGGAAAAAAGACCCTCCAAGCAAGGAGAAAGAACCAAAAACAAATTCAATCTCATGAAACAGCGAGAATCAATGCCTGGTCACAATGCTGGGAGTTGAGTGCACGTGCTCTCAACACTGAACCAGCCTTGCGCCCCAAGTCACTATCAGCATTCAGTGTAAATTTGTACCTCGGGCAGAAGAACTAGTTTACATGTTGTACCATCCCACCAACTATGCAATGTCTCTTGTCCCGCCACCGAGCCCACAGGATTTCCCTGAAAAGCTAAAAGGTCCACAAAAACGAGCCCGTCGCCTGGTGACACGCGGTCATTCCTTGCAGCCGTCAACGCGCAGATTGTAAAGTTTGTTGTAGAAACTTCCTCCGACCAAACCACCACGGCTTCATGGATAAAACTCCCGGATGAGTTGAAGAAATTGATGGTCAGTTGTAAAAGTATTGTCTTGTTTGCTTCAAAGGCGGAGTTCATCAGTGGCACGTATTTACAATGAGCTTCTACTACACCAAGGTGAAGAGAAATGCGATCGCGATGGTAGAAAAACGCTGTTAAAATTTCCAAAATATATGTGCCTTATTGACCAAGCGTGAGATCAAGTTGGCTGTATATTGGCCCAGTTCTATTTTTCACTATCGCATTGACCGAGAGGTGGTCGATGTCAATTAAAAAGGAAATAAAGGACAAAGCCAATATCCAGCCATCTTGAACGAACAAGCTTGGTCAATAAATTATTTATATGGCCATTTTGCTTTGTTTTGGTTCGCGGTGTAACGCGGGAAATCCCGAGCAGGCAAGAGAGGCCCATTTTGCCTGCTCGGGTAGCCAATCAGATAGCCAATCAGATAGCCAATCAGATAGCCAATCAGATAGCCAATCAGACTTGGACGACACTGGGAGGGTTAGCCCAGGACAGAAGCCGATGGAGAACTGAAATTGTCAATGGCCTATGCTCCTCTCGGGGCTAAGGGCTTGAGCTGAGCTAAGCTGAGCTGAGCTGTAGCCAATCAGAACTCAGGGTTCGCCTAATCTTGCCCGCTTTCGGAACCAGCCATATAACAAACGTAGATATTAAAGACAATACATCACTTGTCAAACAGTTAATAAATACAGTCGTTTTACAGTGTTATCACGCAGAAGCCGGGGTTTCCCATTTTCACGTGGATTTGTGAACCAAGGGCTCTGTGCCTTGAAAGAAGTAAGGGAAACTAAATCGACCAATGAAAGCCAGCGCATTGACTATAGAGAAAATACGAATCACGTGTTGGATCTTTCAGCTGAGTGTCTACAGGATCAGGATATACTGAAGCTTTAGTAGCAAAAACGGTTCCTTTCTTGCACTAGACAGACGTTATCAAACCCATTTAAAATTTCCCAGCAACAGAAAAACTACGACTTAATTACTGATTATATCCTACAGTTGGCCAGCTACACTGAACAATACAAAACTTTCTATGACAAAATAACGAAAACGGGTTCCCACTTAAACTAGAAAGATGGGGTTCAAATAAAGAAAAACGTGATTATTCCAACGCGATTTACTTACGTTGAGTACAGCTGCCGATTCTTGGTAAAATTTTTGTAAAAACTGATCTTTGTAGAAAAGTGGGATTTTTACTTACGTTGACAGCTGCCGTATGTTTGTATCCCAATTTTTTTCTGTGTCAGGCAAACTTCATGCTCTAAGTATTTTCTATTTTGGTATGTAACGCCATTGTCACCACACAACTGATCGTCATAGTCGTTTACCACGTCCTCGCAAACACATTCTGCGTCATGTGGTCCAGATGCCTTGCATATGGCGTTATCAAAGCACTTCACACGGTGGCAAGGATCAAGATCTAAAAAGAAGAGATTTCTCTTTAGTTACCGAGTTGATAAGTAACTGATTGCAATTACTATCTGGATCAAACCATGCAGTATTACCATCCTTTGGAAAGTTACGGAACAGTACTGTACTGTACTGTGGACCTGTTTGTTTTTCTATACAGTGTTCTATCTTTTTCACCACTGGATCAACCCTGAACAGTACAGTATTGTTTGTTTTACTATACAGTGTTGTTCTTACTTTTACATCTGTTTACCTCCAAATGCGATGTAGTGAATAGTAATGGGATCATGATATTTTGTTATAAGCTGTAGATCCCTCACGCATGCTGTAAAACCAAATCTGTCCAGGTCCTTTATAACGATTGATCAAACAAAGAAGTATAGTTAGTAACGTTTATTTTACCAAGCCGGCACGGTTTAATACCTTGTTATATTCAGTATGAAATCATTTGGGAGCCATTTAACCTTATTAGGCCAGAGAAGTGCGATTTATAATGGTAATTGAACTGAGTGGAGTGCAATTTGGTCTAAAATAATGCGCATGACTTCAAATATCTAACGAGAGCGCAGCGCGAGTTCGATTTGAAATCACAAGTGTGATTTCAGACCAAATTTGCTCGACACAAAGATCAATTACCACCTTGTTACATCCAGTTTTGAAATCGCAGAATTTAATAGTCCTAATACAGGATTCGATTTTTGTTAGTCAAGTGCCAATATTTTATTGTAAATTTGATTTCTTAAGTTTATTCTCATTGGCTGATCACAAATCACACTGCTATGGGCCAATAAAATTGTAGGGATCACCTGTGATTTCAAAATGGTTGTAATAAAATAATGAATCGACCTATATCGGCCCCAATCGCATCATAAGGAAACAACAGTGCCCACCATCACCAACAGCTGAACTTGAACTCTGTCCTCAGCCTGTCTAACAATTACACGCCTTGCCTCTACCAATCGTAACGCTTTATATTAGTGAGGGAAACTGTTGTGTGGCATCTGAACAATACATCAGTGGATGATATATATGGAGCAGAACGAATTTAACAGCATACAACTTCCTCAGTCTTTGCTCAGAGGCTTTCGAAGGACCCGTACGTTCCTGTGGTTGGAACAGATTCAGGCTTTGTGATCCGAGATCACACAGATCAAGAAGCATCAAACGAACCAATAAATTCAATCCGAACAATTTCACGGTCGGATCCAGGGTAGTTTATTTAGGTGATTTCCATAAATCACTCAAACTTTTTCAAGTTAGAAGGAAATAATCTGGATCCACTCATGACAATAATTCATCGATTTTTTTTTCCTGAAGTGCCATGATCCGTGTGATCAATCTCGGATCGCAAATCCAGATTCTGATCATATCAAAGGAACGCACCCTTAAATGACGTCACAGAAGGAAATGCACTGATTCTACTCCTCGTATTACTCATACTGGCCATTTTTGTACAATATTTCGAATTTGAACAGACCACAAGAAATCAAAGGCTCCTTCGAGCTACCTCATGGTATGTGGTAATTATTCCATGAAGTACTGTCCTTTCCCCAGACCATGAAGTGTTCATTTCGAATATTTCGTTTTGTGCACTCTTGCTACGACTGATCGATTACTCGTCGTCCAAATTGGAGACATCGTCACTTTTAAGACTTTAAAACCAATTTCTTTCCTCTGGAGCATTCTTGAACACATTTCCTGTTCGTTCGCGAGATCTTCAAAAGTGTATTTTGATCAAAGATGGAGCGAAAGGAACGAAAACCCGCCTTGACAATCATTGCGTCGGGCTCAACACAACAGACGCCATTTTGTAAACATGTGCTGCCGCTTTGTCTCACCCCCTCCCCCCACATATGTGAACATAAAACAATTGCACGACTTTGTGGACAAAACTAAACCTAGTAGGGGAGATAGGGGAGAACCTGTTTAATTCACATTTAATGCGGATTAAATGCATAAATTAATTGTGTAACGGGAATGAAGTTACTAATCCAACTATTCTTGGTTTTCACACACGGGACCATTATTATGACGACGGTTGCTATCCGCCATGTTGGAGCCCATGGTGTGACATACATACCATGAGGTAAAAATGAGGATTTGACCGAGTCAAATGTACTTTTTATAATATAGCTCCCCAGAGAAATAATTCAAACAGCGTAACAGCTGTCCACCCGGTTAGCTCAGTTGGTAGAGTGCTGGCCTGTCGAGCGGGAGGTCGTGAATTCAAACGTCGGCCGAACAAACACTCAAGGTCTTAAAATAACTGAAAAGAATGTGCTGCCTTTGTTATGATATCTGCAAATGGTTAGACATTCTAGTCTTTTCGGATAAGGACGAAAAACCATAGGCCCCGTCTCACAGAACTGTTCTTGTAGGACATTGAAGATCCCACAACACTGCTTGAAAAGAGTAGGGGACGTTAGACCCCGGTGTGTGGTTGACCTTTGATAAAGTTTGATTGTAATTAATTGATAAATAAGAGAATTGATGTAAAGCGCCTTTGAACATATCATAAAAAAGAGCACTGTGTAAATTCATTATCATTATAGCAAAAAGTGATCGAGAGGTCAAATGCAGAATATCACGTACCTCTACCCATGATGTAATTGCATTATTTTCTGGTGCAATTGATTTGGGATTGCCTTTATCCATCTTGTGACTTCGGCTGAGCAGAAGTACTGGAGTCTGGTAAAAAGCAGTCTTGAACTTTTCCACCTTTTAAGAGGCAGTCGAGAATATATATATGTTATTTACCGGGCGGGAGGTCCGTATGGGAAAAAACTGTGTCCGAGGTCTTGAGTACGGCCCGAGGCCGAAGTTTACAAATGCCACACCATTATGACCAGATTACAGAGTGCCTACTTACTAGAGATTTTTGTGGCTACTGCCCACAAGGCAAATTTGTCATCGTAATGTAAGACCGTTCGATAGTTACCTATTGCACGTGATTATGTAATCATTTACGAAATAGCTTCAGGTGAGCTGAAAAGCAAAACGAGCATGGAACACGTGACGAAAAGTAATCGACTTTATTTGTGCCGCGAACAAGCCCGAACATGTGCGAGCGGAAACCGGCTTAATATCGATTTCAATGCGTCTGTCGATAGTAACTCGATGAACATGTTTTTCCTGCGTTTTTGGCGTTTTGGAGAAGAGTCTAGCGCAAACTTTGTGCATTTCTTTATTTTGCAACTACACTAGACCCAATTTATGGCTGAGAGACCAAATTCAGACCTTACGTCAATGACTTTTCAAATCAATGTTACTGAGAAATTGAAAAACGTGGTGCATTATGACTTAACAAATCCTACTATAAAATAAATTGAACAGCATATAAAAATGACTAAACTGCAGTAGTCGGCACATGTAGTCCTAGACTTTATCTACCTAATTATTATATCTGTTGGCATTTATGCCCGTAACATGCCTCGCAGAAACTGTACTTGAGATTCTTCTTCGGAGGTCCTGTGCTTTGAAACATTATTTTGCTCTTTGCTGGCATCTTCCATTTATGAGGAGTGGTCACTAAGGCGATCCATTGCTGAAATAAAAAAACAACAGTCCAGTTATCCTTCAACTGAAGACAAGCATTTTTAACTGCCGAATTCTTATAATTAACCACTTCAAACTTCATGTTTCAGTGTTTCGGTTGCTGTTAGTTAGTTTTTCGAGATATCAAGATTCCGTTTAAAGCATAACGACAAGTTTTGACAATATTTTTTACATGAGGTTTCAATACCAAACGTCATATGGCCGCTAAACGAACAAACCATTAGACCATTTTGCTATTGTAATTTGCTTCTAGTTTCAGTCGTCTGCGAGGGCAAAATTCTGCACCATCATTAATTCAACAAAAGTGAAGGTATTTTACCCTCAAGACAAACTGAAACGAAAAAAAATTTCCATTAGCAAAACTGATAGTGTATTTAAGGTGCTGATTACGGGAAAAATTACGGGAAGAAATGTTAACAGCCAAGAATACTAGTTGTTATATTTTTAAAAAGCAACATTTTTGACTTGTATTTCAATATTCACCACTCGAGTCCTTTTGTGTCCACCACTAAAATTTTTCAGTTCTCGTAAACATATTTTGAATCCAGAGCTTGTAACCTCCTCATTCCAAATCAAAGAGGCGTCGTTTCGTTCTTGAGGAATGGCATGGACTGGTGTCACAAAGACGTCCGGAGCAAGGTTTATTTTCTAACAGAGAACGAGAACAGGGAACACGAAAGAAACGATTAGAATAAACAGAAATAATCGTAGTTAAATAATGTTTAATTCTATCACTCAAAACAGTTTTTCCAGCGCATGATTTTAACCGCAAATGTAAACGTGAGAGCCTCAATGTAAACAAAACCAGCACCATAGCAGAGTACTGATGCACAGGTTAATAAAGAATAGTCACACAGGATGGTTTGATCCACGGATGAAAACTTTTGAACACACTGTATTGTTAAACAAACAATTCCACAGTACAGTACTGTTCCGTTGCTTTCGAAATTATTGTCACACTGCATGTTCCCGGTGTTGTGGTCTGGCTTTTGGGCTGGCTCTTCACATAGGGATAACCTCATTGCGCCTTTACCCCTTGGACAGAATTGTCCAAGAAAAATAAGTATGTTCTATGTTCATGGTTCGATCCGCATATGAAAAAGTATGAACCACGCTGTGCAGTTAAACAAACAGTGCAACAGTACCGTACTGTTCAGGTGCTTTCCAAATTATGGTCACACTGCATGGTTTGGTCCACAGATAAACACATTAGAACCACACTGTATGGGGCAACAAACAGTACCACCGCACAGTCCAGTTCATTAGCTTTCCAAAGAATGGTTACACTGCATGGTTTGATCCACAGATGAAAACATTTCAACCATACTGTATGCATATGTTAGAACTGCACGACAAATTAGACAGGCTGGTTAAAAGGGTTCGGATGCCAGCACTGAGTTTTCATCCCTCCACACGTACCAAGCCGGAGAAGGAAACATCAATGCAATACGTTCCGGTGCTCCATACGGGAATTTCCATTGTTCCAGTGGCTCCGCCCGGCGGCTGACCACGGATTGCCAACCAATGAACATCCACTATCTAGAAAAAAACAATTATTTTTTTTTTCGGAGAAAATCCAGCAATCAATGATACAAACTTAGGTCATTCATGACTGTTGCTTTCAAAAAAGCGCTCAGTTTCACCTATTCTAGCAACATTTGGAAAACTGGAATTAAAATGCATTCTGACAGACCTAGTTAGTTTTATAAACGCATTGTCCCAGGCACTTCGCCTCATAACAGCTTCCATAGTTTTGTTTGAGTTCGCTTCAAATTATTGCAAAGAGTTGCTCAAGTTGGGGCCGGATTTGTTACTAACAGACATTTTAAAAAACAACTCACCTCTATAAAGACCGCTAACCTCTCAAGAGCGCGATTTCTGAAAGGCGTTAAGGGATAGCAACTGACTGTACTTAGAAAAGGTCTGTACAAAGGGACTATGGAAAAATGAAATATGGAGTGGGGATTATTTTTGCGCATAGTTGCGGCGAACAGAAGTGAAAAAGGCGTCTCTAGAAATAACTAGGTCTGTCAATTAGCACGCTCGATAAATATAAAGGAGAGGAACGCTCCTGCTGAATTGTCCAAGTTTTGCTGCCCAGAGAAACCGCCTAGAATATTTGGATCCAGTCAGTAATTCCACTGAACTCAAATGAAATGTCCCTTTTGGCTTAAGAGGATCAATATAGGATTGTCTGAGTTTTAAGACTGACAGTGTTTACACCAATTATGAACAAAAACAAAAAAAAACTGGCAACATTGACCTTTGCTTTAACTTGATGATAAAAATATTCTTATAAATATTTACCCGTGTTCTATCCGAAAACCCAGAGGTATCGGCACATGCCGTAAATCCTTCTGAAATTATCTTCTCGAGCCAGACTGTCACGGCCTGTAGCATGGGTTGGTTCATAAGCCTTGATCGAGATGGCGCCAGTTGAACAAAAATATCTGCACCAGTAAATGGTGGTGAAAACACCATAGAATTACACTTGTATTCTTCGCCTGGGTAAAATTCAAATGTCACCTTCCCATAACGAACGTCAGCTGAGGTAAGCGGTCTTTCTCCGGAAACTTCAAGAGACAATAAATTTGTTACCAATTTCTAACCATAAAACAGAACAACCGAGATCTGAAAGGATCTTATGATACTAATTTGATACTTTCTCCGCGTGGGGTGGTATTCAATTGCCTATCTTTTTAAACATCGCATGGGATAAAGTTCATTTAGATAATAATCACTGTAGAAAAATGTTTGTTACCATTTCGTAGCATTACTAAAATGGACCAGTCAAATTTCGAAAATTTTGCTAGGAAAGCTGATTGAAACAGTTCCAAATCTAAACGTACCAAACTATTCTGTCTCTTTTATACCTGAAGTTTTTTAGCGGAAACTAAGTGTTTCCGAAATGAGAAAATTAATGAAGTTCAAACCGTTTACTGGAATTGTATGGGCTCCTGATGGAAACTAGCACCAACGTCATTTCCATAACATTTCAGATTTCTTGGAAATTTCCAGTTTCCATCTTAGTCAGTGAAAGGCTCACATCCGAACATTCTTAACGTCTTCCTAATCTTCATTATTTTACAGCAATTTATGTCAGCTCACCAACACCGCACCTTTTAGTACTGGAACTTTTAGGAATTAAGCCGACTGAGATTAGTGTAGAATAAACCATAAATCTTTATTTCGTTAGCCCTCAAATATCATTGCCTTTACTCACCGGTGAGTTGTTTTCCCACATCGTCGGTCGGAATGAGCCACAGCGATATAATTATCAATAGGATCATCATAGTAATAATGAACGAAAAACACGCGAGACAAACATTGACTGCAGAGAAAGAGGTTTAAAAAGTTAAAACAAAGTTATGAAGGGACGTTGAAATTGCGGGAAATAATTTACAGGTCTTTATGTTAGCCATTGCTAATTTCAAAACTTAATTGGAAGTAACCACGACAGACTCTCAATTTTTTTAGTGTAACCAAAGAGTACCACAGTGCAGTACGGTTCAACATCTTTCCAAAGAATTGTCACACTTCATGAGTTGAGCCACAAATGAAAAATTTAGAACCACATTGTATAGTAAAACAAACATTACCACAGTACAGTACTGATCACGGTAGCTTTACAAAAGATGGTCCCCTGACCCAGGCATGGCTTTATCCACAGACGAAACAGTTAAAACCACACTGTATAGCACAACAAACTGTACCACAGTTCAGTAGCTTTCCAAAGAATGGTCACACTGCATGGTTTGATCCACAGATTAAAAAGTTAGAACCACACTGCTTAGTAAAGCAAACAGTATCACAGTACAACACTGTTCAGTAGCTTTCCAAAGAATGATCACACTGCATGGTTTGATCCACTGGTGAAAAAGTTAAAACCACACTGCATAGTAAAACAAACAGTACCACAGGACAACACTGTTCAGTAGCTTTCCAAACGGAATGGTTGCACTGCATGGAGTGATCCACTAGCAGGTGAAAAAGTACCACAATGTATACAGAGTAACAGTACCAGATCTAGAGTACAGTACTTTTCATTAGCTTTGTAATTAAAGTATGGTCACATGCATGGTTAATGGTGCCAAGTGAATAACAAACCTTACCTCTTCTCCGTCTTCGAAGAGAAAGATTTGATTCCTCGAGTACTTCTTCTTCGTCGTCTTCGTACTCGTCTTCATCCCCTCCTTCTTCCAGAAATTCGTCGTCGTAATCTTCTCCTTCCTCTAGTTCTTCTTCATGGTTTCTTTCGTAAGTCGACAATAAAATATAGTCATTCAGTTTAGCTCTCCTTGCAGGTCGGACATTGATTGTTGCACGAAAAGACAAATTAAAGTACAACCAGCATTGCGACCAAACAATTCCACCATTACAATTTTATACAGTTTTAAGTTTCAGACTCGTGCACAGCACGTATGGTTTGTCTGTCTTTCTAATTTGAGACTGCTGTTATTTGCGCTTCCCGAAAGTTTACTATTTCCATTGAAATTACATCGTGTGATGTTTGTGAACGCTATAAAATTGTTCTCTCTTCATTGTCAAGAAAGCACCGATGACGTAATTGTTAATTTGTGAATGGCACGGTGTAAAACGCACGCATCCTCTTTCTTTTTACTTTTTTAGTCCTCACAAAACACCGCGTAATGCTGAATGATTTTACAGCACGATGGTGACTGATATGGCACCTCAAGTTACTAAGAAAATGCTTCATTTTTCCTTCAGACGTATGTTCATGTGGAATAAATAAAGGCAGTTTTTTACTCAAACAAACAAAGAGAGAACCTCTACACTGGCAATTAGGCTATGCAGAAGTTAGCCAGTCGTCCAACTTACCAACACTGGAAATGGTTTATGTTCGGTGTAAAACTGTGAAGATTTTCTTTGTTTTAGACCATTGTTGTCGTGGTCTGCATTGTTTGGATTTTCTTTGTAATCTTTTGTACGTCACTGGTGCGTTTTACACCGAACATAAACCATGGAAATTCAATCTCAACGTTACAACTTCCTACATGTCCTATTTACCTCAACAACTACAAGATCAATGTACACCAGCTGGGCCCTTCCTTGGTTTCAACAAAAATCATTTATCTAGGTGTTAACTATATATAGTGTCATCAGTTACTTTGTATGTCGGTGGCCCAACAACTCAAATAAAGTTTATCTATCAGTGTATAAACGTAAGAAATTCTTTAAATCACAAAAAAATGTACCGTAAAAGAACAATATTCGGCACAAAAAGGGGGAACAATGGGAACAATGGCTTTGAAACACAGCAGTAGAACAATAAACAACATATTCATTTTGCCAACGAACATATTCAAATAAAGGTCCATATCGTTTTCTGATAGGCAAAAATGAATATCTTTGTTGATATCGGCATTGAGCATGCACTTGCGTGTTACTCTCACCTGCATAAGGGCGGGACTATATCACTTTAATCCTGTGTTTTTCAGCTATAAATAAGCCGAGGTTTTGGTACGCAGTGTATTTTCTGTCCTTGATCATTAGAGGCAATTGCTCTTCGTATTTCAGTCAGTCATGGTTCGTCTATGCATTCTAATTCTGTTCATGTGCCTCACCAGCAGGCTTAGTTCAGGTTGGTATTACAGCCAGTAAGATAGAAATGCTCTAAATAGAAGCCAATTTTAATTGTATCACTGAATAATGTGCTTTTAATTATACAGGAGATTTGGGGAAAATTGTGCGAAAATGGACTATAAAAGAAAACAAAAATTATGTGAAAAACAGACCGTTAGGGGCGAGATATTTTGCACAGCTGGTTAGAATTTCCAGGGCAGTTTTACTTTCCGAGTTCATCGTTTACCTCCGTTTTCAGTTGGTTCCTTTAATGTGACTCGCTACGACATGCTATGAGTTAACCTTAAGTACTGTTTTGTTGCTTCTAGTCTTGAGGCTAAAACTTATCTTTAGATTAAAATGGCGTTCTGTGAAACTTTGACTAATGGTCGAACGCCACTGAATTTTATTTCAGCTGTGATGGAATCCGGTACTGGAGCTCTGAGCGTCAAGCCAGATAAGGAATACCGCTGCAAAGTTTTCCCCTTATCTTCTGCTTTCACTACTGATAGTGTTCACGTTCAGTTGGGTCTGTTGGGAGGTAATTACCAAGCTGCCGTAACTTGGATTGAAGAAGTCTCAAAAAGCGGGTAAGCCTCTTCATTGCTCAAGTTTTGTAATGCCGCGAGAACTGAGAAATGAAAAGGAACGTCTACAAACTATAGTTTCCAGGAGATTCTGTTTAGAGACCGGGGAGCATTTGGGGTTGGAAAACATACAAAAAAGCTGCAATTTTCAATGATGTCTTTAACAGGACAATACTCGGAAAGCGAGGAACGTTGCGCAATGCGTACGAAGACTCGTTGATTTGTTTCAAACCTGACAACAGGTCTACTTTGTATTTCGTGCTCGATGCTGACTTTCACTTTCCTTATGAGTTTTGCCTTCTTATTTGCTGACCATTAGTGTAATTACAGATTTACAGGCTGTGTGGCTACTTCAGGACCCATAGCAACAAGTAGAACTGTCAGTATTCAGTGGTTGGCATATGATGACCTACCCAGCTCTGGGGCCGCAGCAGTTCTAGAAGTACCGCTATGGACCACGGGTACAAAATGTGTTAATATCGACATTACCTCCAAGGTATGCTGTAATTGATTATTAAAAGATAACTCATGATACAGAAGTGGCTTCTTTCACTAAGGGACACAAAATTGCTGCAATTAAATATCACGACTTGACAACGTTGTGTAAAACGTGTCCTTAAATTTGTATCAATTACTAAATGAGTGGCGCCTTGTATTTTAGTAATGAATAGATAAAAAGATTATGTGATAAAATTAAAACCAAATTCATTAGCTATTAGTTTTTCAAGGACTGGAAAATTTCTCTCGGTATTTTTGTCTAATCTTCAATTTTATGTGAAATATTGCTTGGGCTTAGTCTTAGTTTGCCAAATTTTCTTGGGTATTTTTGTCAAACGCTCCTACATTTCTGTCAAACGTTTACAAACAGCCATATTTCTCATGCTGTATTTTTGACACAGGCTTACAAAAAGTCCCCGTTCATCTTAACGGCGATCCATACTGACCCTCCCAAAAACAAACACGATGCAACCAGTGTGTGGGCAGCCGGGGTGACGGCCACTGGCTTCAAAGCCTGTTTCCGGGAACTGAAAAACTTTGATGGCGTGCACACAAAAGTTAAAGTGGCAGGTCACCAAAGTCAGTTTCCGTAAAATTAAGCTTTGACCTATATCTGACTATTGTCGACTCGAGGTACGAAGCATTCAGTCTTGTATACCGTGACAGGAGCCCATCACCAGGAGCCTCCATAAACACTATATCCTTGAGTCAACCTTTGCTCGCATCTTTTTATTTTTAGAACAGTCTCAAGAGAATATTTCGTGAGACGCTATCACTGGTTTGTGACTGCATGTGACGTAAAAGCACACCTTTGTTCTGATTGGACGGTACAGTGCATTCGTGGGAATTCGAAGGACTAAGAATAGAAAGATACGGGCAAAGGTTGTCTCCTAGGGTTTATAAGGGACATGGAGGCTCCGGGTGATGGGCTCCTGACCGTGAGCAGTCTGTCTTTCAGGCCTCTGGTCCTCCGCGCGGAGGTGAATTGACAAAATGAGGAAGGAATGGAGAACTGTTTGCGGTCTAGATCAATCTTTGCAATATAAGCCTTAAAACAAATTACTTACAAGTAGTGAATTGATATGGTATTACGTCACAGTTTACGTTTTCCAGTCATATATTGTCCGTTTTACCTTTCCTGCCGGAAGGCGCCATTCTTGGTTGAAACAGCCCTTGATCAGTTTGCACCTTTGTTTTGATACGTACTACACAACATCTTGCGTGGCAAGGTCGTATCGTATTATTTCAGTACTCCTTTTAAACAGGTCACTAGCTGGAAGGCTTGCACTTACATATTAAAAGTTTAAACATCAATAATTCTATGTTTAGTTCTCAATACGTGATTGTACATCCACTCATGTCTGATACGTAGTCAAGTAAAATGTTATTTTATAATACTTTGAAATTACGTTTCATTTTTCTGTGGTACTTTATTATGTAGGACTGGCTTGCATTGTCTCAAATCCCTGACTCGTGGAACGTGCCATTTAGTGATAAACTGGTCTTCAACAATGACTATTCTCCAACAGAGAAAACGGAATTCAGTTTTTGCCAGGTATATTTTGTCTTGACAAACATCACAATTTAGAGGAGCTCTGTCATTGATAATCACTCAATAACGTGCTGGAAAAAAAAAACAGGTTTTGGCTCCAATGAAAACCGAAAAACAATGTATAAATTAACATTGTTGGGAGATATTTCAAGATCGTACTCAAATAATTTGCTGTTGGTTTTGGATTTGAATCGCAAGGATGAAGAAAAATATATTTCGGCGACTTGCAGGAGTCACTACAACGTGATAATGTGGATGCTCTCCCTTCAACAATTTTAGTGTTTTCATTTCTTGGGTTTTACAGATCAAGTCCTGAGTACAACCAAAGTTGTGTAGGTGGGACAGTATTTGTGAAATATATATTTTTTAAGCACTGTTACTGGCAAACTCAGAAAAAGCAAAATCCCAGTTCTCACAACACGAGTCGAAACTAAGACAATACGATTCCTAATTCGGACACATTGCGAGTAAGCTAACGGAGACGCGTGCCTGAGTGGGCAGGAGGAGAACCATTAGTAGCCAAGGTTCATACATATACAATTGTATTTATCGCAAATATCCTTAATTTACAGAGTTTCTTAACGTTTTTACACTCGTACGCGTCAAATTCCCTGTAAAACTTGCTCTTGCGTTCGCTTTACCATCACAACAGACAATAAAGTTTCCAAGTGAGTTCTACGAAGCTCCTAAGATGATCACAACCGCTCATCACCAAAAGAATCTCATCGCCTTCGACAACAACGCCATTACAGAATGGGTGGAGGTAAGTGATATGTCCCCAATACTGTGTTTTATGGTACTAAAACTGAACAGTACTGTACTGTCAGTAGTACTGTTTGTTTTACCATACAGTTATTCTAAATTTTTCATCCGTTGATCAAACCATGCAGTGTGACCATTCTTTGAATTGGAAATCCATTGAACAGTAAATGCATTGTGGTAATGCATTGGTGTTATGAAACAGGGTAGTTCTAACTTTTTCATCCGTGCATCAATCCATGCAGTGCGACAATTCTTTGTAAAGCTACTGAACAGCGCTCTATTGTGGTGCAGTTTGTTTTGTCACCGATATTTTAAGCTCAGACAAAGAATTTCTTTGAAATGACACTAGCTGTAAAATTCATTCCCAATAACTCTGTACGCCAAGTACGAAACTCCCATTTCTTTAATTCATGACTGTTTTCTGTTTCGGAAAAAATCCTGTTTGCAATTTGGTCTGTGTTGTACTTTCTCTCTATAGAAAACGGACACAAAAGAGTTCGAAGTTTGTTTGAAAGACATCCAGCGATACGACGCCCATCACGATGCTATCATTATTAACTTCATGGCTGTAGGATGTGAGTACAACAAATTTAAAGTTTCACTTTGCTTCCATTTCTTTTCGATGCAGTGTGCCTGTCAGTAACGCAAAATGAACTCAGTCATAATTACCATTTACACATTGGTTGCCTCAAACCAAACCTTGTGTTTATCATTATTATATGCATGGCTGGCTCCGCGAGAGGGCAAGATCACTGAGGCGAATCCTAAAATCTGATTGGTCCATCCTGTCCGTTTGGATCTTCCCGGGGCTTAGTCTTTTGAAGGAAAACAAAACGAAATAACCATGTAATAAATCCCTTATTGACCAAGCTTGTTCGGCCCCGATAGCAACATATCAGCCTCTTTCGTTGTTTTAAAACAACTCGGCTACGTCTTGGTCAATAAAAACGCACAAAGGAACTTGGCCAATATGCAGCCTTCTTACGGACCTCGCCATTGGTCAATACCGTCTATTTATTTCATAACTGAACAAAGAGAGAGCAACATAGTTCACCTAGCAGCTAAAAGCATCAAAGTGCTGGAATGAAATCATTGGGTCTTATCCAGTTCTCCCATAAAAGAGCTTTTTTAAGATCAGAGTGAAAGCGTAAATAGAATCGCCAATACTGTGCACACATCCGATCTTACTATGAATCATAAAATTTCTCTGGACATGTATGGATCGAAAAAGTCCTTCTACCATAGTTCTCAATGGCAAAATTTTGGTTACCGAAGAACTGGTGATCATGAATAATTTTCATGTACTGTTTCTGCTGAGCCATATATCAAGTCTTGTAGCATTTTTAGCGCTATTTTCAGGAGTCTATGATTTTAAAATTGTCAGTCTGTGATACGGAATCAAATATTTCCTGTCGCATTCATTTCTTAGAGAACTGGAAATCGAAACTTTCACCTAACAGTTACTATTTTTTATTTTCTTCATAGATTATCATCCGTGCAGGGATATAAAGTGCAATAACTTTGGAGCTTGTGAGGCTACAGGTCCTACAACACATGTTTGTAAATGCAAAAAGTGCGAAGAGGGAATATCCAGTCCTCTGTGCGATAAAAATGGTGTCACACACGAAAGCATGTGCGTATACGAATTGATGGTTTGTGAGACAAAGGAAAACCCTGGTATCAAGCACTTGGGCAGCTGTAAACGTAAGTCCAAATGCCATTTCGTGATTAATGTGAAAGCATCGCGAATGTTCGAACTGCTGTAAAACTTATGTAAGTTAAGAAAATCACCCTCTGGCAACCGTTACAAAAGTGATATATTTCAGTTGCAAAAAATCGGGATTACTTTCATATCCTTTTTTTTTTTCTTAACTAACGAGTGGATGAGACCCATTCTTTGGGATTGCTGAATGTGGTTTGCTTATCCTCTTTGATCTGTAATTAAACAAACTCACCTAACGATAGCATTGCTATACTGAATGAGTTCCTCAGTTTCTATGAGGGATCTTTAAAACTGTTTAAATTTCCAGATGATAGTATGCGTTTTTGTTGCGAACGAAATCGATATTACTTGGCCAAAAAAAAAACATAAATTTTGTGGAAGTTTACCGACCAAAAAGGTTTCTTTAACTTTGCAGCATTTATCCTTGAACGTGGTCGTGTCGTTCTCCGGCTCAATACCACTGATGTGCAATGTAGAGCAGTTTCCTACAATGCTAGTGCTTTTGAAGCCTCCCGAGGAATTGTCCACGTCCAAACGACCATCAATTACTTCAATTTCTCAGGAAGCTTTATTCATGATGCCGCCGTGAACTGGGTCGAGAATGTCAACGTTAAAAACTTCGAAGTGTGCGCGCTTAAAGCAGGAAGGGCAGAACGCTTAACTCCAGATAGCGGGCTCACCTTTATTGATTTAATCGCGTACCAATAATCTCCCGTGGGGACAGTGGCCGGTCTACTAAATATGTCGAATTGGTGGGATGGTACCACGTGTAAGGGTGTAACATTTCCCGAGGTAACCTACGTGAAATTTATTTTCAGAAACAACAGTCTCATGTTACACTCTAACCATTTTAAAGGCAGTTTCTTCGCACCATTCCCCAGTCAGTTCTTATGTCCTCTGTAATATCTTCGCTGAAACGTAAAATGTATATATTTGTACTTGTACATATCTGTTGTTGACCAACAGTGAGGTCAACATAGCTTAATATTGACCAAATTCTATTTTCCGCAAGATAGGGCCAGGGAAGTACTCCTATATAATGGCCTATACGGGTAGGCTCCACCCAAAAGGGGTACCTCGGGTCAATTAGAGCTAAGGCTTCGCTTCATCCTTCCCGCTCGTGAAACAAGCCCTATATTTAAAACTGAATTCTGGTCAATTAACCTTTTGGGGAAATTCCAAGTTAAGCTTGAAGCCATGCAACTTGTTTTATATTGCAAGTTTTGAACAATTTCTTTAATTAGTATTCCGCGATTCTAGCAGCATTGTACTTATTTTCTGCAATACAGTTTTCCTTGCATACGTACACTTAAAACTCTCTACAGATTAATCTTTCCATAGTAGGTGTGAGTCTCAATCAGTAAGCTGCGTTTGCTGCCCTCCCATAACGGCGTTTTAAATTTGTTATCGGATGTCATTCCAGAAAAGCTTCACTGCTCCTCCATACGTTTTACTCACCGCTGAACACACGGTGATTGGGCAGAAACACGACGCGGCCACAGTCTGGGTAGAGAATATCGGAACTGGTGGCTTCAAGGCTTGTCTCAGGGAAATGCAAAACTTCGATGGTTTGCATAAAAACATTAAAGTGGTAAGTAATTGAACTTTGTTCAGTGTTTAAACTGAAAAAACCGATTCTCCGGCTACTGCAGGTACAAGCCGACTTCACTGCCCTGAAAAATGGCTCATATTTTACAGTTGTTCATTCTATGACCCAGGGCCCTGAAAAGGTCACATATCTTATCGGGACCACAAATCTATTTCATAATCGCAATAATTACAACGGAATTACAGTTTGTTAGCCATTATATAGAAGCGAAACGACCATGACTTGTTACAACTGAAATGTTATCATTTTTATGTAAAATACAAGGGATCTTATTTAGGTTGGTTACCTTAAAGGAATCTATCAATAGCATTTTAAAGTATCCGTAAATTCTTCTTTTTTCTACAGAACTGGTTTGCGTATGAGAATCTTCCTGACAAGCTATTGGCCGAGAAACGATTGCTAGAATTCCCCAATGATGAAATGCCTTAAGCTGAGTATCATAATGCCTACTGTCAGGTAACGATTTCAACTCTACCAAATCTACTAAACAGTACTGTAGTGTGGCATTCTTTGTTTTACTATACAGTGTAGTTCTAACTTACTTTTTCATCTGTGAATCAATCTATTCAGTGTGAACATTATCCCGGGTGAAACCTTGCTACTGAACAGTACTGTAATGTTGTATTCTCTGTCTTACTGTGTAGGCATATGCAGTCTGGTACTTCTGATTGTTGTGTTTACCCTACAATTCTGTTGGTGTTTTCTAGATCCTAAATTTAACAAAGTTTATACGTCTACGCCCACGGTCATCGTGTCAGCGTCGCACAGCTCTACAGTTGAATCCGGAGATCTCCCCCCTGATTACAACAGCATTGCCTCATGGGTAGAGGTAGGTATCTTTTGAACACTCCTCATATATAGGATCTCAGTTCGCACTCAGTTCATAAAATCAGTTTAATGGATTTTATCGCGAGACAGTAGAATGTTTATGACGTTTTCAACACGTCACTTTTGTTAGCTTGATCTAAAACAAGCACTCAACTAAGTGGTACTATTAATATTTTCTCTTTCTTTTTGATAGAGCATTGGTAAATCTGCTTGCCGCATCTGTATCAAGGAACTCCACAACCCTAATGGCTATGATCCCGTTAAAGTGGCTATCGTCATTATAGGTGAGTAAATTACTTGTCATTTAATCTTTGTTTTGGTTTCCTGCACCGGCTTTTGTCTTCTTAGGAAGCTTGACTACAACACAAACATGAACCACTTTTCTTGTTAGATTTACTTGAATGACTTCAACCATTTTTGTACCATTTTACTTCTGCATTGCTTATAAGTATGGAAATAATATATTACATAAGTTTACTATGTTTTGTAACCATTGCACATTTTTAGAACGCAACACCCCTTAGCCATATTCCTTCAAAGCAGACCATATTGACCTTGTACTCGAAGTAATGGCAATGTGCATCAACAAAACACCAACGATAACACTGAATACACTTGACTTAAGCTGTAGAAAACTGATAATGATTGTCTCTTTGAGGAGCAAGAAGTCTGATGTCTGAATGAAATTTTTATAATTCAAGGTTCCTAGTTGTGAAGAGGACAAACCCCGAAAAATATTGATGAGTGGACACTGGAATCCCTTCAAAGCCTGTAAAAAAGATAACTAATATGGTAAGGCCTGGTGCATTTTCAATCGATCAAAACGGCATTTTACACGGGAACACCTCAAATAACTTATGAGGATTGATATGTAAATTAAAACGCACCAGATGCTCGATACTGAAAAACTTCCAAATCATTTGCTGATGCTGGTTCTAGTGGATGGCTTTCGCAGAATCACCTCAATTAGCTGTGTGAAAATGACAAGAGAACTTTATCTTTTAGCGCTTTGTGAATAAAGGCATACGAAACGTCGGTGTCTTTTCTTTACGTTGATGAATTCAAAAACACCGTGATAAAATGTTGATAATAGCTTAAAAATATCAAACACGATCACCTAAGTGATTTTTTTTCTTAAAAGAAAAACGATGCCCGGGTATCTCTCAACATTTGAAGTCATCAACCAAACTGTACGACTTCTATGTGACTCGATTTTTTCTGATTTTGTTTTTAATAAAACCGCTCAGTTTTCGATAGGATCCAAGCAGGATATAGGTATTTCAAGTCAAACATTTAGGAGTACGTAAAACTTAATCACAACACTTAAAACAAAACCATCTTCTGTAATAATAACAGAAAGCTGTTGAAAAAGAGACATGCATTTTTGTTGCTGCGCAACACTATCAATTGATGCCGGATCAATTGATGTGTAATTTGGTTCGCTGAAAATTGCCGAGAACAATTAAAGAAAAGAACAGATGGTTTAAAAGCTTTTTCTTCATATGGCCAGTACTTTCTGACACCTTTTGACAATTTCATGAAACATTAGCTTCTGTCAAATACGCGGATGAGTGTTGTAACACGGGATTGGGCAATACACATACAAAATTCGTGAACAACAGTAATAAAACAACATGTCATTGTCTGAATAACAACGCAGGTGCATCGAGCGTTCAATTTCCACCACACGGACTCGAAGTTTGCAATTAAAGGCAGCCAAGTTTTACGTATATTAGAATTTTAACTAAAAAGTCATCTGTTTACATCTTCAAATCTGATCCCATTAACAGAGGAGGAGAGGAACCTATCTGAAGAATAACTTTTACATTGTCTCGGATCTATTGCGAATATCTGTCGCACCGCACTAACCGGTGCCCTTAACTCCCTACAAATTGATACAAAACCATTTTGAAGGACCTATATATCAATGAACCCGCTCAGTCGTGAGGACAGCGAGTTTAAACTCATGCAATGAACACAATTGGGGCAAACTGAACAACAAACCGGACTATCATATCAAGACCACAGCCCATGTAGAGGTGAAGTCGAGTGGGGTGACATCGACAAATTCAAGAAAAGATGGGCAGTACGATAATGGCCATTCTTCTGTCTGCAGTTTGTGGACTGATTGTTGGTGGAAATGGGATGGTGTGTACGCTCATCTTGTTAAGGAAAAGACTTCGTACTTGCAGCAACGGTTTCTTAATGTCATTAGCCGTGTCCGATTTTTTAACCGGCGGAGTTTTGCTCCCTTCGACTGTGACGATTTATGAACATTCACCAGTAGTTGACTTATTGTCAATCTTCATTTTGCTTAGTGGCGTCTTTAGTCTACTTGGAGTGACTTTCGATCGGTTAATTGCAGTGATAAAACCTTTGCAGTACAAGATTATTGTCAGGAAATACTTTTTACTGATAATAACAGTAAGCTGGGTTATTCCAACGATCTTAATTCTTTTACCATTCACCTGGCAACATGGCGATATTTTCGTGGTCCACAGAGTCTATGGCGTATCGCTCTTTCCTGTTTTTGTCGTTGTTCCGTTCCTACTTCTGGTTGCGGCTTACCGGACTATTTTTAGAAGCCTTAAGAAATACTCTAAACAAATCTCTGCATTGAACATGTCTTGTAACAGGGTACAGTTCAAGAAAATTTCCAGTGAAAGAAAGGTTGCTCAAATGTTTTCAGTTGTGGTAACATTATTCCTTTTATCATGGACTCCGCTTATCCTGAACTGCACAGTTATATCTACTCACAGAGAGGACATTACGTTACCGCCTTTTGCCATATTTCCCGTGGCTTTTTCATCCCTCGCCAATCCAATGTTATACGTGTTCATGAAACAAGATTTAAGAAGTGAGTTAAACAAGATGCTTGGCTGCACTGAATAAGAATGATGCAGTAAGAGAAAAAAAAGAACGAAACAGACTGAAAAAGAGGGCACCACACCTCGTGTTTCCCACTCACGGAACGAGCCATATAATAATATATTATGTGAGGATAGTTTCTAAAGAAACTGGTGCTGCGTCGGTGGGGAATTGAAACACAAGAAATTGGGATAATCAAACGAATTTTATTAAGTAAGTTGTACAACCATAAGGTTAAAGGGAGGTGCTGACGTTTCGAGCGTTAGCCCTTCGTCGGAGAACATTATTCTGAAGAACTTCAAGTTACAGTCAGAATGACAACGAAACAGGTAGAATCTACTCACTACCACCTCTCATCTCATTTAAACGTAACAAAAACGTTAGAGACTTTTTTGTTAGAAGTACACTAAAATCAAACGAATCACCTGGCACCTTGTGCTCACGCAAAAGATGCAAAACTTGTCCTTTCATCCACCACACAGACAAAGTAACAGGACCTAAGCGATCGATTGAAATCACCGACCGTTTCACGTGCACTTCCGCCAATGTCATCTATTGCATAAAATGCACCTTATGCAAGAAAATATACATCGGTGAGACCGGAAGAAGATTAGGTGACCGTTTCCGCGAACATCTGCGCGACGTAGAACGAATTGACAAAGATGCATCTGAACCAGTGGCGCGACACTTTAATCTACCTAACTACTCCACTCAAAACATGGCGGTATGTGGCCTTACCGTGCATCAGGGCAACACGGAAAGCCACAAAAACCTAGAACAGAAGTTTATCTTCCAACTCGGTTCTCTTGATCCCCACGGTATCAACGAACGTTTCTCATTCATTTAATCATTCATCTAATTTATTCACTTCCATTCACACACTGCTATGGTTCCACCAATAGCATGGCTCCAAACTTCTCTACATAAATTGTACGTAACCCACAATCCTCTCGTTCGCTCCGACGAAGGGCTAACGCTCGAAACATCAGCACCTCCCTTTTACCTTATAGTGGTATTACTTACTTAATTAATTCGTTTGATTTACCCAATTTCTCATATAATAATATACACTTAATGTATGGTCCCGAGGGAAACAGTTAGTTTTGTTTTCCCGAGAGTCCTGATGTTTCCCGAGACGAAGTCGAGGGAAACATCAGGACTCTCGGAAAAACAAAACTACCTAGTTTCCCGAGGGACCATATGTTAAGTGCTTTGTTATATATTTAGACTTTCCCTTAAACAAAATATAGCAAAATAAACAAATAAAGACGGCACAACTGGTGCGCGGGCAACAACTGCGCAATTGTATCCCGGTCGGGATACATTTGAATTTGATCAGGGGCACGTGACCAAGAATCAACGAATCACAGTGCTCGTTTTGTTGAGTGAAAGTCCAGGTATATAAAAATCCATATTAAACCGGTTATGTATTGTACATGCAAGTGGCGTGTATAAACACCTTTCTATTAAATCGAGTCTTTGCCATGAGAAAGGAATTGTACTTTACAAATAACCAGTTCCTTAAGACCCAGAACAGTATGCTTAGAATTTCTGTACATATGAAACACACCGTGACTTTGAAAAAAATATATATTGCCATTGCTACAATATATCCACAGCTGACTAAACGTTATTTTAGAAACAAGGATAATTACACACAGAAACGGGGGGCCTTTCTCCTTTCTGAAAACGTGAAGGAACCACGAGGGACATGAAAATTGTTCTGGTTGTGGCCAGCCCCTTCAAAACTAACGTAGTTTGCATCCTTCATAAATTGTTACAATCATATCATATACTACCACTCCTTGGGACATATACTCACATGGAAAATACTAGTAAAATCACTGTTATCAACAGGTAGCCACAGTATACACAAGATGCTTGAATGATACCAAGTATTTATTGCACAGGTAGCTCCATAATTTAATCTACATTTTTGATACAAAATACAACTGTAATATATGAAAAACAGCAAGAGATCCTCAGCCATTGCCCAGGTTCCTGAAACAGTTTTCCCTGGGTGACGTCATGCACGCACATACATAAATGCATGTAATTCTCATGTTGCCTTCAATGGAGGATGCTTGCCGCTGCTAAGACAGACAGGCAAGCGTTTACCTGGGTACAAAGAGGAAAGAAAAAAAAGTTGTCATACAAATTCCAATATATTATAACATTGAATGTGTGATATAAGGAAGAACAATCGAAAAAGACAGCATGCCATAAATCACATCATAGTTCACCACTAAATTTTCCCTGATTCTTATTGGTTTACGGTAAATTGATCATGTGACGCAATAGTGTTTGTCCGTGGAGAGACACTATCAGCGCATAGTGGCCCTCCAAGGAAAATGCCCGGATGGATATTACTCATCCGTGAAAATGTGAATTTTCTGACAGTTATACCATATTTTTCAGCCAATGCATGTTGCAAATGATTGAAATTTCAGGCTGTGTGAATGGATAAATATTTGATTGATCTGCATTTAGGGGGTTTTGATTGTTTTTCAACTGGCAAGCGGAAGAAAATTTAGTGATGATCAATAAAGTCAATAGAGTGTTTCTGTCCAGGAACTATTTAAACAATAGAGTGTTTCTGTCGAGGAACTATTGGCTGATAGTTGCCCCGCAGAAATTTGATGTTCTTAAAACAAATATTTGCCCTAGAAGCGAAGCTTCGAGGGCAAATATGCTAGTTTTAAGAACATCAAATTTCCAAGGGGCAACTATCGGACCGATGGTTCCGAGACAGAAACACTCTATTGTCTTTATTGTTCACCACTAAATTTTCTTTCACGCGCCAGTTGAAAAACAGTCAAAACCCACTAAATGCAGATCAATCAAATATTTATCCATACGCACAGCCTGAAATTTCAATAATTCTCAACGTACATTGCCTAAAACATACGGTATAACTGTCAGAAAATTCACATTTTCACGGACGGGCACTATCCATCCGGGTATTTTCCTCGGAAGGGCACTATGCGCTGATAGTGTGTCTCCGCGGACGAACACTATCGCGTCACGTGATCAATTTAAACCAATAAGAATTGGAGAAAACTAAGTGGTGAACTATAATGGCTGATAGTTGTCCTTTGGCAATTTGATGTTCTTAAAACTAGCATATTTGCCCTCGAAGCTTCACTTCTCGGGCAAATATTTGTTTTAAAAACATCAAATTTCCATGGGAAATTTGATGTTTTGATGGCTACAGTGGTATATCTAATATTGAGGTACCACTGAGTATAAAATATTCTCTGTATTGTGTACCTGGGGCATTGTTTTTGTTTTACCTGTTTTCAGCTTCTTTGCAGTGTTAATCAAAATCTATTTTTTAAATGAATTTCTGGTAGCCACTGTTTTCTATATCAGAACCACAAACTCTAATTTTACATGTACATTTCCCATATATATGAATGTACATTTCAGATTTTGAACTGAGATGAAGGTGAGCAGTAGCCACTATATAACATAATTAAGGACTGTAAATTTCATCACTGCTTGTTTAATATATTCAAGTTTCGTTAAGCAATATTATTTTATTCTGTCGAACAAACACAACTTATTACTGAGACTTCTCAGTATTTTGAACACTCCTAGATAAAAATTCTAAGCCATTCTTGTCCAACAGGACATGAAGGAACAGAGAAGGTTTTTATTATATTTCTTGGGGGAAGGAAGGAGAGGGTGGGGAGGGATCAGTGACAGTAACTTGCATATTTGGAAAGTGATGCAAATGAATATATGAAAGCTGGTCATATTGTGAGTTTGTAATATACCCGTAGATGGAGAAGAATGATGCAAATGAATACATGAAAGACCATACACTTGAACTGCAGAGTAATATGTACTGACATTAATTGATCATCGCAGCTATGTACACAACTCAAGCAGCTGTGAAATTAAAGGCTGAAGTTGGCTTGATAGCTCAGTTGGTAGAGTACGGCTCCGGTATCGCAGAGGTCATGGGTTCAAATCCCGTTCAGGCCTGAGTTTTTTTCAGGCTTTAATTTCACAGCTGCTTAAGTTGTGTACATAACTGTGATGATCAATTAATGTCATTACATACTTGGAAAACTTGTGCTAGCATGATCAGGATCTAACTTCTCAAACCTATAATAAATACTGGTGCTGAGAATTTGAGTGAATAATTACTCACCAACAATGAACTGCAATGGTGTTATTACAAAATTAATGTTTTTTACCAGTACAGCATAAAATCTAAGGGGAATCTGCAAAAAAAGTGAGGGGGAATTTGTATCTTGACAATGGGGCTCAAATAGTCCTACCTTCCTCATCCTCCACCCATAGGTGGTCCTGGGTTGTAAGGTGCTCCTGCAATTAACCAAAAGGCTCCTTTAACCCACTGGTGTTTGTTGAAATTTAAGGACGCACCTTAGCAATCACTAATGAACATACCCAGATGTGATGTATGGTCAATTTTAATTTAACTCAAATTAGCTAGAATTACATCTTGGATCCAATTATATTTTAGCTTTTAGGTTTCGGTTAAGCAAGCTGTTATGTTCAAAATTATTCTTTTTTACCCTTGTGAAGTTCATCCCAAATAAATTTGTTTAAGGTAATGACTGTTGGCAGGATTTAATTTTGGGTTAAACTACCATTCACTTTTTTGAATAGAACCCTGGAGTAGCAGAACACCAGAAATACCAACTTACTTTATATAGTATAATTAAATGTTACCTTTCAGAGCAAAATGATTATGTATTATATTATGAGATGCTATGTAATGTGAGCTGGGCAACTTTCCATGCTCTTTTAAGAGTGTATTTTACATAGATATATGGGAATTTCTCAGTTATAAGGACTTAAAGAGAAAACTGGTTTATGTTTCAACAATTTTGTACACTAAATATTCAGTCCTTAGCCTGCAAAAACATATACCGGTACATCTGTGCTTATCAATAATTGATAGAACAAATAATTTGTTAACGCAACAAAGAGGAACAAGAGCTGGAAAGGAACAGTGTTAACTACAGGCCAATTATCTCCCCTTGTCTTTTCACAACTCAAAGTGCTAAAATTTCATATCAACTGATAAATGTACATTGTAGAATAAATTTTTTTTCCACAGGTTAGAGGAATGGTTTAAATGCAAAACTATAAAAAATTTCCCCAAGTGGCTACTGAGACTATTCTTAAGAAAGAGCTTCATGCTAGATCTGATATGCTACAAACGAGAGAGATTGTTCAAACAGTAATGTATTAAAACTACATTAGAGAGGCCAATTATGCAATAAATAATGAAGATTATGCAATTTTTTTCTGAGCGATTTTAAGCTTGTTTCATAAGGTTTTAGGATAGGAAAAACACTTTTTTGCTGCTCCAAAGACATTTTGAACACAAGGGAACAGTAATTATGCATCTTGATCGACATGTATGGTTGGGATAAATATATGATTGTCGGCACGCGTGTAAACAAAACACTGACAAGGATAGAAATAACACCAAAATACTTGACGCATCAGTGAAACATTTACAGTTAGAAATGCTTCCATTTAAAAGTATATTATCCCGTTTCAAGCGATTTCTAAGACCCACAAGATCCCGAGATATTGTTTTTTGAGGAAATTGTGAACCGAATTTCACAAGTTTGTTCAATTCTCAATGAACATCAACAACATAAACAATGATTGTGAAAACTTGCTAGTAGCATGCTGAAAAGTATTTTGTTAAACAAAAACAATGAATAAAGTTTTCTTCAATTCTAATAATTATAGAAGGCTAACTGACTTTAAAAACATCTATTATTTACGATAAGTGTTTCCACGAGTCAATTACGAGTACAATTAAATACGAGTTCAGTTAAAAAATGCCTGAAAGGCTCAGAGCAATTTTCAAATTGCTCCATCGCTTCAAATTTTGTGCATTCTCTAACTATTTTGCATAACTTTCTTTTGTTTTTGTGTGCGAGTTATCTGCAAGTGCGTGTATTAAATCTGACGATTCTTTTTTCTCCTTTTAGCAAACATCACCGGTGTGGGTAATCTGCCGTGCGGGTAAACGGCCAGAAATTACAGCCACTCAGATTGGTTAATCTGAACAAGGGGCGTGTTTGTGTTACACCGATAGGCGACTCTTTAAGTATGAGACTCGTACCAGGTCCTTGACATTCAAAATAACGCCTTAACTTTCGAATGAATACGAAATCGAAGGTGAAAAAGTCTTGTTGGCCTTTTTCCAAGGTAAATCATCTTAAAAATGGCGTATTTATGCAGGAATTCCAAAGAAACTTGTTGATTCATGTTTTATTTTATGAATGTTGTGCGTTATTTTTTTAATTATGCAATTTTTCGTGAATTGTGCGATCGGATGCGAAATTGCACCATCACGTAATACCAGAAGGCCTGGTATTAGCATGATACTTTGTTTTATCAAAGCAGTAACAAATAAAACACATACCACCTCCACCACGACCCAGTCTACCAAACCTTCTTCCTGGCGGTCGTGGGGGACTGCAGAAAAGAAGAAAAAAAGGTAAAAATATATAATAACAATAACTAAATAAATAAAGCAAACCGATTTTTAAAATTCTCTGATTCAAGCTTGTTACATTGTTCATTGTTACTACAACTAAGCAATAGATAGCACTAAAACAAATGATCGCAAAGGCTTGCAAAAGATCACTAATGCATGTTTCCACAGGGTCACAGATTACAGAACTACAGTACAATTCCAGTGATTGTCTGAGAATATCTGACTACTATGTAAGCGGGTTTATACGCACGTTTTTAGGTTATTTTCAAATTTGACTGAAAATCTCTGTCCTTTTTTAGCTTATGGGTTATTTTCAAATTTGACTGAAAATCTCTGTCCTTTTTTTTGCTTAAGGCTCATAAGTATGTTTTAGGTTTGGGAGGTTACCAAGTCTCTGTAAGCTTATAAGTACGTTTTAGGTTATTTTCAAATTTGACTGAAAAGCCTCTGATTTTTGGGTTTAGGTTCATAAGCACGTTTTAGGTTTGGGAGGGTCTCTCTGCGAAAAAATTTGAAAATAATTACGGTTTAAAAGAAAAATCATTGAAATACAATACTAAATGGATCAAAAAAAAAGTTCTGTAGAAAAGCCAGGAAAAAATGGCAAAATAATAAGAAGCTTAATAATAAAACAGTTAGAAAAAATTATCAAAAAAGGGAGTAAAAAATTAACAAAAAAGGTAATTATTAAAAAGTTACGTAAAATTCCAGAAATTGATAAGTTTTTCGAAAATAATCCAAGTCAACTACAAATACCAATTCCAGAAATTGGTTTATTTCACGATCAACCACAAATATCAAGAACTCCAAGAAGAAGAAGGAAATTAGCACCAACTTTTATAAAACCACAAAAACCAATTCTTGATGAGCCGGTACCTGAAATTAATGTTCCAATTCTCAAACCAATAAATAAAAAGCTTGAGGATTTAATCAAAGCAAATATTATAAAACTTACTAATAGTAAAAAATCTCAACCAAAAAATAAAGGTAAAACTTTTTCTGATAGTGTGAGAGATGAATTGAAGGAAAAGAAGAAAAGAACAATAGTTCTAAAAATAAATCCACATGAAGATGTTCCGCCAATTCGTAATTTCGAAGAAAGAAATGGAAGAACTATTTGGATTAGGAGGGATCTAAATAATGATTTGTCAGAAACAATTTATAATGAGTTGGAACCCCAAATAGAAATGGGGGCAAGAATTGTTTTCAGTTTTTCCGCTTTGATCCAAAGAGGAAATGGAGAGATAGCTTATCACACTCACACATTTAGAAGCGGAGGAACTTTTACTTCTATTTCGGAAATAAGAAAATATATAGAGAGATGTGAGGGTGAGAGATTGAGTTTAGAAGGAGAAGCTTGGATGAGAGCATATTTACCCCCAGAAAAGAAAATTAATAAACCAGGTGTTAATGAGGGCGGAGTTGTGTTTAGAGAAGTACAAATAAAAGTTATTAATACCAGACAACCCTTAGTTGGGTGCGGAAGATTACCCGATGAATTACGAAAGAAAAGATGTATTTATTCCGTAGATGATAAAGATGATAATCTCTGTGTATGGCGGTGCTTGGCTATTCTTATGAAAATTATTGCTGGTGAAGACAGACCTGAAGCTCGCGTAGAGAAAAAAGCTCTAAATTTAGCTAGAACTTTTTATGGTAATAAAAAACTAAAAAGAGAAGAAGTTAGATCGACAAAATTGGTTGATTTTGAGAAAATTTCAAAAGTTTTCTCCATAAATATCCGGGTTTATGAGCAGAAAGATATATCGAATTTTTCAGTTTGGAAATTGGTGTTTGGGAAAAATAATTTCATAGATAATTTACCAACTTTAAATTTAGGTCTTTATAAGAATCATGGGTTTTTCATCAAGGATCTAGATACTCTTGCAAAAAATTGGGTATGTCAAGGATGTAATCAAAAATTTACCAGACACGACGATTTAAAAAGGCATTTTACCAATGAAACATGCACAGGAGGAGAGACAAAAATAATATGCACAGGAGAAAAGATAAAATACATCACGAATGAATCTGACAAAGTTTTTTACGGGGGTAAAATAAATTTTAGTTATAAAGCGTGTAGGTGGATAGAACACCAATCTAAGATTATGGGTAAACATATTCATCATGCGCTTTGTGCCCATGGTGGCGAAAGGTGTTATAGGGATGAGGAGGGGAATGAGATTTTGTTTGATGGATACGAACCCGAGACAAAAACTGTTTTTGAGTTTTATGGCTGTAAATGGCATGGGTGTCCGTGTTCAGAAAACGACAAAAATAAATATAATGAAACTATTGAAAGAGAGAATATGATAAAAAGCTTGGGTTATAATGTAGTATCGGTTTGGGAGTGTGAAAATCCTGAATTACCCAATATCTGGTTCAAAAAGAAATTTTACCCATATCCTTATTTTATTGATTACGATTTTGAGGGATTATTACAAAAAGAAGATAAACAGATTACCGATGATTTAATTTTCACCCATACTCACATTCCAGTTAGTGTTGCACTAATCGATAATTTAACAAAAAAATCCGTTTTCCTTTATAATCAAAATCCTGATCTCCTCATAAAAGAATTCGTAGAAAAATTGGAGGAAATAAGAAAAATTATTGCCGAAAAGGTTAAAGAAGAATATCCGCTTCCTGATCAAGATTCCTTACAAAAAAATGTCTTGCAAAAATATGAAGAATGGTGCAACCAAGTACCTGTTTTGGGATTTAATAGTGGAAAATACGACATCAATTTGATCAAAAGGCATTTTATAAAACACATGACAGAAAGAACAAAGGATATTTTTATTGCAAAGAAACAGAATAGGTATATGTTTTTAACAACACCGAATTTCAAATTCTTGGATATAATGTCCTACCTTGCGCCTGGGGTTTCTTTTGATAAGTGGTGCAAAGCAAACAACTGCGAAGCCCAAAAACTTGTTCTACCTTATGAAAAATTGGATGGTTATGATAAGCTTTCCTTAGTTGGGCCTGTGAAACATGAAGATTTTTACTCTTCCTTGAAAAAGAAAAATATTTCCAAAGAAGAATATGAAGAATATTTGCTCGAATTCGAAAAGAGGGGCTGTGTTACAATGCTGGACTGGTTGAAAGAGTATAATTTGAATGATGTTATCCCCTTTCTGGAAGCCCTTGAAAAAACAAGGCGTTTATATTATCCGGATGAAATTGATATATTAAAAGATGCCGTTTCCATCCCGGGTGTATCAATGAGGGCTGTTCTAAATAAATACCAAAAAATGAAGAAGAAAGGAGATCCAGAATTGTACGCCCCAGGGCAATATTGTGCTCATAGTTGCGGTGAATTTTGCAAAGACAAGTTTTGCAAAAAATGCTACAAAATAAAGAAAGATTGTAAAATATGCGACAAAAACAAGATTTATAAGTTATTGAAAACGGGGATGGTTGGAGGCCCAAGTATTATATTTACACGATATGCAGAAAAGGAAGAAACAAAGATTCGCCCTCATAAATATAAAATTCCGAAAAAATGTGCGCGAATTGTTGGGTATGACGCAAATGGTTTATATCTATCCTGTTCAGGTCAAGAAATGCCATGCGGAAAAGAAAAATGCATTGAGGTTGAAAATCCATCGGATTCTAAATTTATTAAGAAGATTTGCGAAGATATTCTTGAAGGAAATCTTTTCGGATTTTGCCAAGTTGATATTCACACCCCTGATCACCTAAAAGAAAAGTTTGAGGAGTTCTCTCCCTTATTTATTGTAGACTCCGTTCCTGAATATTTAGTACCAGAGAATATGAAAGAATATCAAACAGCTACAGGAAGAAAACATCTCAAAGACAATAAAAAATTGCTTGGTGTAACCAAGGCAAAAAAGATATTTTTATATACTCCTATGGTAAAATGGTATCTTAACCATGGGTTGGAGATTACCGCCATCCATAATATTTTAAAGTATGAATCGGGAAGGCCCTTTGGCTTTTTTCCAAAAGAGGTGGCAGATGCAAGAAGAGATGGAGATATTGAAGTTTTATTGGAACAACTAAGTAAAGCTTTTGATAAAAACAAGATTGATGATGTTGTGAAAATTACCAATGAATTAAACCAATTTCCCGATATATTTAAAGTTATTGAAGAAAATAAAGATATCAAAGTACTGATTGAAAAACTAAAACCAAAGTACAAAGGTTGTAAAGAATTAGCCGACACGAATAAACTTAGGGGAAATTCTTTCTACGGAAAAATGATAGAAGATAAAGAAAAACATAATATCACAAGGTATACTCAGGATGAGGAAGAGGTTGAAAAAGCCCTAAGATCTCCGTTCTTTGAGGATCTTAATGAAATAAATGACACATATGAAATAATAAAACGAAAAAGATTAATAAAAATAGACAGACCCTACCAATGCGGCATCGCGGTGTATCAGCTAGCAAAATTAAGAATGCTGGAATTTTATTACGATTTTCTAGATAAATATCTTGATAGAAAGGATTTTGAGCTGATTCAAATGGATACAGATTCAATGTACATGGCAATCTCGTCTGAAAATTTGGATGATATTATAAAACCCGAAATGAGAGAAGAATACTTTACCGGCGGAAAAGAGAAATTCCTATCAACTTCTAAATATCATGACAAGACTCCGGGTTTGTTCAAAAAAGAGTTTTCCGGCATTAGAATGATTGCTCTTTCCTCAAAATGTTATTACGCGGAGGATGAGAAAGGAAAGGCAAAGTATAGTTGCAAAGGTACAATTCATAGACAAAACGAAATGAACTGGGATAGATATATGTCAGCTTTGAAAGGGTCAATTGATATGTCACAAAATACAGGATTTAGAATCAATGATAACCAAATTGTGACATATACACAAGTTAAAAAGGGATTGAACGCCTATTATGATAAAAGATGGGTTTATGAGGATGGAATTCACACAAAACCATTATTTTAAAACAGAATTAGGGGGTAACTCTGTATCATCCGGAATAATCTGTAATTCTTCACGCACAAAACCGCGCCTTGGCCCGTCTTCCAAAAAATACAAAACCGGTTGATTAGGAGAAATTCTACTTCCAGAAATATAATAAACTTTTATACTCCAAATAGGATCTGTGGCTCTTCTTCTTTCTCCACCCTCAAGTTCACCGGGAGATAATAAATATCTAACCCTAATTTCGGTTGGTAGTCTAACCTCATCAAACCCCACCGCGCGTTTGTAATTTTTTGGTTCAATATCAACCTCTTTCATTTTTATAACCTCATCGGGCTCTTTACCGGTTATTCTCTTTTTCGTATTATTCAAAGTTTTTAGAATAGCCGGTAATCTTTTCACCCATACTCTTGATCGATCATCACTGATCATTTCTTGCGCATATTGATGGCTAAATAATCTTTCTCCTAATATTCTATTTGCATTTTCCACAAATGCTTGAGCTCTATGATTACCAGCTTCACTTCTTTGCATTCTCACATTATGGTAATTCATGAGTTTACTAACTTCTCCCATAAATTCTTTCCCAGGATCAACCATTAATGTTTTCGGGAATTTCAATCTTCTGAAATATATTTTCTTAAAAGCTTCTGATATCTCTCGACTTTCTTTTGAGGTTAATGGCTCAGCATCTTTATATCTCGAGGCGATATCAACCACAACTAACGCATATTTATAAGTTTTTCTTCCAACTTTATCGTGCGGTAAAAATAATAAATCTGCTTGGTGAATCTGATTGGGTTTATCCACAGTCCAGTGCGGTCTAGGCACATATTTAGGAGCAGGTAGATAGATTTGCCATATTGCCTGTTTCTCCAACCATTGTTTTGCCTCATTTTCACTTACTTTTGCTTTCTCAGTTAATTTAGGAATTGCAGAATATCCTTTCCAATACCCTTCGGCCGAATAATATATTTTTGTCATCATTTAAAAATAAACAAGTATCTTATAAATTGAAATGGTTGAGGAGGAAGAAGAAATGAAATTTACCGAATACCAAATCAACATTATGAAAAAAATTATTAGGAAAAAAATTCTATATATGGAAGATGGCGAACAAATTTTTAATATTATGATTTTAATTCCTGATGCCAGAGAAGGTTTATTAAAACATATAGATAGGTTAGAAAATAGGACAACACAGGTTTAAAGGTTAACCAAAGTATCTTATAAATTTACAATGACGTCTGAAAAAATTAACCCAAACAGAATTCCAAAAGAACCCTTTGGCTTGAAAGCAGAATCAACCCTAAATCGAATTACTCTAAATCCATCCTCAGCCAGCCCAGGGGAAACATTATATATAAATATTCCCAAACTCGCAGAGAATTTGGTGATTGTGCCCGGAAGCGTATCTCTTCTTTTTGATTTAGATGTCGAGGGGCATGCTAATAACACAGTTGTGAATAATGTGGGTCGTAATCTTGTCACCAGAATGAAAGTTCTTTTTGGGGGAGAAACATTGCAAGATACTCAAGGATATGATTTATTTCAAACTTATAGAGATTTATTCTTAACCGAAGAAGAGCGAGAAGATAGATTAAAACAGGGTATTTCCTCACTAAATATCAGAAAACTTAGAACAAATGCGGGAGATAAAAAAACACAAGATACAAAAGAAGTTTCACTAGCCAATGTCCATGGTTCAAAGTACAGAATACCAATAAATCATCCTATTCTAAATGATCATGGCGTTTTTTATCCGAAAGCGCTGGAAAATCATCTTATATTTGAGATTACTCTTGCCCCAATCGCTAATATTCTTATTTATTCTGACACAACTAAAGCACCATCATATTCAATCAAAAACTTAGAGTTAGAATATTCCTCAATTTCTAGCGAATACTTAGCCCGCGAGGCTCAGGCGGCTTATCAAGTCGGCAAAGGATTCTTTTATGAAAATGTTACTTTGCACAAAACTTTTACGTTTTCCATTAGCGGCGATGGTGTTATTAATCAGCATATTAATTTGCCGAGAAGATCAATGACGGGAATATTGTTTTTGTTTTTATCACCTCAAACCGCAGGAGCAAGGGATTCAGAAAATTTTTATAATCCGGGTATATCTTCCGTAGAAATTGATGTTGATGGCGTTCCGAATAGAATATACTCTAGGGGAATGATTCCGTCCGATCTTTGGGAATCCGTGAAGAAACGATTTCGTCGGGATGATGGTTTACAAATTTCTTTGAAAGAAAAAGAATTTTATGCGGATAAGTTTGCTCTTTGGGTTGATACTAGAACTCATCCAGATAATGGAATTCACGGAGGAGGACTTGCTCTAAATAATACGCACGATGGGGTAAAAATAGAAATTAAGAGGAAACAAGGCGGAACTGGAACCATAACTTGCCATATGTTTGTCGTAGCTGACGCAATGTTGGAGATTATGAATTCAAGTTTGAGATCAATTAAGTACTGACCGAAGGGAAGAACCTAAATTTAAAAACATTTAGTTATGATACAAAAAATCATGGAAGATTTACGAGATAAAATCCCTTTCCATTGTATTATAACTGGACCGACAAATTGCGGAAAAACAAAATACTTAATTGAACAGCTCCGAGGATCATTCCGGAAAGTTTTTGAATATATTGTTTTAATTTGTCCGACTTATTCTAAAAATAAAACTTATCATAATTTTGCTAAAAAGGATGGGCGTTTTTATGTATTATCTCCGGATGCAAGTAACGTAGAGGAGATTAATGAGTTACTGAATGATTGCCAAACTTTATTCTCTGGAACAAATACTTTAATAATTTTGGATGATTGCGCCGTTTCCACTGATCTGAAGAAAAGATCCAATAAATTTATAGATTTGGCATTCTCCGGAAGGCATCATGGATTATCAGTTTGGGTTCTAACTCAGCAATTGACATCCATAGCAAAACCATTCCGGGAAAATGTTGCCTGCGTTGTTACTTTTCATAATCCGTCGCAGAAAGGCATGAAAATGTTTTTCGAAGATTACGGAGGAGATATGGATTATGAATTGGGGAAAAAGTTTGTACAACTCCTGAAAACTGAAAAATATTCTAGGTTATGTTTGAGTTTGCGTTACCCATTTAATTGCTATTTAGAGATACCCGAAGTGATTTAACAAAAAGATGACAAAGCCGGAAGATTATATTGACCAACCACAGGAAAAAACTGACCGACCGGAGGGAGGGTCTGGAAAAAGTGAGGATCTTGAAATCAAACAAGAATCTCTTGCGATTCTAGCAGTTCTTGGGACAACAAAGGAATATTTAGGGGTTGATATGAGTCTGGGTGATGTAAAAAAATTATCGGAAAAAGATGTAGAAAAATATTTTAATCGTTATCAATCGGTAATGGGTAAGAAAATTAACGGAGGATTGGTAGATTCTTCCCTAGAATTAGTTTCCAAACTTATTTCGTATTTTGTTCCGGTAGATGACATAGATGCTCTTTGTGATGATTTGAAGAAAGATAATTTGGTTAATCGTGAATTAACAAACTTTGTAGGTCTCTTGGCATTAAAAGGAGGAAGACTGACAGCACTTGCTAGCGGGGTATTCCAGGTTGCTAAACACGTTAAATTCAACAAAAATCAACAATTTACAAGAGAAGAACCAGCAAAATCTAACACAACTGACCAGGAAACTAAGCAATCTGCTGAAGGTGTTGATACTGTGTATTAAACAGATCTAAAAACTTATCAGTAGCATCCAAATAACAATGTCAGAAGAGGAGCAAATTACTGCTGAACCAAAAACAGAAAATAACGAAACTAAAAAGAGGGAGAAAGATCCAAAAAAAGTAGCAGCTGGCAAGAAATTAGCTGAATATAATAAAAAAGCAAAAGAAGCATTAGCCAGGGAGATGAAACGAGAGGAAAAAATAAAACAGGAAGAAGAGCCAAATGAAAATACATATAGTGAAGCAAAATCGTGGCTTCCAGAGTTATCTTTTACTACTGTTTTATCCGTTGACGGATTGGGGTTTACAGCAATTGATCTTTTTATGAGATATAAGGAAAAAGCTCGGACTGAATATTCAAATAGGATAGCTGATTTATCGCAAGTTCCTCAATTACCGCAACCAAAAAAGATAACATTTTCTGCAACCCCAAAATCTTTAGGAATGGAATAAAGTTATTTAAAAGTTTCTCAATGGTACAGTAAAAAATTATGTCGACAGAAAACAAACTTGTGAAAACTGTAACTGATTCAGCTGTGGTTATCGGATTAAGTGCGGGGGTAGGCTATGTAGCAAAAAAGATGATGAAAGAATCCTTTTTGAGTGATCCGTCCATGAGTATTACAAATTACGCAAAATGGGTTGCCGTATTATCCGGAAGCATGTATCTTAAAACATATTTAGAGGATCAAAAGATTTTACCAAAATAAAAATGGCATCAATAGCGATGATGATTGGCGGGGCAATATTGAATGCAACAGCATTTACCGGAGGAAATTATCTTGCAAAATATTTATCTGGACGCAGCGTTGATACAGAAAAAATACGACACGATAAAGCGATGGAAAAATATCAAAGGGATTACGCAGAATATCAGGAAAAAAGACAAAAAATGCTTGATTGGAAAATGAAGAAAAAAGATGAAAAATATCAAGCATCAAAAAATATTTCGGCTACAAATCAGGCTTTTGAATTGTACGGAAAAATGAAAGAACCTAAATTCTCTGATTATTATAAACCAAGTAGTGAGCAAAAGACTGGGGAAATGGTATATGTCGGAGCGGGGATGATGGGTTTAGGGTACGCAATAAGTAAAGTATTATAATGTTATGTAACCAATAATTGGGTTATATAACATAAGTTATTATGATTAGTTATCCACCAAATTAAAACTCCACCCGAAGCCTCCGTCTCGCTTTCCGGGAGAGGAGTAAGGGGAAATTGCAGAACAAGTATTTTCTTCATCTTCATATTCATATTCTGCTTTTTCCATTTCTTCGGCTGCAGATTTACTATTTGAGGATCTAACTTTAGTTAATCTTTTCCTTTCTCTTTTTGGTTTTATAACTGCTTCATAAAGTTTTACTTGAAGGGCAATACAAGTACCACTAATAAATATTGATTCAATTTGTATTACACTTTCTTCAACCTGACACCCTGTGCCTAATAATTTTAATGGATCAATTTCCTCATCATTTTTTGAGTCATAAAACTTGGTTGTAATTTTGTCTTCTCTTTTTTTCCAAAATAATTTTGCATACAAGGTTGGTCCTCTATCTGGAACTCTAACCAACGAAGATTTTTCCGTCTTCCAATATAGGGGATTTAAACCTCCTTTTTGTTTTTCAAGCTCATTTCTTTCCAACTCAAATTTTCCAATTTTGTCTCTATTCATAAGTAAATGATCAACGCAATTGTCGACAATTTTATTGAATAAATCAATCCATTTTTCTTCTTCGGGGGTTGGGCTGCTCCCACCCCATAAACATAATGGAAACACATATCCCGTAATTGCACCCGTTTCTGGACTTGTATTTGTGGAAACACCATAAGAAAATAAATTACCAGTTTTAATAACAAGTTCTCCTTTTGTTCCATCATCATTTTCCGTAAAGATTTTAATTCTTTTGTATTCAACTTTGGGAATTTTCCCAGGGATTTGGTCGACAATTGGTTTGGAAAATATCATTCTTTCTTGGGGGTTATAAGTATTAATATCTATTAATTTGGTAGTTTCGTTCGACATTTTATTTCTTTTTTATTTATCCCTTTTTTCTTTTAAATCAATTTTACTTTTATTTTCCGACTCAAGGTAATCTAAAGATTTCTTACTGATGAGTAAAAAAAAATCATGGCAGAAGAAATACCAATGGAAGATTTTCCAAAAGAAACTGATGATGATTATGATTGGGATGATACAACTTTCCAACCCACAAACACATCTACATCCCTTGAACAAGATTATCCTGGTTATGATGATTATAACCAATCAAGAGACAGGGCTCAATGGGAAAACCCACCAGAAAGAATGCGTCTGGGAGAAAGAGATTTGGAATATGATAGAATGAGTGAAGCTAGGCAAGAACTCAAACGATATTATCCAGATTACAAGCCAAATGAAAGCCCATTTAATGTACGCTTTGGAGAAAATAGTAGCATAGAAGGACAATTAAGTACTACTAGTAATAATGTGTGGCATACAATAGTTGATGAAAATGGTGTTCGTAACACAGAAAATTTACCAAAAACATTTAGAAAAGCTCTAGGTGCTGATTATGAAACAATGTTGAATATTTTAAATGAAGAAAAAGAAAAACATAATGAATTGCGATCCGCAGTGCAGGGAATAGACGCGCTTTTGGCAACACGAACGGAGGAGATTGAAGGATATGTGGAGAGAGAAAAAGAGCTTCGATTATTCATTGAGAAACAACAGGAAAAACAGGCGGAGAATAAATCCCTTTTTGACCAAACCGTAAAACAGAACATAGAATTAAAAACACAAGCGGAGAAAATTTTGGAGGAAGTAAAATTGTACAAAGAGGAGATTGATAAATATAAGGAGGATAAGTTAAATTTACAAGAGCTAGAAAAGAGCAGGGATCGTCTAAAAACAGAGAACGATAAATTGAAAGAGCAAATAGGCGAACAATTGTCGGACATTGAGAGCAAAAAAGATGAAATACTTAAAAATTTACCATTACGTGAGCGAATAAAGTACATCTTCAAAAAGTATGGATTTACGGTCTTTGCTATTTTAAGTGCGGTGGGAGTCGTCATTGGTGTTATAGTTTCTAATCTTTCAAAGGGTTTATCTGTATTGGGTAGGGGTGTTGGTAATGGATTAAAAACTTTAGGTAAAAAACTTGGTGAAATATTACCAGGTATGGCCGGTGCAATAGTTAGCTTTCTTTTCAAAACTGCCGGAGAAGTTATTGGATTTTTGGGGAAGAACGCTTGGCTTTTAATAATGGCCGTAGTTTTGTATTTTGTGGAGAGTATGAAAAAGAAGACAAAGTAGTAATTTAAAGATAACATACACTTCAGTAAAAAACAATATGGGTGAATACAATGGAATTTATCCTCAATTACCTAATAATAATTTCCATACGCAAAGTGGAGAAAGTACAATTAATTTCAGATTGCAAAAATCGAGTGAAGTATTGCAAAATCTCGAAAAGGAAATTAGACATTACGAAGAAGTGAGGAAAAAATATAATAGAGCAAGAGGAATATGCACAAAAATTAGTGTTTCTGGAGGATTTGTTTCGGTTCTTCTATCAGCAAGCGGATTGGGAACTTCTCTCACGGGTTTTGGAGCTATTGTCGGTGTGCCTTTGGGTGTGGTTGGTGGTGTTTTTGGGGTCTTCTCAATCGTATTTGGTTTTGCATCCAAAAATCTTTCTGGAAAAGTTAGTAAACACGAACAAACCGTTGCAATCGCAAAATCAAAATTAAACACCATAAATGATTTAGTCTCAAAAGCTCTGAAAGATAATGTTATATCAGATCAAGAATTTTCCATAATTTTGGCGGAATTGGAAAAGTTTCAAAAACTGAAACAAGAAATACGACAAAAATTCAGAAAAGATTCAGAAAAAAACTTCGACATGAGTATGATAAGGAAGAAAGTACGAGAAGATCTATTAAAAGAATTAACCAATCCGGCTGGTTAAAAATTTCTTTCGAAAAAACTGAAGTTGGGTGCAATTGTTTCGCCGGAGTTAATAGAGAAGTTAATTAAATTTACATCTTATTCTAAAAGATCTAAAGATCAGACAAATTGGAAAACAAAAGAATAAGATGTTATTGGACGATTTCAAGGCAAAGTATCCAAAAGCCAACTTTCAAAAATTTACATTTGTGAATGACGCATTCGGGGGATATATTGAATGGAAAGTAAATGGAACAACGATTATGTCAAAGGATGATCCTTCCGGAAAAACTTGGACTGTAGATCTTTCAAATAATATGAAAACATTATTATGGGAAGATTTGGGAATTGAAAATAAAGTAAAGGAGAGTTCGTTTCCAGCAAGTTTGAAATTCACAAAACAAACATATCCAATACCCGGAGTTAAATTTAGTGGATTTGCAGAAAATGTAACGATGCTATTAACTAATCTGAATATATATGTTTCAGAAAAAGATTATTTCAATGCTCCGATGAAAAATATTTTCAAAAATCAGACTGTTGAACTCAATAGCGGGAAAGAAGCTAGAGCTTGGTTGAGTAAACCTAATATCAAACAATGGCCGCAACAGTTAAACATGGCAGTTTGGTGCGCAACATCGGGTTGCGGAGTAAGTTTAAGTGATATTTTTAGTTACCCGAAAGTTATTAAAAGTTTTTTCATATTTCACATATACTTTACAATAAGAAGAATATTGGAGGAATTAAACGTAGTTTACCCAGATGAAGAAACTTTTTCTGTAAAAAATAATCAATACAATAAAAATGCTTATAATAGATTGTGCGCAGAATTTGGGTTAAGTAATAATCAAGATTTTAGGGGTTGGAACAAACCTTTAGCCGATTTCAGATTCAGAGGTGGGGCAAATCATGGAGCGGGAGATGTTTTCATAGATTATGGAAAAGGATACATACCTCCTGGGAAAAGTAGTTCTGAAGCAGTAGGAGGAGGAAAACAAAATGTTAGAATTGTGCGAAACTACGATCCTGACGCAAATATTTGGCCAAGCAGCTCGGCTAAATTTTCAGATTACGGCGGAAAAGCAATAGAAGGAAATTTAATATCTATGCTTCGAAATGATCATTTTGTGGATTTTCAATATGCATGGTTTATCCCCGAGTCTGGACATGGATTAACAAAAGCTGGATTAGGCAGAATAAATAGATCAGTTGAGGCTTTTGTTTATTGTATATTAGGTGCGCAAGTTAATACCAGAAATTCCATTGTTGGTAATGGTGGTGGAGCAATCGAAACGCAAAATGAATTCAAAGCATTATTTGAAAGTTCTGTTAAAGTAAATGATATTTCTAAATCCGTTCAAAATTACCAAAGATCTGTGCAGGAAACTAAATTGCGGCTTGATTTAGCGGTTGCGCCGGGAGTTTGGCTGATCCCAAATAATTTAATTATAAATACAGAAAGTGTAATTGGGTACAATAATGATCTGAAAATAGCAACAGAAGATATGAAATTTGGGGTAAATAATTCAATAAATGTTGAAACAAAAGCTGTTGGAATACCTAATAGCTTAGGAACAACTAAAGTTATATTAAATACCAATCCTCAACCAATGAAACCTAAATCAAATGAAAAAGAGGAATCGGGAAATGAGAAAGAAGAAGTTAGTAATATAGAAACATCTTTTCATCAAAATAATCTTATTATTTTAGCGATTGGCGGAGCATTATTATCCTGGTTTCTGTTTCGTTAATGTTTTGATTATATAAATCTAAAGATGAACATGGTGTAATCAAAACAAAAATGCTAAGTATTACTATGTGTGAGCCGGAAAGTAGGATTTATTTAGATCCACCGCTGAAAAATATTAGGGAGATACAGCTTCTGGATTGTAATATGCAAACCAAAAGATTGATTAATTTTAAAGATCAACAGATATTATTCAATGATAATAATCAACCCCAAATAATAATACAACCTGGTACATATTCGTTGCGTAATATTCAATCAATCTTTCTTAATGATTCTAATAGGGAAAAGATAACAATCATTGAGACAGACGATGTTGACTATCTTTATTCAAATAAGAACTTCAAAATAAAACTTACGAGAGGTTTGGCGATTGGTTTAGGAGTGCCTGAAGTTATAAATCCTGGTAAATTATACCCCATAAATATACAGATTAGGGAACCGCTGAGACTTATGTGTAGTATAGTGGATAATAAATCGTCATATATGAATAACACCAAATATGGAGAACTTGTAAAACTTATGCCATCAAACCTACTTGCAAACATACCCTCAAAGGATTATCCGACAATTCCGGTTCAAAAATATGAGAACCCCATAAACCATTTCGATTTAACTATCTTAGACAATGAATGGAAAAAACTTGATTTAAGGGGATTGCCAATAACTTTTAGTTTAAGATTTAGATAAATTTTTGTTATGTAACTATTACTTTAGTTATATAACATAATTAGATAATATTAATCTTCATCACCCCAACGTTCTTTCAAATCTCTTAATTCCTCAAAATCGACACACCAATTTAAATATCTAGATGGGTGCCATGCTACTGACATTAATTCTTCATGTAATGGTTTGAAAAATAACTCTTTATGCGCAATCTTATGTTCATTTAAATTAACACAAAAATCTAATTTTTTCATTACAAAGTTTTTATCAAATTCCTCAATTCTACACACCGCATCATGATAAGCAAGATAAACCCCATTTTCATAAAAATAATCTACTGCATATCCGTTTTCAATAATCCAGCCATAATTTGGATCATACCCATATCTATATTCATTTTCAATAAAATCTTTATTAGCTACTTCTAAAATTTTTTTCGCGAATTTATTAGTTTTAATTCCGCCAACCCCAAAATTTATTTTTTCACCCCAAGAAATACTATGTGTAAAATCATAATTTTTATTATAATACTTTACACTAAAATTTATTGGATGGCGAAAAAAGTATTCTTTCTCTAAAAATTCCCTATTTTTCTCCAAATTTTTTAATAGATCTTCTTTTATTTCCTCTATAAAATCGCAAATATTGAGATTCTTATTGTTGAAATACTTGAGTTTCATTTTATATTTTTACTGGATATTGAACTACTTTTAATCAATTTTATGTTTTTTCTTTTAAAATATAGTTTTTTTTGTTATGAAACCAAAATAAGGTTACATAACATAATTTTCAACATTCCTTACAATGATACTTTTGTTTATTATGTTCGCATATTTGTGATCCGCCGCATTCTTTACAAAAACTTTTTTGTTTGTTATGAACGCATATTTCTGAACCATCACATAATATGCAGTAAGACTTTCTTTTCCCATGAACGCATATTTGTGAACCACCGCATTCTTTGCAAGAATATTTTTTAATTCTATGTTCACAATAATAATAATAATTATACATTAAAATAGCTTTTGTAAATAACTTATCAATATCCTCATCTGGAAATTTTTTCAACTCATTAATTAAATCAGCTTTAATCATTTTATGCCGACCCTTAATTTCCAACTGCCTTGCAATAAATTTTAGTTGCAGAATATTCAAACTTCTTAATTTTTGATCCATTTAGTATTGTATTTCAATGATTTTTCTTTTAAACCGTAATTATTTTCAAATTTTTTCGCAGAGAGACCCTCCCAAACCTAAAACGTGCTTATGAACCTAAACCCAAAAATCAGAGGCTTTTCAGTCAAATTTGAAAATAACCTAAAACGTACTTATAAGCTTACAGAGACTTGGTAACCTCCCAAACCTAAAACATACTTATGAGCCTTAAGCAAAAAAAAAGGACAGAGATTTTCAGTCAAATTTGAAAATAACCCATAAGCTAAAAAAGGACAGAGATTTTCAGTCAAATTTGAAAATAACCTAAAAACGTGCGTATAAACCCGCTTACATAGTAGTATCTGTGATCATAATTGGAAACCATGCTTAAGGCTCCAACTGAAGCAATCCCTAGGAACAACCATTCACAATTAATCCAAATACTAACCTTTTTATATGTTTGTAAGGAGAATTAGGTGTTGCATGTTGATGAAAAATTTTTATTACATGTAGTGAGTTGATGATTTTCTTCTGATCATTTCTCTACTTGACAGCAATTAGGAGAAGTTGCCTACTGATCATTTCTGGGAATATAAAAGAATGAAATGGTTTCTTACCCTCCACCAGGCCGATACTCTGAACTTGTATATGAGTTACCACGTTTTGTGAGCCCAGGCTGCGAGAGGATTAAAAAGAGGATTATACTGCAAGTGAATTACAACGATTTTACAATAGACATATTGTAGAAAAGGTGAATTAAGAGAACAAAGTGGTCCAGCTGGCATTCTTTATGAGACAAACGACTTCTTGACTCCTTTGTAATGAATAAAACGGGACATATTACGTGGCTCGGTTTGAAAATTAACGTTTTCAGAAACGGAGCCAAATACATGCACAGAAGGGGTAAACATTTAGAGTAGACACTTACCGAGAACATGGTATGAAAGCTGTTCACAGTTAAAAGACAAAAAGGAAAGTAGGTTAATGTCACGTTACTTGCAAATAAGGCCAATTTTGGCCTCTAATAAAAAAATCAAGTACGTAGGAAAAACAAAAGCAATCAACGACATTCTTACAATAAAATCACAAAGTTGACTATGCCCCAAAACACATCCGAAAATATGGATAATCTCCATATTGATCTGCCATCTAACACGTTACCTACGAGGAAATAAAGACAAATCACGATCGTTAAACACATATCGGGTAATTTATGGTCAAGGAATAGACAGGATTTCCAACTCACTTCCCGATATATAAACCATTTTGATGAATCAGTGTTGTTACTGTTGCGTGAGACATGGGATAGAGCCTCTTTTCTATGAAAAATGAGCGAGGGCTGAGTGAGCCTGAGAACAAAGGTGTCTGATTACTATAGCAACTAACTTGATTGGAAAATGGCGGTGTTTAGAAACTCCATCGAGAATTTTACATTCTCTTTTCTAGTCAAGGCTGAAGTTTAAGTGGAGATTTCTTAGGAGCGTAAGAAGTTTTGGAAGAAGATATGGGCAAGAAGAAGGCTAAAGAACCGGAAACACCGGCGAAAGATGAGGTTGGTGGTTAGCTGAAGTTACGAAACTTTGACCAATAGCTTGAGGTTAGAATAGTGACTTTCTGAATTTTGTGGTTTACGGAGAATCTTTACAGTAGAAGATAAGCGGAATCACAGGGAGGCTGTCGAAAGTTAGGAGTACGCTAAAATTTTAGGGATCATCAAACCACGGATCGGAAAATGACGGTAACACTTCATACAGGGTTTTTACAATATATATACGTCGACATTGACTCATGAACTGTACCTACAAAATAGAGTAAAACACAATTTGGTTTTGATAAGATTGTAGAATAATTCCCGATATGGCAGCTGACAGTCTGTGCGTCTAACATACATGCAGCTTAGTTTTTTTTTTGACTAATAATAATAATAATAATAATAATACATTTCTTTTGACAGTAGGCCTATGTCACAAAGGTGATTTACAATAGGGAACTGCATTTAAGAAATATATAAAGATAATGGATTACAAGTAAAACAAACAAAGATAAAAAATAAGTATTAGTTTGAATTTAAGTAACATTTTAGAGCTCTTTTAAATTTATCTATCGTTGACAACAATTTAATGTCATTAGGTAAAGAGTTCCAACTTAGAGCACAGGAATTCTGAGATGTTTGACTCGATGAATACAATGGAGAGTATCGGAATCTCGGCGATTTCAGCTGTCAGTATCAAAATGAAATGATCTCACTGATGTTTGAAGGCCTACACGTACTGTATATATGCGTACAGTGTAGTTAAGTAGCTGGTTATTAGCAACAATTCATCACTTGCGTCTATATGTGCCATAATAACAGCAACTAGTTTCTTCTGTGGCCAGTGTAATTTATAGTTGTATGCCTTTTCGATTTATATATATTTGTTCATACAATCTCAAATAATCCCAGGAAGGTAATTGAATTCATATATGTTATTTACCAGGTGGGAGGTCTGTATGGGAAAAAAAAACTGTGCCGTACTCAAGACCAAGGGCACAGTTTTTCCCCATACGGACCGTCACTTAGCCCGGTAAATAACTTATTTATTTATATTGGATGTCTTCTTTTTAAAGTGGGGAAAGAGAGCCATAATCGTAAACCGGGGAAAAAATCTGGTCCGTTGGCCATATCGTAAAAAGCTGGACCGGTTACGCGCACGTGATTAGCCAGTCAAATTCGAGGATTTACGATTTCGGCCCGCTCAGTCATGCTTGAGAAACAAAATAAAGTAAAATATCCCACATTTTTGTCAAACACTCGAAACGTCAGCACCCTCTTTTTGACTTACGGTGGCATAACTTACTTTATCAACTTGTTTGATAATCCCAATTTCTTGTGTTTGCATTCCCCACCGATGCAGCACCCAAGTTTCTTTACTGAAATTACCCCCAACATACTTGTTATTTTTTCATAGTTTGATCCATTGGAGCTTGTCAGCAAGAAACCCCATACAGTTGTGCTGATGTTGGACTCACCTGAGGAACATGTTCTACAATCTGCTTGTGAAGCTTTGTATAAATTCGCAGATAAGTGTGAGTTTATAATATTAGAATTTGTGAGTTTTGCGAAACCATGTAGGCTAGTTTTAGCACCAATCATTCACTACCTTAAAGAAACGGAAAAGTTAATCAAGTTTTTACAACTGATCCCTCAAGAATCCACAATAGTATCAGAATAATTCACATGTGCTTTGACCCAGATTATAAGAAACTCTTCACAACTCAGTCCTTTTTCTTTTGTAATCTGATAATTGTGTGGAGACTTTCCAATGGATTATGTCAGCCATATAATTAAATGATAATAATAATAATAACAATAGTGATGATAGTATTTAAACGATTCTTTCAGGTGATGAAAACAGACAAGAGCTGCTCAACCTAGGAGCCCTTGAACCCCTGTTAAAACAAGTCCTGTCTGAAGATAAGGTTGTGAGGAGGAATTCCATCATGTGTCTGGGTACCATGGCTCAAAATGGTAGAAATTACTTGAAATAATTTCTTATTGTTATATACCTAGACTTTCATTCATCAAAACGAGCACTGTGATTGGTTGATTCTTGGTCACGTGCCCTTGAACAAATTCAAATGTATCCCGACCGGGAGACAATTGCGCAGTTGTTGCCCGCGAGCCAGTTGTACCATCTTTGTTTGCTTGTTTTTGCTAAGGGAAAGTCTAAATATATAACAAAGCACTTAATGTATGGTCCCTTGGGAAACTAGTTAGTTTTGTTTTCCCTCGAGTCCTGATGTTTCCCTCGACTTCGTCTCGGGAAACATCAGGACTCTCGGGAAACAAAACTAACTGTTTCCCTCGGAACCATACATTAAGTGTATAATGTCATATCTTGTTACAAGGGAAAGAGAAAGGAAGCTTACAAATGCAAGTACTATTTAAATCTAGTAATAATATTGTCTCTTCTTTTCAGCCAATGTTAAAAGAGAACTTCGGAAGCTGTCAAGTATTGAACCATTGGTTACTTTGCTAGGACCAGATGGTATTGTCTTTCTTCTATTTTTTTATACAGACAGTTTATTTTCCATTTGAGTGCATGTCATTATAACATTTCAATTATAAAATGAGGTCTAAAATTGGTACATTTTTCCAAGAAAAAGATCTTTATAACAGTTACATCTTGTAGTTAATTCAATGAAATCTAAAATTTTATAACCGGTAAATTTGTAATAATTAATAATAGGTAAATTTTATAATAGGTAAATATGATTGTATAGTGTACAATCTTAAACAATTTACAGTGTACTGAAGGGTTTACAATTCAAATTTTTTTCTAAATCAATCAGCTGTATGTATAGAATAAAATTGCATTGTTTTTCACCTTTTAGAGGATGTCCTTTGTCATGAGTTTGCCAGCCTTGCATTATCTTCAATGGCAGGTCAGTTAATTTTATTATTCATTAGATACATGTAATATTGCATACATGTTTATCCTACATGTGTAGTCTGTGTTTTAATCAGTCTTTCTAGCCAGATATGCATTTTTCTATATATGTAACTGATTCCAGATTTGAATCTATCGTATCTTTACAATTATATGTATTTATTACATCCATTTTGAAATCACAGGTGATCTCTGCAATTTGATTGGCTCATAGCAGTGTGATTTATTCACAAATTGCTCCATTTTTTGCTCTAAATCGCATCATTTTTAAAAAGTTACTCTTCAAGAACTGGGCTTCCTGAAGTGGATAAATAAGTAGTATTGACAAAAAAACTGTGATTTCAAAATGGGTGTAATATAAAGTGGTAATTGAACTTCATGTCGTGCAATTTTGGTCCGAAATCATACTTGTGATTTCAAATCGAACTTGCGCTATGCGCTCGTTCGATATTTGAAATCACGCATATGATTTCAGACCAAATTGCACTCCACTCCGTTCAATTACCATTATTTATCTCTTTGCATATAGTATACTATCTAAATATTTTGATAACAGTATAATCATGCTTTCTATTGTAATTACTTTCTTCAGCGGAGTTTTCAAGTAAAGTGGAGATATTTGAGCAAGGAGGTCTTGAACCCATCATTAAACTACTGTCCTCTCCTGACTGTGATGTGCAGGTGAGAATCCATACCATCCTGTTCAATGTACTGTGAATTTATTTATTTCATTCTTTGTCAACCTCTTTCTCTGAATATATATAATACTTTACAAGATTATGTAGACTATTTTTGATTTGACATGGTTAATTTAAGTTAAATGCCAATATATTAAAGCATCAAATTTAAGTTTTTTTGATCATATACACTATACTTAAGAGAGAAGGTTTAAAATATAATTAATTTCATACTTGGGCTACAAAAATTTGAATGTTTGCATGAAACTCCTGGTAGTTGATGTTTTATTGTTTCAATGGTGCAAGATTAGACATGGTTGAATCCAGTACTGTCCTACTATCTGTTTCAGAAAAATTCTGTTGAGGCTGTGTCGTTGTTGGTTCAGGATTATCACAGCAGATCAGCAATAAGAGAGTTGAATGGTGAGTACATTTGATAATTAACTTTGTTAATATTTTGAACTCATAAAAACCATACTAATAATAATAATAATAACAATAATAAGTTTATTCTCTAATATTGTAGCAGAAGCTAAATTACAAAAGAGGTCAGATTAAGTGACAGTACAAAACAAGAAGCAAAAACAGGTATATGGTGGCCCAGCATTATCATAGTAAAATATGTAAGTTTTTGAGGAGAAAGGAATAAAAAATGGACAGAAACTAAAAATATAAGCAATCAAAATGGAAAAAAGGGAGAAAAAATAATATTGTAATAAGAATTAATAATACAAAGTAAAAAATATTTGTTGACTAATTAAAAAGTAAAAAAAAATAAGGAAAATAATTTAAGCACTAAAAATATTTTGAAAAAAAATATAATCGAACAAAAAAAAAGAGAAAAAGTAAAAACATTGAAAATAATTATTAAAAAACAACATTGAAAATCAACATCGAAAATCAACATTTAAAATAAACATTGAAAATCAACATCGAAAATCAACATTTAAAATAAACATTGAAAATCAACATTGGAAATCAACATTGGAAATCAACATTGGAAATCGACATAGGAAAAAAAAAACAAACGTTATTCCACGTGGCCTGTCGTTATCATAGACCAAGATGCTTTGCACGCATATTCAATACAAGAGAGGTGATTAGAAGCTCCTGATCCATCAAGGTACTTGATATCTGCAGTATATGATAACTTAAGTGTAGATATTGTGAGCAAGAGAGAGGAAAACACAAAGGGAACCATTTATTGTTCATAAGCCTGATAAGCCACATAGTGCAGTGGCCCATCGTTCTCGTAGCCCGTGAAGGCTTTAATCAGCGGACTTCAGCCGAGCTTGAGACCCAGAACGACCCAGAACGTCAAGAACTTCTTTACGAGTCAAGTTTTGGAGCACGTATTTCTGTATGTCAGCTTTCAGGTTCTCGTCGTTTTCCCAGTCAGGATTCCGAATTCTACCCATTTTGGACGTGGGCCGTTTCTGTTTGGATTTCTCGAGCGATTTCTCTTCGATATGGGTCATCCGGGTCTCAAGCTCGGCTGAAGTCCGCTGATTAAAGCCTTCACGGGCTACGAGAACGATGGGCCACTGCACTATGTGGCTTATCAGGCTTATGAACAATAAATGGTTCCCTTTGTGTTTTCCTCTCTCTTGCTCACAATATCTACACTTAAGTTATCATATACTGCAGATATCAAGTACCTTGATGGATCAGGAGCTTCTAATCACCTCTCTTGTATTGAATATGCGTGCAAAGCATCTTGGTCTATGATAACGACAGGCCACGTGGAATAACGTTTGTTTTTTTTTTCCTATGTCGATTTCCAATGTTGATTTCCAATGTTGATTTCCAATGTTGATTTTCAATGTTTATTTTAAATGTTGATTTTCGATGTTGATTTTCAATGTTGTTTTTTAATAATTATTTTCAATGTTTTTACTTTTTCTCTTTTTTTTTGTTCGATTATATTTTTTTTCAAAATATTTTTAGTGCTTAAATTATTTTCCTTATTTTTTTTTACTTTTTAATTAGTCAACAAATATTTTTTACTTTGTATTATTAATTCTTATTACAATATTATTTTTTCTCCCTTTTTTCCATTTTGATTGCTTATATTTTTAGTTTCTTTCCATTTTTTATTCCTTTCTCCTCAAAAACTTACATATTTTACTATGATAATGCTGGGCCACCATACAGGTATTAGAAGTATTTAAATGTGACGAAGTTGTCTGTGCGGTGAAGCCTATTTGTATTTACAGGTTGGTTCCAGAGATAGACTGCAGAAACTCGATAGTTAATAAATTGTTAATAAAGTTTGATCATCTGGGACTTAATAGTTCTTTAAAGGACTGGTTTGATAACTTGAGTAGCAGTGTAAACAGCCATTGAATTTGTTGGAAGTTCAAATGGTTATGCAGTAGTGGTAGTACAATAGAAGCAGGGAAGCACAAATTGAAACCCTGTGAAAGATTGTTTGGCCGTTATTGATTAACAGCAGTAATAGAGGGATTGTGTTGGTGAATTGTACGGTTTTCCCCCAAAGTTATTCACAGTTAGCTAAAAAGATTAAGGAAACATCATCCCAACATTTTATCATTCATCGCCATCACTAGAGTTAGCATCATTATTGTCGCTCTAAAAAATTCCGTTTGTTGACAGGACTGCATCCTCTTCTGGCGTTGCTGGATTCAGAGTACGCAATCATCCAACAGCTTGCTCTGGAAAGTTTGATACAAATTACACTGGATGGTGAGTATTTCTATTTTACCTGTCATTTCGTTGGATTTGAATATTTGAGATTTGTCAAGATTTTAAATATGGGTTGCTGCTAGTGGCGTCGTAATCCTAAAAGTAAGACGTAGTAACCTTTGTTTCCATCTTTGTTCATAATCGCCCCATGTAAGGGAATCCGGAATCCGGAATATCAGGAATCCAGGCCTTTGGAATCCGGAATCCAGCCTTTGGAATCCGGAATCCAGCCTTCGGAATCCGGAATCTAGCCTCTGGAACCCGGAATCCACGATGGGGAATCCGGAATCCAAGATGTGGAACCCGGAATCCAAGACCCTCTTGGATTCCTTTACATGGGGCGATCATAACGTTTCCCGAAAACCGTGCTCCCGAAGGGGGGGATACTGCCTTATTTGGGCTATACGGGGTCGTGCCGCTGGACAGGGTATGTTTTTTTTGGCCAAAAGCCCCTGTACCCTGAAGATAAATGCTTCTCAGTTCCTGGGAAGGTCTCTCGTTTTCTCGCACTAACTCAGCTGCAGCGCAGTACTACACTTGTAGTTAAGTCTGTGATGAACATTTGTGTCGTATTTTGTTGATAGCTGATAATCGAGCATCACTGCGTGAACTGGAAGGACTTGAGAAACTTGTTGACTTTGTCGGTAACAAGGTTAGTGTGTTTGCAGTTATCTATAGGGTACATCGGTCAAGTGAAAATGGATTGTAATTTTATTAGCAAAATCATGTGCACCGTTAGTATAGTTTAAACTATTAGATAAACTGCAGTGTTTTACAGGAATGTCTGCCTTTGAGAAATATCGTATCTAAACACACATAAAAATATGATGTTACTTGTTTGAATACGACCCAGTTCCACAGGCTTCGTGGTTAGGACAGTAACGTTTCTTTAAGCCTTAAAGTTAAAGGACTTTTTTGTTAGTACTTCACATTGTTAATTGGTTTAAATGGCTTTGTAAAACAACTGCACTCGCTTCGAGTAGGATATCGACTCGAAGAGAAATTTCGTTTATATCATGGATACTGAGATTTCCTCACGAAAAAAGAGTACGTAAAAATGATACGTAAAATGCATTAGCCAATAGGAAACGCGAACGATGAAAACTCATTAGTGAAAAAACATCGTTCGTCCAATCACAAACGCGAACGACGAAAACTCACTAGTGAACAACAGCGCATCGCGATTTCGATTAAATTTGAACCTATAAGCCTCAGTCAGGTTTTTTTTCAGCTGAAAAAGGTTTATAAAAGTTGTGAAGGTATTAAACTGACGTTTTATTTCTTGTGTTACTTCATTAAACATTTGATTTTGAAAGAGAAACTGATGTTTTAGTTATTCTAGTTTTACACGCATACATTGCAGTTGAATGGGTTCCCTAAACACGCGCGTAAGATTGACAAAATTTGGCTTTTCAAAAATCTCACTATCTATAAAATAAACAAATTACACCATGGAAAATGCTTTGTACGATTTTTTATTCACTCGTTGAGTTGTATCAGAGAACTCAACTCGTGAATAAAAATCGTACGGGCGCATTTTCCATGGAGTAATCTCTATGTCTTCCGCGCCCCCGTGTGTTATTTAAACAATGGTCAAGGCTTAGCGTGCATATATCACGTTCTGGTCGCACGCGGGTAGCTGGGAGAGCACGAGCGGGTGTTAGAGTCGGTCGAGGCGAAGCCGAGATTGACTACAGTCCGAGTAGAGTCTCGAGACCGACTATAGCCAATCAGGGAGCGCGTAAGAACGTAGCTATGTTGTAACCTCTATTTAATAACAGAACTTTGTCTGTATAATCATATATCTTGTAGGAATTTGAAGACCTTCATGTACAAGCGTTACAAGTGCTGTCCAACTGTCTTCAAGATGTTGAAAGCATGCAGGTAAAAAACGGGAATTATCGTGTTTATTTTGTGTAATTTATTCGTGGCAAAAGTGAAAGAACAAAAGTACCTGAATTCTTGTTTGCCGCTGGATCTTAAGGATTGAAATTCCCTTGAAAACCAAAAGATAAACGTTCACAGTACTTTTTCTAGTTGGGCTCTGTTTGACCCCGTGCGCAAAACCAAACTTAAAGATGGCTTGCCTTGTACTTCATCCTCGTCACCAAATATTCACTCGTCGTTCATTTTAACTAAGTACTTCCTGAAATAGAATTTTGTTAATAACTTATCGAAAAAAAAAAAAACATAAAAATGTTTTGAAGCTTGGGCCATTATTCATCGTGTCTGTTTGCTGGCAGTTGATCCAAACGTCTGGCGGATTGCAGAAGCTCCTTGCATTCGCGGCCGAGTCGTCTGTTGCCGAGGTTCAACAGCACGCCGTAAGTAAAGAGCTCTCTTGCCATCTCTGAACTTCGTAGGCTTGATTTTTATTTTGTCGCCTTTACCATTCCAAAGAAAGTTATAAAACATGGAGTTGATCTCATTAATAGCACGGCGATTTGTTGGTAAAGAAAAAAAGTATGTGAACAAGTTGAGATGCAATTAAGCTTTTTGGCAGGACAATTTTTCCCAGGAGGGTTAAACGGCGGTGCTCCCAACAGCTTAGCTGATTCCTAACTTTTTCCAATTTTTTGTTAGAACCCTCTTTCTTAAAGTAGCGTCCTTTCTCTATACCTCGAGACCCTCAAAACGCCTAGTTTTAGTGCATGAAAAAATTACAGCATCATACAAATGTTTGCGTTTGAATACAAGAAAAAGATCTAAATTAATTAATTGATTTGTTTCTCTGCAGGCAAAGGCCATTGCTCTGGCAGCAAAGAATGGTTAAGTCATAAACTTTGTCCCTTATTGAATTGTTTTCTCATACAATTCTATATTGAATTAGCGGTTAGCCTTTTTGCAGACATGTGATTTTTTTCTTGACGACGTGTTAAATGTTTCTCTTCCCGCTTTTTTAGGTGAAAATCGTAAGATATTCCACGAGCAGGAATGTGAAAAGACTTTGATTACGCTGCTGTCCTCAGAAGTAAGCGATTTTCTGGTTCAGTTTACTCTGAGCCCTTACTGCGTCAAGTTAATAATAATAATAATAATGATAATATGCATAATACGGAAATCTCGACAGTTTACTGTCCGATGCTTCATCTGTTTTTATTGTGTTTGTGTGACCATCGTTACGAGCGCAGATTGGTTTTCGCTATGACTGTCAGAAATATATGGGTTTTTATTGGCAGATGTCGCAGTTCGCTATAAATATTAAGAGGAAATCCATCAGAAAATTGAGTTTTTAGTGGCAAAAACCTTGTGCCAGAATAATTTAAACAATCTCGCATTCTTGCTTACATTTTTCAAGGGCTATAGATATAAATGGGTATCTGTAATAATACCAAAGAAAATTTATTATGGGCTGAGCCCGAGAATAATGTCAAATTTCACAAAATGGTATCTTCCACATGAAATTTTCAGAATTTTACCTGTGCTTTCACAGTTCCAGTAAAATTTGATATTTATTTTCTCGAAATCCCATGAGAAATTGTCTTTGGTGTTATTACTGGTAACTCATCATATCTATAGCCTTTGAAAAATGAATGCTTGATACTGAGAACCGAGTTGGAAGATAGATATTTGTTCTAGGATTTTACGGCTTGAGCGTCTGTCGCGGCGGACATCACTAAACTCTCGAGAGGAGTTCAGCGTTTTAACTTTATACAATGCTGACAGAGGCATATAATTCATGGTAGGCCACCATATAGACCACTTTCATAAGTGGCGGCCGATTTATTATTCTTTTGTATGTATGTTGATTAGACCTACTAACCTCATTTTGGAACAAAAATTCCATTGAATTTTGTACATCCTAGCGAGGCCAGTAAGGCTCATTACCATAAAAACAAAAGAATAATAAATTGGCCGCCATTTATGAAAGTGGTCTATAGTCAGTTTACAGGGTTATACAAGGGTTTACAAGGATATAACTTTGTAAACCCTTGTATACCCCTGTAAACACTATATTTTGTGACTATATGGTGGCCTACCATGGATTATATGCCCTGACAGATGTTCCAATTCAATGTTTTCTTTACTAGTGCCCAGGTGTACAGTCTTCAGCCGCCTTATCTTTGGCCGTGATGTCCGAGAACCTGAGTAGTAGAGACACCGTTGGAAAACTTGGTAAGACTGTAGTATTTAGAATGTAAATTCCTGAGCAGTAATTTGTTTTAATTGACTCACATTATTCAGGTTTCATCAAAGTAAGAGGTTGAGGCCAGATAAAGCATGGAAATTTAAGTTCGATAACCGTCATAGACCTACAGTTGTTCTTTGCGTTTTAGTTTAGTTTGTAATTTTACATAATTGTTTTTATAGTATGATAGACAGATAGATAGATAGACAGATAGATAGATAGATAGATAGTTTATTGAATAAATAAATCACAGCCCGAAAGCCGAATTGCATATTTACATGATAAATGAAAGTTGGACTAAAAATATACTAATAAAACGTTTATCTTAATATATGTTGTATGGAGCTATGTCTTGAAGACAAGAGCTAATTATAAAACTATTCTTAAAACGATTTGTTTTGACTTTTGGTAAAGAGAAACGTCTTTCACTAAGCTCGTAACTATAGCTTCAAAATTTGATTTACATGTGGTATCCATAAAGTCAATAGTGTTCTTAATATTAGTCAGATTTACAGCGTCTGCATAGGTCGTTCCTGGGCAAATGATTGATAGTGCCCGTTTCTCAATACGTTCTAATTCCTTTTTGAGATAATTCGGTAATGCATAGAAAAATACCTGAATTGCGTAGGTGACAACAGACCTAATACATGAGGTGTAAAAGAGTGACAGGTCTAGTCTTTTATATAAGAATATAATCATTTTGTAGTGTAACTAAGTGCCCAGGGCTCTTGTTAATAGCAGATGGAATTTCAGTTTTGCAACCGAAAGGACTACACTTAGTTTTATCATTAACAGAGATGTCTGTCTGTTTACAGAGGGTATTGCACCATTAATAAGTCTTCTGAGCAGTGAGAACTCAGATGTAAGAGAGAGCGTATCACTCGCCTTAGCAAACATAACAACCTCCAACAGCACGAACTGTGGGTAAGACATTCCCTGCCGTAGTCATGTGCATCACAAATAAATGTAGGTTAATGAAAAAGAGGAATGGTCAAGATAGCTGGATATTGGGATAATCAAACAAGTAGATAAAGTCATGTGTACCACCGTAAGGTAAAAGAGGGGGGTGCAACATATTTTATTAATCATTTCTTGCACTTACAACAATTATTACATCACTTATTCTAAGCCTATTTTAAAAATAATGTAAAAACAAATCTAAAGAATTGCAGATAGAGGTGCTTTTACGAATATTAAATAATTTTTTCAAGTTTATACTTATATTTCACTTTGTTGATAAAGTCGGAAAGTAATAGAAATGTTGAGTCATTCTGGAGCTTTTTATAAATATAATAACGCATAAAGAGGAGGGTGTAGTTTAGTTTGAGAGGGATGCTGACGTTTCGAGCGTTAGCCCTTCGTTAGAGTGAAGGTTTAACACTGACGAAGGGCTAATGATCGAAACATCTGCAACCCACCATTTTACCTTACAGTGGTACAAATTACATTATCAACTTGTTTGATTATCCCAATTTCTTGTGTTTCAATTCCCCATCGACGCAGCACCAGTTTCTTTAAAAACTACCCCCACAATATATAGCTGGATATTGGCCGAGTTTTATAGACCCAAACGTTGTTAACGTCGGTATTACACGATAAGCAAGTCCAATATTCAGCCATCTTGACCGATCAAGATTAGTTGATAAAAGGTGTATTTTATGTCGGGAAGGCAAAATCTTTGTTTGCAGGAGCGTGCGAGAAGTCCCGTGCAAACAAGCCCAACTTGGGTGGCCAATCACAATGCAGGATTTGATTTATGTTACCCACTCGTGGAGCGAAGGATGTGATATGTTTCTCTTCTCTGCCCTCTTCTTTATATGTCCAGCGGCGGAAGGGAACGTCTCCTCATCTCAAACGCTTTTATTCCATTAACGCAACATTAACAGCCCCTTTTTCCTCTTCCGAAGTAAAGACCACACAAATAAAGTGTTGTTTTATTCCTAAGTACAACTGATGAACTAGTCCGCACCGTTACATTGAACGATGCACGGCGTGTTTAAGCCCGTCTTAGACAACTGTAACCTTGCACTAACCTTGTCTAGTGATATATATATATTCCTACTAATGTTGTACAACTTGCTTTGTTCAGAGTGTTCTCATCTTATCACACACTATTGTATTACTGCACTAACCATGTTTCTCTAACTATGTTCCTATCAATGTTGCACAGAATGTTTTTCGCATTGTGTCGTCAGCTTATTACATTGCACTCACCATATTTCCTTTTGTGTTACCCTATTTATATTCATAGTGATGTTGTGGATAAAGGAGGCGTTGATCCCCTGATCGCTCTACTCGCTGACGTGAAACCATTAGTCCAGGCCAACGCTTCTGTGTGTCTCACCAACTTGGCCACTGAAGGTTAGTTTATCACATGCATGTAATAGTACAATGCATATGAAGACTGAGGTTACTCTGTTGTCACCGTATCAAATTAGATAACAACCTGCCAGAAAGGCAATAAGTGTCTAATATTAAATATAAGATAAATAAGTAAATGAATATTATATGAATATTGTACACTTAGTGTTGAGAAGTGAGTGCTGCCGTTAGTAGCGTGTTTGTATGTAGGCTAATTCTCTATCCGAACCATCGATGGATCCGACCTCCATGAAATAATATAGCATCGATATCTGTTTGCTTCCAAGAATCGACCGAATCCGATTGATTGAATAGCAAAGTTCCAAGTGAAACAAATGCACACTGTCGGCCTCTAGAATGCTCACTGAAAGCTTCATGACCTTGATGAATGCTTCCTCGAATAGAAGTCATCGAAAGAGATCGGAAAACGCGATCAAACAGAACAAAAGAGCTGCAAAACTCACCTGAATAGATCGCAAACACTTTATCTTTCTTGTGAAACACGAGAGACGTCAAAACAGAGCACCTAGGAGTTTCATCGATTATAAGGGAATTGCTGATTGGCTGCTGTCTAGTATTTTAAAGTGGATTGCTGATAGGCTTATTCTCTATCCGCACAATCGATCGAACGAAATTTCGAATGCTTTCAAGAATATGCATGAAGGCTGCCTATCGGCAGCAATTATATTAGATACATTATCTTTTCACACTACACGTCATCTTCCTTCTTTTGATCCCTCTATCTCGTTGTAGAGTCCTGGAGGTCTGAGATTCAGCAGAAAGGTGTTGTCCCGGCCCTTGTACAAGCTCTACAGTCTAAGTAAGTAAACTCTATCTTGTTGCAGTACAAGATAGTGGCGTCCGGGAAACATCACTAGAAACTGAATATATATTGAGATTCTATGGCTTACTCGCTGAGCTTCATACATGAAATATAATTTGAGCTCGAATCGAGCTGTTGTAGTTTTGTTACGAGCTTATAAATAAAATAGGGACTAATGGAATTATTTATTTCAGTGCCTCAGTAGTGCAGAGCAAGGCTGGGATAGCAGTAGCGGCCTATGTTTGCGATGCAAACTCTAGAAATGAGGTAAGAGAACTACGAGCTCGAAATCGTCCCTACTGCAAGAATGAACACCTGATTCTTACTTTGCGGTCGTATTCATTTACCGCTTTTGTAAGAAACTACCATAACGTGTTGTCAAAAAAAAAGAGGTAAGGACTGTGGAAAGTGTACTAAACCACACAGAGGCAAGTGCTTTGTTTTATTATACTGGTTCCTGCAACAGAATCGCCAGTTTCTCCAATTTATTTTATAAATTTGACTATTAGAGTGGAAGCCACTCCACCGGCGTGGTTTTGTATGATGCTCAAGTTATTTTTATTCTGTCTTTTCCTTCTTTAACAAACTGTCCAACGTTTTTCCAGCCCTATACCTAACGTGTTTTTGTTATAACCATGCCGTTAAACAATTTTTTCTCTTTTGTAGTTCCGAGCAGAGGGCGGTCTTCCTCGGTTGGTGGAACTTCTTCGCTCCGGAAATGACGAAGTACGACGGAGCGTGGCCTGGGCCGTCCTACAGTGTGGTAATGATTTACCAACAGCAACGGAGATTTGTAGACTGGGGTGAGTAGCTAATTGTTGCACAAATTTTAAGTTATTAGTTATTATTTGTAATTATCATTAATATTAATATTAATAACATTTGTAATACATGTTTGCAAATCAATAAAAGCTATTAAAAAAAATTGAAGTGGCTTTGAATTCGATCGCGCAGGTTTCAAAATAAAAAAGGTATTTTTTTATTTCACCTGGTCGCTTTTAACCATTTTACTCTAATGCGTGATTAAAATATGACTTCTCGGGTGAGGAGGATTGAAAAATTGAGGATTTCAAGCTGATATAACGTGCATTTCTCCGTACTCACATGTTAGGAGGTGTATGGACTCACTAATGAGAATTGCTAGTAAGATCTTGGTAGTGAAAGGGTTAAACTGTATGTGAATCATAATTATGTGAATTTTCTTTTACAACAGCAAAGAAACCTGGTTCCTTCCTCTGTTGACTTTGAAGAAATTAAGTCCTTCCTCTATGAGTCTTTATTTTCTCGTATTGACTCCAGCCACAGGCTCTTTGTCATTTTAAGTCGTACAGTGCGTTTGTTTGCTCTGCAGTGGCTTGGACATCCTAGGTGAGATCTCCGTGTCCAATACTCGTCAGTCTGGTTTTGCTAAGGCAGCGATGGAATGTCTTCTGGATAGTAACCTGCCTGCCAAGTACGCTATAAACGGCTCCCTGAGCTCCAGTAACATCATACAAGATGGCTTTTACGACTGCGGACCAGTAAGTAATCAAAGCAAGAATATCTTTACCTAAACTCGAACTTTTCTCAAACTATTTTGTTTTACCCTTTTGTTTCTGTTGGGTTTTGACTGCATAAATATGTCCGATAAACATGCATAGCACTACAACTGCATTCTCTTCCTTGCTTCGTGTCATGAAGATTACCCCAAAACTTCTGTTTTCCTTTTGGAAGGACTGCTCACGCCTCATGATAATCTCGTTTTGTTATGTGGCTACAATAGTACGCGCGCTCTGATGGGCTGCTGAGCGGGCAAGATTTTCTTTTTATGACCGGGCATGATGAAAATTTTTCAATTTTTTTTTTTTTTTCATATAAACAAAAGGTGTTTTGTTTTCAAAGAAACTGTTTTTTCTGTCACTTCTTGTTTCGACCGTATGGTCAGGTGTGTTTCGGTTCAGTCAACATGACCTCGAATGATCTCTTGCGCGCGCAAGTGGATATTGAAAAACCCTTCCGTTCTTTTTCCAGTACTAAAAAGGCCATATAATAAATACCTTATTAACCTCGTATGTTCGGTCATTACAAGGAAATCTCAAACATCGTCCTTGACATATTCATCAAGGCCTCGGTCCGAGATTTCCCTGCAATGACTTCACTCTCGGTTAATAAGTAGTATTAACATCGCAGAATAAATTTCTTCAATTCACACTGAAAGCCACTGATTCTGTGATGGAATATTCCAGACTTTTGAAATGGGTGGGTGGGTTGGTGAGGAAAACACACTCAACTTGGGGAAAAAGGATTGCTTTTTCGAAAATATTATCTTTGCCATTAAGTACCAGTAATTGTTACCACAGGAGGCCCACAAGGACCACAAGAAGCCCACACCAACGAGTATTTGGTACTCGAGCTCTCCTTTTGATGGGATGCTAGCCCATCGTAGGGTTATGCCCATCATTATAATACCAGTGCCTAGACATGTACCTGGGTTAGTGCATATTGGCTTTCTACGAAATGGGCGCTCGACATATTAGATTTTTCTCTCTCTTTTTTTTTTTTTTGAAGCGAACATTTCTAGTATTGGATGTGTTTGGCCAGGAATGTTACTGGTCCATCAAAAAACCGAAAACGTGTTTATGTCAACTCACTTTCATTCGTTCGCAAACAAAACATGACGACTCAACAAAACTTCGTGGTCGTGAACACAACTACACTGCGCATGTGCCACTTTAGAGTACATCATAGTCGCACAGGAGACTTCGGAACACAGTGTAAAACAGCTTCGGTCATTTTACGTGCAGTAATTTGTGGTTTTGTTTGCTAATGAACAGATGAGAGCTGATGGTAAGTTCCTAACGTTGGAAGAGCTCAGTAAATTACCCATGGATGCTCATCGACCTATACTCTTGGTCAACTCAAAGAATGTCGAAAGGTAAACCAGTTTACTATACAAAGAGTGCAAATACGAGACTTAAATGCACTGTTTTCTTCATCAGTTTCACTCTAGACATGTCAGCTCCAAGAGGCTTATGAATATTGCAAGCCAAGCGCACATGTACGACATCAAGAGATAATTCCTCATTTTCCCTTGACAACATTAAGTGTAATCAGCAGAGAGAGCACCTGATCTTTTATGCCAGTCATTTTTCAAGCCCTTAGGAGCTGATAACCCTGCGTTCCATTAACGAAACTGAATTCAGTTTGTGTGGTTCTCTCTAAGTTGATCATAAATTGAGAGCAGGGTTGGCGTAATGTTGGGGAGCAGGGTTGGCGCAGTGGTGAGAGCGCCCGCCTTCCACCAGTGTGCCCCGAGTTCAAATCCCGGTCCCGGCGTCATATGTGGGCTGAGTTTGTTGGTTCTCTAGACTGCTCCGAGAGGTTTTTCTCGGGGTACTCCGGTTTTCTCCTGTCCACAAGAGCCAACATTTGATTTGATTTCATTTGTGCTTTGCAGTGTCCCCAATTAGTATGCCAGTGCTAGATATAGTCGACACTCAACGTTTATTAGTATGTACTAAAACAGTGGATAGCGTTGAAGGTGCGCTCTGATTGGCTAGTCAAACTCCGAATATCCTGTGCTAGTAACCTCTGAGTAACTTGCGAGTTTTTCGCTCCGCCGCTTGAATATGGCGTCCCGATTTGCATCCGTGACAAGCGAAAAAATAATCCAAGTTAACAATGAAGCAGTCCCTAAAAACTCCAAGAAAGCGACTAAATTTGGCTTGGCCGTGTTCAGTGGTAATGGCTTATGGTGGCGTATGTTTTTAACCCGAAGTTTAGCGATAAAAACCAACGGGAAAGGTTTTGTGTATAAATGCAAATTAATCTTGCTCAACCAAATTTGATGTCAGTTGTTCACTTGAAAACCAAAGTTGAATTATATTTTTTACAGAATGTTTTCAAATACAGAAAGAGTTTGCAACTCCATTTGAAGAAATGTCGCCACTAGAACTAAACAAAATTTTTCTGTCAGCGAGAAAACGAGACCTACGGCAGTAATTACAACAAAAAATTCCTTACGGCGATCCGCGCTGCGTTGGATTGTCATTTGAGAAGTCCTCCATTTTGCAAGCCATTTTCTTTTCTCGTGTACACTTATCTCACTGTTTTAGTGTATACTGAAACAACTATTTACTTCAGTGACGGTGGCTACCGGTGGATAATCGCGGCTCGGTAAATATCCACCACTAGCCACCTCCACTTCGGTGAATAGTTGTTAATTAACATTACGTCTTAATACTTACGTGTCATGAATCCAAGAGTTTCAGGCGAATGGATAAGTGACACTCATCTGGTAATGCGATTTTCCGCTGAATAAATTGTTTATTATACGACATTCAAGAGAGAACCAAAAGCATATTCACTGCTCTGTTGTTGTTCATTATTTAAAGAGAAACCGCTGACAGCATTGCAGCGCAGTCTCATGCTTGTACTTGTTTTCGTGGATATTTTCAACCACTGATATCAATGTCGTCTTATATTCGTGTATTCTGTCTCATGCTTGTAGTTGTTTTCGTGGATATTTTCAACCCCTGATATCAATGTCGTCTTATATTCGTGTATTCTTTGTTGTGTTTGCAACAGGAAAAGTCCATCACCTACCCTTATTGTTCCCAAGGAACCAGAAAAGAGTTTAGAACGGTTAGGAAAGCCATCCAGATCAAACAAGGATGTTAAGAGGTATGGTTATCCCAATCAATCAATTGCTCAGCGATTCTTTCGGTCTCAAAACTAACATTTCTTTTCACTACTTTAGCAAAAGCAGAATAATGCGCGAGAGAGAGGAACAGAAACAAAAGGAAGAGGAGGCCGCAATGTCTGAGATCGCTCTCGCGCAACAAGAAGAGGTGCCCAGCTGGCAGCCCCCTGCTGATGAGGTGCTTTATGGGTACATTGAGGAGGTACAGAGTACAATTCAGCCGCTTGGTAGCAGCAGAGAACAAGTGGAAGCATTAGCAAAGTTAGTTATTAATTGCTGATCTTATGTAATAACATTAAATGATCATCGCAGTTATGTACACAACTTAAGCAGCTGTGAATTTTAAAGCCTGAAAAAAACTCAGGCCTGAACGGGATTCGAACCCATGACCTCTGCGATACCGCTGGTCACTGGTCTTATTAGGACTCATTCTGTCTGTTCGTTAGAGTGGTTTTCAGTTTCCTGGGGTGTGGGTGTGGGGCATAGCTTGGTTTGGAATGGCACCCTTTCTCGCAAGTGATAACGTAATAATTCGTTTTGACTTGTTTTTTTTCTTTTTTTTTTTGCCAACCGTTTTCTTTTCCTTTGTTAAAGAGTCTCCCATTTCTGATTTTTCCGATTTTATTTCAATTTCCTCGGGTGGAAATATGGGGTATTGTTTGAAGTAATAACACTGTAGTCAGTTTTGGCTTCCTTTCTTCTAACTGTTTTGTTGTTTCTGTTTAGTTTTGTCTATGGTTTCGGCTTGATTTGCGTGTCACTCCTTAATTCATTACGCATGCCGGAGCTGTTCAAAGACAAAAAAGAAGACGTTTTAACGTGAATTACTTTCAAGAATTCAGCTCCGGCATGCGTAATAAGATACGGGGTGATGGGAAATCTAACCATTGTCTTTCCTTCTACCTTACCATCTCTGACAATTCTTTTGTTTTTCTGTGTGAAGGTTTGTTAGTGACAGGATGGGCGGGGCTGTTGATAGGGAGTCGCTGTCCACATTCAGTTATGAACTGCCCATCAGCCAGTTAAAATGTGAGCTGGAATCTAACATCATTCCTATTGGTAAGGTACAGACTGGAATCTTCTACCACAGGGCTCTATTATTTAAGGTAAGATTCCTGATTAAAGACTGGGGATGCTTTTAGCAATAATGTAGTTATCCAGTCACAATACATTGAATAACATAATTTAGAATCACCCAACTAGTGGACTAATGCAAATGCCGCAATCTGATTGGCTACGCTACTAGAGGTCTATTGGTAATAGTCCCCGAGTAGCGAAATTCGTGGCGCTTTCTTTTGTTTTATTCCCAAATAAATCTTTCTTCAACTTGCATTTGCTAACTTTATTATTGTTTTTTCTGTCCGACTTGTTGGGTGATACTAAAACAATTAGACCCTTCGCCCTCAAGGGCTACAGGTCAATAGCCCATTCGGCTTCGCCTCATGGGCTATTGACCCGTAGCCCTTGCGGGCTACGGGTCTAATTGTTAAGTAAACCGCATCACATAATACCTTGCTATTTTGTAAAAAAAAATACTTGGTAACTTTCTATGTGCTGAAAAACGTGAGAAAAACAGAACTTCCATTTCCATCAACAAATGTGAAAATGTCAAGGCAATAATATCAAAGAATGCATTAACGTACCATTTGTTAGTAATCCAAACCTACATAGTTTGTTAGACAGGCATCACACTCTATAGCACCACAGTAGTACAGTACTTTTCATGGTTTGCTAGACTGATATCACACTCTATAGCACCGCAGTACAGTACTGAGTCTTTTCATCTTTTGCTAGACTGATATCACACTCTATAGAACCACAGCACAGTACTAATAACCTCTTAATACAGACATTAAAAAACTATAAGTTCCTGGGGCGATTTTGGAATCTTACGGTCAATAATTAAACTCGTTCCTTGAAATTTCAATCCGCCATTCGCTAATTGCTGTCGTTATTTCCAGGCTCTTGCTGACCGAATCGCTGTGAGTTGTTCCTTAGTACGAGGAGAATATAACAGGGCCTGGAACGAGGTGATGCTGTGCGAGGAGTTTAAGGTGAGCAGCGGTTTATAGTCTGCAGGACCAGTTTTAATGTTGGCACACGAGCGCTTAGCCGTCATTTTGAATGAACAAAAAAGACAAGATCCACAAGTGGATAATTACAGCCCTAATAATTACTTCGAAATAACTACGGTGGCCGACAAGTGACATGCTGCAAATTAAATAACGTTGCTGCAGATTTTCAAAATGAGTTGCTGCAAATTAAAACATCAAAAGAATGCGCGCGCACTGAAGGAAGGAGGAGTGCGTACTAGAATTATGGTAATACATTCATGACCTATGTACACCAAACATTAAAAGCATTGTAACTCTTCTGCTTTTCAAGGTATCTTGCTGAAAAAATTCATGTAAACAAAGCATCAAGTAAGAAACAATGTGTAAAAGTATGATTTTTTTGCTGCAAACGTTTTCGTGTAAAATTTTCGATTGAAAACTCAAACAGGTCTGGAAGAACGGCTCTAAAATATAGGACATGAATGTATTACCAGAATTTTTATGTTTTTGAGCGCGAAGCTGTTATATTTTCTTCTTGGCTTTTGTGACTATTTGGGCAAATTTCCCAAAATATTTTGCGGTGGGGAATGCCCTTTATTTTATTTGCAGCAACTTTTTAATTTGCAGCATATCCCTTGTGGGCCACCGTAAATAACAAGAGATATCAATCACGCCACCAAGTACCATATTTGGAAAGCAAGAGAAACCAAATGAACCAATCAGTGCCAACAAACTCAAAGACTGGGGCGAGCAGTTTCCAAATATGGTATCAGGGGAACATTAAGTCTGGAGAAGCTGTGAACGTGATTTACACGTTTCAAGTGTCTTGTGGGTTTCTTGATGATAGCCCTGTGCAGCACTATAGCTGCGCCTAATAGTTTTGATTAAGTGAGCTCTGAACGTTGGGTGCGAAGTCAGTCGGGTGCGAACCCTCTTGCTATCTTAGAAAACGTACCTTAGTATATAGCACGAGAACCAGGCTCTTCAAGGCTTGGTACATTTTGCCTGTGCATTCTCGGCGCAGACTGGTAGTTAATTCCATACTGGAACAGTTCTAATAGAAACGAGTTTTTAGATCCGTTTCAATCAAGCAGACAGTTGTCGATTTAACAAATCGAATGTGGTTTAGCGTTGTCTGTACTCTTATCGACGAGTCCGCGTCATCACAGTGGTCAAAATTTGTTGTGGACTCACGAGGCGCATTCGATTTGTTTTTTACCACAATAGCCACGTTAAAAAACGTCAAAGAAAATGTTTTTTTTTTCAGAGCGTGACCAAGATCGTGACACAAAGAAAGAGCAAGCGTTTTCTATAACATTCTCGCAATCTGATTGGTTTATTCTCCAAAATGAGCGTTTCTGATTGGCTATTGCTTTGCGTGACACATTGACGCGAGCAGTGTTGTCTAGACTGTTATCGACAACGGCAAACTTGCCAATCAGATTGCGAGATTAGTAGCAATTGTGGTAAAAACTTAAATTGATGATCAAGTCGTTTGGTCTTTAACGTGGCTTCCTTTTTGTCAGGACGGTGAGCCCCAGTTTCCGCCCAAAATTTACATCGTCGACCTGATGCACGAGCCTGGACGATTGATGAGCGCAGACTCGCCCGAGGCCTCCCTCTACAAGCGACTCTGAACTTTAAAAAGGATAAGCAAAACTGGACTTCCTGGCGACATGTTAAACTGTGTCTACACACCTCGGAAGCGATGAAACAACTTGTTACGTTGTCAGGAACATTGATTTTCTTTGCTAGTTAATCGTGAAAAATCCCTTCAAGTGTTGCATGACATATGCTTATGTAGAATTGCACATATTCGTCTTGTACATCATGAGATGACGCCAGACGTATAGGTTGTTACGCTGTTCCGGATTGATTCTGTGTGTATACAAGTGCATTAAATGACGTTTCACGCAAGGAAGAATTACAGAACGGTTACAACACAGCAGTATTAGAGGCGTGGTCAGTTCAAGTTGATAGTCACAAGAATGCTGTTGTAATAGTTCGCACCTGCTATAAACAATGCAGTGGAAAGTTAGGCGCCCTTTTAGTAGCAAGAAAAATCATTTTCTATTTTTGCATTTGTTTCTTTGGACAGGTTAACGCACTTTGTTTACTGCTATTTCTAAACTTTTAATCGATTGTAAAATAAAAATGAATGAAAGTCTGTTCTTATTTGATTGCTATTGGTTTGAGATAACTTAAATTGTGATGCAAGGAGGCACAGAGCGCGTGTTTCTGCAATTTATTTGTAAAAATAGCGCCGAGTTTCCTGAAGCGCAATATTTCAATATTTCAAAATAATATTTTCTAAAAAATGTCTTCAGTAATGTGTGTAATTCGTACGCTATTAATCCTCCGATCTCTTGTAGGATCACTTGTTTTATTCTTATGAGCTTTGCTCTGCCTTTTGTACTAGTTTTACACAACATTCAGTCTTCATAGATTGACCTTGATGCTAAATAAGCGTCGATTTGACTTTCTCCGTATGAAACAAGTTCGTAATACAAAATGGTAAATACACAGAATACGTTGGCCCTCGAATCGGTGTTTATAAACACAGTATAGGTATTTACAGAAATTTTAATTTGAAAAGTATATAAATACGTCGGTTATAAAATCTGGTAACCCGTGACCATGGTTACAAAGTGACCAAGAATGATGTAGGAGAAATGTGGAATGAAAGGGAGAAAAATGTAAGAGCTTTGTGTGCTGACTGCGGTATTAGTTTCAAACAGTTCACCAACTTGTACCTCCGCCTATTGCATGCACCGCTCGATAAGCACATCATAGTAGTTTTCTCGTAAAGTATAAAACGCTATTTTGTTCGTTGGGTTATCGCGCTTGATTAGAACAAGACCGCGCGAGTTCAGTGAGACTGGGGACAGCAATAAAAAGGAGGACTGGGGAGAGTCTCCAGTTCTCTACTGATGTGGTTCGTTCGCGTTGTGTGTTGTTAGTCGGTGAGACTGGTGATGGGCGCTGTAAATTGGAGACTTGCCCCAGTTCACTGCTTACGTGGCTCGTTCGCCCTGGTGTAGTCTGCTTTGCTAGAGTTGAACCGTTCAACTCTAGCCAGTCTGACGTCATCTCTTTGTTGACCGTTTCAGAGTGTCCAGCTCTATCGCCAAGTCTTCCATCTGTCTTGCAGCGGACTCCTACAAGATACATTATCGGCACAAAGTTACAACAAGGATTGGCGATAAAGATGTTGTAGGCTAGATTTCCATTGAAACATTTGCGATAGAAACGTCTTTACATAGATTATGACCGTCGAAAGTCATTCGGTGATTTCTTTGGCTTTGCACCGTATTAACCAATCAAAAGGAAAGAATTAGAGTCGTGATAGTTTCTTTGCACTGCTTGTATCTGTTGTGATTGGTCAAAGTATAATTGCAGTCTGGTCGTTTTGTTTTAAGAAACTGAATCAGTTTGAACAGGCCCTGCCTGTAAGTACAGAATGCGCGGGAAATTTTCGCACCAAACCAA
>OX453272.1:6932132-6959632 GCA_949710005.1 Ricordea florida | reverse complement strand
AAGAATTATCACATATTTTGCGATAATTTTTTCACTTCTGTCCGACTGGCTGAAGATTTGCTAGCGAACAATTTGTATCTGTGTGGAACTACGCGTTCGCACAGGACAGATTTCCCAGCTGATTTGAAACCAAACAAACCAGCAGTGAAAGCACTTCGTCGCGGGGAATCAATTTTTCGGCGGAAAGGGAACATTGTGGCAACTGTGTGGAAAGACAAGAAGGCTGTATCTTTTATTAGCACGCAGTGTGATGTTAGAGGCGATGAAACTGTCCGTAGAAAGCAGAAAGATGGAACGTACATCGAAGTTCCAACGATCCCTACTGTTACCCTCTACAACAAGTACATGGGGGGAGTAGATCACAGCGACCAAATGCGCCAGTACTATGAGACCTCAAGGCGAGCAAAGAAGTGGTGGCGCTATCTGTTTTGGTTCTGCTTAGATGTGAGCATTGTTAATGCACATATTCTTATGCAAATCGCCGAAAATCATCCCAATTTGACACAGCTGCAGTTCCGTATCGAACTGGTCAAAGGGCTCATTGGGAAGTTCTCTTCACGCAGACATGCCATTCACCACGGTACTGTTCAGTCGGGACATTGGCCCGTGAAAATGTCGAAAGGCAGATGCAAACGGTGCCTTAGGAACAAGAAGACAACATTCTGTAGAATGGGATGCGAATTGTGTGGACTGAGGTTCTGCTTGGACTGTTTTAAAAATCATAACACGACCGACCTATAGGAATTGTGGCGGGAAATTCAAACGCCTCGAACTCTGTACACACTCTCCGTTCGGGAGAGACAAAATTCACAAGAAGACACTGCTATAGCTTTAAGCCATTTTTATTTCAACTTGAACATTATAATGTCAATATTTTAGATAAGTTAGCTGTGTTGTACTTACCTTTAGTTCACAAAACGTCTTAGAGAAACAGTTTCTATGTTCACATTGAGGAAAAAAATGGAGTGCCAAACAATTTTGCATGTAGACTGATTTTGAAGTTTGATCTGTTCGTTTGTTTGGTTGCATAGGACATTATATTTATAATGAAACAATAGATTTATCTTTGTAGATTAAACTTTGTCTTCATTGCAAAGCCTGAAATTGTCTGCTTTCTTGGTAATTTCCATTATTTCTATGGCACTCCAAATTTAGGTTCTAGAAGTCAACATGACATGCAAGTCCCATGGGCAATTGGGGCAGTTGACTTAGAGGCACCCATGGGAGTGAAAGGGTTAATTGATCAGATAGGTTCGGCACATGAAAAGTATGACGCCTGGACCGGGCTCAACTCTCAACAAACTTGAGACACTCAGAAAGGGATTCGTCCGAAGCTTACGGTTTTATCGCTTTTTGACCTTTCACTTCAATTCAAAGAAAATGTGTATTATTTAACAATTATCGGTGAATATTCACCGATAATCACTGATCCTGAGGCTAATAATTGTTTTAGTATAAATACAGAGGTGATTGTTTCAAAAAAAGAAAAGAAAAAGCATTGGAAAACACAAAAAAGTTTTATTTCATCAAAAGCACGCGAACGACTGGCAGCCATTTTGTTCGTCGAGTTGATTATTGGCTGATAATCCGAGATAGCGAACCAATCAGAGCGCGCGATTTTGTATAATCACCTGAGTATTTATATTAATCAGAAATAAAGTACTGCTGTAAAGTAATGAAGACGTTTGAGTTTTTCTGTGTAATCTTGAGTCAAGGTTCTCCAAACCGAATCTAAACCGATTCTGAAATTGAACCAGATTCTGAAATTGAGTTGTAATAGAGTTCTAAGCAACTTCCAGACAGTGACATAGGTAAGAATTATGGAGTTCTAGACAGAGCATAGAATTACGGTTAGGTCAGGGTATCAAAAACCAAATATTTTAGTCTCAAACAGGGTGTTAAAAGAAGTAGGATAATCGGCGCAATTTGTTCACCTTCAAACGCTGTTCCAGCTCTTTGCGCAAAGTCTTTTCTCTTTCGAGCTTGTCCTCTGTGTCCCTGCAAACACAAAAGCCGGCATAAGGCCAGTGCATAAACCAGGGGCAATGCAAACTGATAAATATCTGGGCATTTTAAAGGAATCGATCATTGTTATTGTTTATCTTGTGCTAACTGACTCACCGCTGGGCCTGAATAAGACTCTGCAGTTCCGACTGAAGTTCGGCACTCTTGGACACAAACTGCCCAATTGTCTTAGCCTGCAGAAGACAACTATAGCTTGGTAATGATTACTCGAAAATGATAACACGATTACCCCCACCCGTGAAAACTTCGACTGCAGTCCAAAACTGGGGAGAGGGTGAAGACAACCATTCGAGGTTCTCTCCTGTGGACATCAATTTCTAAAATCAAATACTGTGATCATTTGAATAGTATCCCATACCATGAACAAAACGAGCATCAAGGAAGTCAGTAACGAAAACATTTCATGGTGGCACAAACACGGTCGCACGGTCTAGTATAAAGAGGGACACAAGAAGTATTATGCATCTAGACGAACTACCGTTTGTAATACTTTTTGAACGACATAACTTAAGGTTGCTCGTCTGAACGCATAATGCGTCGTGTGCCTGTCTTAATACTGGAGACGCATTACCAGACGAACTTCGAATGACGGATAAAGCGTCCCCTAGCATAAAAACGGCCATTCTATCCCGTTTAAGTTGCACTCAACTTATTACCTGCTCACTGTTCTTTCGTACGTACTCATTCTTCACTCGCTCCAAGTTATCAAGTTCCCTTTTGAAATCCTACAAAACAGGAAGGTTACGCTAGCCTGATGCATACCAAGCATATCATGCAAATGATTTCTGTAGAAATATTGTAATTTAGTATATATACCAACTCGGTAACCTTGGCATTTTGAGCAATCTGATTGGCTCCCCACCTCAGTATAATTAACTACTATTCACCGAAGTGGAGGTGTCTAGTGGTGGATAATCACCGAGCCGCGAAGCGGCGAGGTAAATATGCACCACTAGACACCGACACTGAGGTGAATACTTGTTTTAGTATATTCTAAAACAGTGAGATAATGTACACCACAAAAAGAAAATGGATTGGAAAACGAAAGACTTCTCGTTGACAATCCAACGCGGCTCTGATCGCGGATTGTCTCGTGTTTTCGCTGAAAGAAAAAAAATCCTGAAGACATTTGTTTAGTTCTTGTGGTGACATTTCTTCAAACGAAGTTGCAAACTCTTTCTGTGTTTGGAACCATTCTGTAAAAAATATAATTCAACTTTGCTTCCCAAGTGAACAAGTGACATCAAATTTGGTTACGCTTTACAGCTTTTTTGAAGAGGTTTTAATTGGGAAATAAAGCAAAATACTACCACGATGAAACGTTGACCAGGGCAAAATCAAACAATATCCTAAATGAACGACACAATAAACCTACACGTGCAAAATAAAAGTCCGGTAACTAAGTCTCTTTGTCGTACGATTTACGTTTCAACAATTAATTTTTTTTCGGCGGTTGTGTTATCCTCGGCGGCGTCGTCGACGTGTTTTCGTAGGCTCCCTACTGATGTTGCTTCATTGGTATATAAAAAAATAATTATTCTCGTCAATCTTGGTAAAAATGGCCTAAGAAATATCTACCTCGATTTCTGAGAATAAGTAGTTTATCGTCGAGTTCGATCGTCCTGGTATAGGTAGCTCTGAAGAAGTGTTGTTGATTTTGAGTGACGTTTGGACAAGCTAAGCAGAAGTCATCACTGGAGTCAAGTGAGTCGATTCTGATGACGAAACGTCGGTCAACGTCAATAAAAGTTCTTTTCAGTACCACCCACCCAGACGATCGACCTCGACAAAAAAAAAACTATTGAGACGATTTTATTGTAATGTGGAAATAGAGGACAAATTACAGATTTTTTGTCTTGACTAAAATAATGTGTGAGACTCTTTCCTTTCTCGATTGTGAGAAAAGATGACATACAATGTCAAAAATAACATTGCTCACCTCGATTCTATCTTTAGTCTCCTCTTCCTCGGCATTCTTTGCTTTTTGCGCCTTGCGAGTTGAATCTGCTTGTGCTTTGAGAGATTTCATCTTCGCCTTGTTTCTGGTCAGCTGTTCCTCTAGATCTTTCACTTTTTCTTCGAGCTTTTTGTTCGTGTCTTTTAGCTTATTCTTGATGCTGTTGGCATCTTCCAGATCTTTCTTCAACTGAATTACCACAACGGCACAAACTCAATAAAAGGAGCAGTAACCATGAAGAGTGTGAAATCATTCCAAATGAATGTTTCAAATTTTGCTATAAATCGTAGTAAAACCAGAAGTTTATAAATCAATTTACCTTTGCCAGATCTTTCTTAAACTTGGTTTTTATTTCTTGTAAATCTTTTTGCCCCTGTTTGTGGACCTCCGCGAGTCTTTCCTCTAACTCCGCAGCTAGTCCCTCGCGAGATTCGCGTATCTCAAGATCCCTGTAATGAAAGAAGAAAGCATTACGAACATACATAAAAGAAACAAATAAAAATTAAACAGAAAGAAAAAATAAAAATGCACGACCCACGGTGAAGTGTAAAATCCTTTTTTCTTAATGTTATTCCTCGTTGTGTTGGCGATTTTTGACAGAATTCTTTATCTGGCAGTTGAAAGAAGATCGATCGAGGGAAACTGGAAGCATTCATTCACTTCAGCAAAAGCGCATGTCCCTAAGTAATGAATTCTGTCAATCGCGGTTGCAAGGCATGTTCTTGATTGTTCGCACCTTGCATCGTAGTAAACCATCTGGGATACCATTCTTGGTCATGGAATACAAAATTGTTCATCTTCGGGATGTAGTGTAGTCTCCTTCGCAGCCGTTATTAGGGTCGTCACGCAACGCTCCTCCCCACTAAGTTAGTGGGGAGGAGCGTTGCGTGACGACCCTAATAACGGCTGCGAAGGAGACTAGATGTAGTGCTAATGTAAACTAATTCATTTGTCACACGAAGCAGCCACTTGATGTTGATCGCCACGTTTCGACCGCCTAGTGCTGGTCTTCTTCAGTTCTTTATTCTTCCACCAAAAATTTAAGATATTAACTTCGTGTTGATAGCAACCTCCTGCACTGAGCGTCGAAAGCCTTGCTTTGTGACCCAGGCAGACAGAAGCTGTGCCCTTGCCTTCAGTTAATAAGTAAGCATCACTCAAGTTATTGAGTACCTTCGTTCTAGCAATTTTTGAGTCTCCACTTCTTTTCTTCCCAGCTCTGTCTGCAGTTCTGCCATGTTGTCTTGTAACTCCTTGTTCGCTGACAACAATCTCTCCAATTGTTCTGTCATCTGCTCTCGGTCGGTCTGTGCACCAGACAGAGCTTCGCGTAATGGTCTGAGCTAGACATATTCAAACGAAGAACATTGCAGAAGCATTTAGCGTGCAAAGCTACAAGAACTGAAATGAACGGGAACCAGAAAGGAAAGTTTGTATCTTGATATTTTTGGCTTAAACATGAAATGAAATGGTCTCAACATGGAAATAACAAATAGTCCTCGTTTCCATGGGCTACGGGAGAAAAAAAATGCGCGAAAGTTTTTGTTCCCAATTTCTCTTTATTTTCGCTGTGCTATTTCGAAAAAAGAACTTCATGTTTTATGACGACTGCTTTTCGTTAACTTTGAGTTACATGTTGTCATATAACAATTGCTCCGTTTTTTCTCAGTCGATATAACATCATAAACTAGCCTCTACGATTGCTCCGTTTTTTCTCAGTCGATATAACATAATAAACTAACCTCTTGTAGTTCTGACTCTTCTATGGAGATAACTTTACTTTGTAAAGCGTCATTCTCATACTGCAGACGCTTGAGCAAATCCTGTGAAGAAATCCTGAAAACCAATAACAAGTTTTCCACCTCAATAACCGTTAATCTTGAACACCAAAGAACAAGAACTGAAGGTGGTAAGTAATACTAGGGGTTAATTAAAACACACAAGGTTACAAAACAACTATTAATAAATACATTTTAACAAAAGATAAAAAAATAATAACAATTATACAACAAAAATTCGATAGAATTAGCTTAAAGCAAGCCAGACAGGAACACCAAAATTAATACTATCATTGCTCCCTAAACACATTTCTTCCAGAACAGAACGTTTGCTCAAGCGGACAAGACAACAACTAATGATAAAAACCGCCTACATGCATTGAAGACTTATTCTGCTAGTCGCAGTATCGAAAAGGAAGCGATATTAAAGAGTCTGGTGTTGTTGCCACTTTGCAAACTTTGAGTCGTTAGTGACGTCTATTGCTGGATGACCTAGCGAAACTAAGAAACCGTGGAACTGCAGAAAAATTTTGTGAACGAGGCATCTATATGTTTCCTTCTATGCCTGAGAGGGAAAAGTATGCCGTAGAAACAAAATTTTCTTCCGGGAAAAACAAAACAGTGATTTTTTAAAAAAAAATATACTGCAGACAAAACGTTTTGAAATTGTTTAAATTCTCTGACGGAGAATATCTGGACGTACTTATCTCTTCTCAGTATTTTTAACTCGCTGTCTTTTTGTCCTACATCTGTTTGCAGTTGTTCCATCGCTTGTTGAAGCTCTGCATGTGACATCATAAGACTTTCAATTGTTGACGACAAGCGCGCGCTGTTTTCCCGGGCATCGCGGAGCGACCGCTGCAAAGCCTCGATCTGAAAAAGTAGAAGAAAACAGTGTTTTGTTTTTCGTACTGAAGCCTACAAGAATCGAACTGCTAAGATGGACTGCTGACTGACCCGTACTCTGAATAGAAAGAAAGGTGGATTTCTCAGCTTGTCTCAGGCAAACTCGGAGAAAGAATTATCTCAAAATATATCATTTCAGAGATAAACTACTTTGTGTACTATAGAAAGGTCTAGTTTACATTTCTTGCCTTCATTTCAAACATAGTTTGAAGAACCTTCATTATTGTACATTATCAAATGACCCGTCCGGCCCTGCTCGCACAATCCCATAGAAAACTGTAGTAAAAGCCGACGTGTGTAGGGCCGGACGACTTGACGTCAGCCGGTCCGCAAAAAGCCGTCTGGCCCGGGTGCACTTGTTCGATTTTGTTGCGAAGGAAAAAAAAATTTTTACGCGCGCGCCAGGCTACGCGCTTCATATTTAGAATGAAAACAAAATTTCCAAATTTTCAAAACTCATTCAGTGAGTCATGCTTATTAACTCGGTTAGGTCGGCCCGGACGGGAAAATACTTGGCTCTCGTTCATCTCGTACGGACCTCGCTGCGCTCGATCCGTATGTCATAGCCTCAAGCCAAATATATTCCCGTTCGGCCCTTCCACACAGTCAATAAGCACATATTATTTACAAAAGAAACTGATTAAAAATACAAAGATGGCAAACTGAGCAAAGACGTGCAAAGAAGAAGGTGGTAGTTTATAAGTCACACTACGTGTGTCCTGAGCCTGCGCTACCTTGTCAGCGTACTTCCTTTCTAATGACTCAGTATGATTGACAAGTTTCTCCACCTCCCTCAGCGCTTCTTCTCTGGATTGCATCACGGACCGTAAGTCGTTATCCTTTCGACTTGTCATCGACTGACTCTGAAAGCAAAACATTTGCAAACAATGTCACATCATTTTGAGTAGAGTAGCAATGGAAAAACAAAAACTACCATTAAGAATTTGTTATGAAAAAGATGTGCGTGGTCAAACGTTATTGATTTTCCCAAGATGCAACGGAATTCAGTCATCTTTCATTCATCCACATAATAAATGCTATTCAATGAACAACTTACCGCATTGTATGAAACGAATTAAACCGGGTAGGGAGGGAGCTGCAAAGTGGCAAATTAAAGCTTTTTAACTCGTGAAGCCTTAGCACAAGAGCTGTTGTGATGAATGAGGGAATGAGGATATCACGTGTAAACAATAGAACATTCGGAACCCAATCGTTTCAAGATCGTCAAAAGGTTTTATCCGGCAGCCATTCAAACTTTGGAATATGCTACGTGATCTTTGCGTGTTCGGCTCAGGTTCGAAAACGTGCAGCAGGACATGACACGAAGCCACTTTCCCTCCACAAGCTTACCATAGGATGCCTTTGATTCTTAGGGATGGACCATTAGAAAAGTGATGGGGGGGGGGGGGAAAAACAAAAAAAATATTCATGCAAGGGAAAATGCCAAGAAAAAAAATTCATGCAAAGAAGAAGGTAAAAAAAAGATTCATGCAGAAGGAAGGTCCAATTGTGACTTTTTCACACGTAGTAAAAAAAATTCGTGCAGAGGGGTTCACCTGCACAAGCAGTGAGCGAAAAAAAAAATTCGTGCAAGCTGAAAATTCCCCCCCCCCCACCCTACCATCACTTTTCTAATGGTCCGTCCCTTACTGTAAAGGGTGTGAGCCCAGGATTGGATTGTCCCGTGATAGTGCGCGGGTTGGTTTACTTGAATAGAACTAGTCGGTATACGAGTCGTGGAGCTTATACCTCTCTTATTTGGGATTCCAGTTTTCTGATTGTTGTCTTGTTAGCTTGCAGCTCAGCCATGTTCTGTGTGGAAAGCACAAAGAAATGAAAAAAGCAGTTGTACAACCAGAACAACAGCTAAGAGAACATCACTGACATACAGCGTATGTATAAATGATATATACCTGCAAGTGTCAAAAACATGGCAGCATTAAATAAATAAAACACTTAAATAAATATATAATAAGTAATTATAATAATTACAAATAATCAAACAATACAAATCATAATTAGTTAAACAATATCGGTGATACCCTCTTTCTATTATCAAATTTAACTACTTTCAACAGTTAAGTTCTTAAATGAAACTCTTTCGTTCTACTACTGCTACTGTTCTACTACTTTCTAGAAACTTTATCGATCTAGAACAAAATAACCTGTTACAAGCAGGTCACATGACATATTTCTTTATCATATCTATCAGTTGGTACGCGCGCTGTGATTGGTTAATTTAGCGGGCCGTAGTTCACTGTACGGGTCGCTAAATTCAAAAAGTTTGTTTTGAGATATAATAAATATCTTACAAACCGCGTTTTCTCGGTTCGTACTGTCAGGTACGGATCCTTGTTTTTTTTTCCGCTCACCATAAATCCTAGCGGTCCGTAACTTAAGCGAGGTTTGTAAGAGGTATTATTATATCTCTCAGTTAGTACGCACGCTGTGATTGGTCAATTTAGCGGGCCGTACTTCGCGCTTGGGCCATAAATCGACGGGAAAAACTCGGTCCGTATTTTACAGTACGGACCTCGAACTCGATTAATAAGAGGTATTCAACGTACCTTGCTTTGTTGGCCTTGTAGGTTGATGTTCATTTTTTTGAGCTGCTCTGTCTCCATCTTGAAGAACAAAAAGAACATTACGATTACGGCATCACAGTATTAAGTGGTTACCTGGTTCCACTTCAAAAATTAAAACAGCAATTCTCCAACACAGTACCGCACACCACCTTACATGCTAGCTTCGAGAATTAAGTGGGACTTATTATATCTCTCAGCTAGTGCGCGCGCTATGATTGGTCACTTTAGCGGGCCGTACTTCACTATACGGCCTGCTAAATTCAAAAGTTTGTTTTGAGATATATCTTACAAACTTCGTTTTATCGGTCCGTGCTGTGAGTTACGGATCCTCGTTTTTTCCGCCCGGATTTATGGCCCGCGAGCTTCGCGCTTGGGCCATAAATCCGAGCGTAAAAAAACTGGGTCCGTAACTTAGCCGAGAAAACGAGGTTAATAAGAGGTATTGATTCAATATTCTTGAGTAGACTGTGTTAACCCTTTCAATTCCAAAATTAGTCTGGCTAGCAATTCTCACACAACAGTACCATAGAATTCCCTACATGTTAGTTTGAATGAAATTAATAAATTAATCATTAATAATAATTGATTAATCATTAATTATTAATTACTAATAATTAATTATTGTAAATCAAAATATCAAAATATAGTGTGTATGCGCCAAGATGGCTGCCGTTTTGCCAGACATGTGCTGCAAACTTTGTTGGATTTTACTTTTTTGGGCGCTAATGGTTTCTCGTTATTCAATGTGTGTGTCGATCCTGGATCGTAGAAATTGTCGTATATTGAAAAAGAATCATCTTAGTTGGTAAAAGCTCGCCATAAATCTGTTGTTTAGCGTCAAAAACAGACAATCAATATTTGCATGAAAATGTATTTGGGTGGCCTCGGTTAATAATAATATTAATAATAATAATATAATAATAACGATTAAGAATTCAGCAAAGCCGATGTGGTTCGAGTAGTGGCACTGTTATAATAGTGATAATATCATAGCATCTTACCTTAACGGACATCATTGACTTAAGCTCTTGTTGCAGATGTTCAACCTTTGACTGGAAGGGATAAACGTGAAATAAATTCATTAAGCAAAACAGCGTCCTTTTATCTTCGATCCGTTTGTGATTTATATTTTGAAGGGGATCTTAGGTAGGTTTGGTTTCCAGCAGCAGTGAGCATTGATGCGCCGCTCGTCCAACTGCCGGAAAGGGATTATGGGAACGAGACACGTGGACGGCTGCAACCGAATCTAGTCCTTGGGTTGCACGGATTAGAGAAGCTGTCAGGTTTTAGCAGTATTATGGACTTTCTTCCATGAAATTTTGTTCGATATTTTTTGCAATTTTGGTGCGCAAAGTTGCGAATTGCTAGCTGCCAATACATATCTTGCGCCGCAGATAAAATTCTATAGTTAATAAAGGAAAAAGTTAGTGACAAACGGGCGTTACTAATAATAATAATAATAAGAAGAAGAAGAAGAATAGCAGTAGTTTATTTAACTCTCTTGCGGTAACTTACTGAAATCTGGAGTTATAATACAATAAAAACTTAATAAAATTAGCTATGTACATTTCTGTACATAATAAGTAAAAATAGGTACTCATGGGGTACATGCGAGGGAGACCCGCTTTCAGTACAAATGTAGGTTTGTGGTTGCAAAAAGCAGATGAGCACACTTAGTGCAAATCCGTAGTCGCAGAAAAAAAGGAGGACGTCGACGTTGAAGGAAACAACATAAACCTACCCCAAAGCAGTAACACTGCCTTTCAGTTGGCTGAAATTCAGTGCAGTACTCCGAGGTATAAACAACTTCAAACAGAACAGAGTTGCCATGGGAATCTCTACTGCTCTTGGCAGACATCATGTGAAGTGAGATCACATGATGTCTTACGTAGGCACTGCTCCAAGACCTGATAGAAGTCGACATATTCCAATGAATTGTTTTGGTCGAAGCTATTAGTAACGCCAAAAAGTTTGCTTCTAAAGGGGAAAATTGTTCACGTGGGAGACTGGGCAAAGACCACAACGTGAACAGGCACACAGCTTTTGGTAACACTGGCCATATTTTTAACTATAATCAAGAGAGTCAAACGAAAGCTATTTTTCTTTGGAGAAAAGGCAGCATTAAAAGGAGGAAAAGTAATAAAGAAGGAAAAAAAAACGACCTCCCTTGCCCCATAGAAATCAAAGCCCGACGATCTACCACTGCGCTACACAACCTTCAGTTGACAGGTACATATATTCTAATGACTAAACAGCGCGTCGGTCAATGTGCACGCGAGGCAACGAATATCGACCAAAACTATTATGTCAAAAGAAACAAAACCGAACGTAAAAGGAGAGAAAGGCACTAATTACTCGAGATTTGTTGTTGAGCTGTTTGTTTGCACGTGGTCCATGGAATCAAGAAACGGAAATTCGTCGAGTGTTTCAAACTGCTACGAAATGCAATCCCCTTTCTAACAAAGAACAAACCCGACAACAGAGGCCTTCCTTCCTTAAGAGGAAGAAGTTTGTGATTCGCGATTTTCGCTCGTTGAGAGCGCTTCCTTTAATTCGGTTGATCGACGCTGCAGGATAAACCGAGGAAGCAAATTCTGCCCAAAATCACGGTCGTCTCAACAGGCATATTTTGGTACCAGATACCACGCCGAAGATTCGTCGAAGAACCTTATCCATGAATGCTCAGCACAATAAGTTCAGTACGCAATTCTTTGATAACAGGCAAAACTAATTCGAATAAACAAGCGAAAAACATCACAGGAAAATCCATGAATGCTTTCTCTCTACAAACGCAGAGTCAGCTACAAAATAATGTATGCAAATGAGCATATGCCGATCTCTCTCCCTATTGGCGGTCAGTTGCGGACGTTACTTACACAGCTATACTATATATCTAATGTGTGGGAGACCACAGGTCTAATAAACTACTCCGAAACATGCTTCACAATTGTGAAAAAGTCTTCGGTGCGCTTCGTTCTACAGGCAGCAACGTTTTCATAAAAGTACAGCTGGTCTGATTTATACCTTAAGGTGTAAGGACAGGTGTCGTTTAGACGTCTTAGCAGAGAATGAAGAGAGTGGTTCAAAACCTTCATTTTGCACATATACTCTTTACATATCTTATCTCTTCTACGTGCAAGGGTCTCCACCCGTGCTAACTCGAGGGCATCTGAGTAACATTTCAGCATCTGAGTAGTTTTACTGTTGTAACTTCTAGGCGAGCTTACATTTGTGGAAAAAATCGCCATTGGAGTTTGATTTTACGTCTTGCTCAAAACAAGGCAATGTTTTCATGGGACCTTGCATTGAATTGTGGAGGTACAGTAGGGTAGTGGTTAGCGTGTCGGACTTCCGAGCAGGAGGTTTGGAGTTCGAGCCCTGGTGCTGGCACTGTGTTGTTTCCTTAGACAAGAAACATTACTCCAAACTGTCTCTCTCCACCCAGGTGTATAAATGGGTACCAGCGATACAATGCTGGGGGTGACCCTGCGATGGACTAGCCTCCCATCCAGGGGGGAGTAATATTACTCCCAGGTTCTTTATGCAAGTGAAACCAGAATTAGCTGCGGCCGTGTGGGCCTTTGGTTTCTGTGCGTCTTGGAGTGAATTACATTATACCAGAAAATTTTCTTAGAGCTACTTGTTTATCCTAAAGAACATAATTCCAACGTGCTCGTTTTGGGGTATTGATGCATAGACTGCACATCTTCTTTCTCACCTGAAGACCTCCTCTCTCATACGCAAGTCTGTTTTTCGACTCTATCATCTCTTTCATGGCGCCTTCAATTTGACTTTGAGAGGCCTAAAGGTGAAAAATAAAGTATCGTTACGATGACCACGATCGCACAGAAAGAGCTAATGCAGCTTCCAAACCGAAACTTGTCGTCAATGTACAGTGGTTGATGAACTGAATGCAGTAAGTGGCGACAGTTGTGAAATTATACAAACAAGACGTTTATCTGCATTAACTCGGGTTCCCTGCACAGTAAATCCTGAGTTTTCTTTGTGAACATACTCCCCTCTACATTTCGTCCCAGTGAAGCTCAATTTCGTTCCAAGACCCCGCGTCACCTTGATTGGCGGGTCGGAAACGCGATCTCTGGGAACGAGATTGAGTGAACCCCCGATTACACACATGCGCATTAGGACTTCGACGGCAATTGTTGACTGAACGGAAAAAACGAAGCCCAAATTTCAACTCGGGTGTTCCCTCTTAGGAAGTCCCAGTTTTAGATGTTCCAATAAAAAAAAAACACCTGTTTATTTTCCATAGACGTAATCCTTCCTAACAGCTTTTGATTCTCATCTTCAAGCAGTCTCTTTGACTCCTGAAGTGCTTGAATCTCCGCCTGATAAAAAAGGCAATACAAATTGTAACATAACACACAGGCGTAATTGAAGATTTAATCCTTGCGATATTCAACGATGGCAATTCAGCCTGAAAAAAAATTCCCACACAACGACGTCAAAAAAAAAAAAACAGGCCGGATGACTCCGCGCGTAAAAAGCTGGTTCAGCTCAGCTGCAAAAGCATCGCACCAGTATTCTTGAGGTTGATAAATATTTGTGCTCCATTTTGCGCTTTTCTATTAGAATATGTGCTGTGTCGATCCCACAAGGTGGAGGCATAGTCATCAATGGTGAAACTTCTCTTTCAGAAATCTGAAAACGTTCCCTGCACACGCTTATAGAACGAGTCAAACGTTCCACTACTTATTATATAGACGTGAGTGTTTTACTGGGAATTATACCACTCGTAAAATTCATACCAAACTACATCCGGGACCGTAGTGAGGATATGGATGACGTCATTTCCCGCCTTGCACGATTCAGTTTGTGTACAAAACTGCCAATCCATAGTTAAAGGGGGAAGTTCCCTCCATTAACTATGGCCAAACGAACCTCTTAATGTGTTTTTGTCTATATAATACAAAGAAAATTACACGCTAGCTCGAAGGCATGAAGTTTATGTTCTCGCGGCATGAATAATATTGTCCTTGCCACTCGAACATAAAATCCATATCATCTCGCTACCATGTAATATCCTCTACATATTTCACTTCACGCCTATTGCGACTAAGCTTGCGTGTTGACGGATCTACTCTGTTTATAGTCGATTCGATACATAAATGAGCGGGCCGAGCATTCTGCAATCGCTCCCAGTTGATTGACATGGATGTCATGGAAAGCACCTTTTTGGCTTCAATGCATCAGAATCAATAAATAAGAGTTCGAATGATCTGATGATGTGTTCGAATAATCTACATTTAGTAAATAGTTTGAATTATCTGATTATGACTACGCTTGATCTGGTGATGAGTGCAAATGATATGATGATGTGTTCGAATGACATGATAACGTGCTCTGGTGATAGATCTGTTCGAATATAACAATATACCTGTACCTGAGCATCGTTAAGCTGACCAACCACTTTGTCCCTCTCTTTAGAAAAGCCATCCACAGTCTGATTCACCTGTTCATGAATGAAAAATACTTCAGTAAAGTCAGTGTCATGCCTGACCAAAGAATTCAACAAAAATTATAAAAACAAGATCAAAGTACATCTGGGGTCAAAGAGAATCTGGAATGGCTTAAAATCGATGTCAGTATACAATGTAAGTGTTGTCGATTAAAGAGGACTTCCAATGACACCTTCCATTAATCGACTTTAAATTGCTAATCATAAGATAATCATAAAATTCCAAACACTAGCTGAAAAACATTAACAGCGTTAGCCTGCAGTACCTCGTTCAAAATGTGTGTATGTTCCTTTGCCAACTGGTCCTTTTCTCGTGCCATTTCGTCCACTTTAGCTTGGAAACTGAACGCTTCTCTATCCTAAAAATAAAAGAGTAATAATTCAAGAAAGTTTGATTTCTATAGTTATGAACGCAATTAAAGATAAGTCACTATAAAGCTCCTACTGAAATCAACTTTTAAACGTTTTCAGAGTGAAGCTTATAAATATGTCACTAGTCATAGTTGTCACTAAATCTGCCCCCGACCTTGTAAAAACTGAATGAAGACTGCATGTGGTTGTTCATGTATTTGTTATGAACCTTTGAAATGTAGTTTTCGTTTGAGAGTTTGTGAGTGCAAATTCCTTGTTGTGTTTGCGTTTTGTCAATTATCACACTTTGTTTCTTGGGTTAATGGAAATCCTCATACATATCGTGTTTAGGACGGGCAATGGTATTTTAACATGTCATACTGAGTTCAATCAACAAGACAAATGTAATAGAACGCATGTTAAACAACACAACGATCTTTAATTATTTATTTCCAACGAACAATAGAAAGGTAGTATAACAATGAAAAATGTCGTTATAACGATGAAAAGTTATGAAAGCATTTGTTAATATTGCGTATAACAGTATTCAAAATGTAATATTCTGTACAAAGAACATGAACTTGTTAAATATAAGGCAATGCAAAATGTCTTTGGAATAAAACAGAACAATAACTGAAGGACGCGGCTAAAACACCTGGTGAAAAAAGAATTGAAAACTATAGTCACAAGTCAAATTCAGTATGTTTGGAAGACGTTCAAAATTGATGAAAAAGGAACAGGGTGTTTTTGCATGGAGGTTTTCAGATTGTTTCGATGCAGTGAAAGTCAACTGTTTGAAGAACAATCCTTTTTGTCTTTCGATGTCGAAAAGGTTTTGTTTTCAAAGGCCAGGCTTCATGACAGACACGGCACTGATAAATTGTAAATTTTAATGCATTATGAAATCTTATATTTTCCTTGGAAGATTTTTGCTGATGAAGTTCCTCATTATATGCTGTTGGATTTTTAAAATCAATTTCGTTCATCAAAGGTTTGTCATTCTTATCATCAACATTATCAGCAAAGGGTGATACTGTAAGGTTAAATTGTTATCTTCATTTGTTTGAAACTCAGAAAAGTAAACTGATGAATTCTTAGAAGGTTGCACAGATTCATCAGAATTCTTACTTCTCTTTGTTATGTTTGCAATTGCCTCTTTCTGTGGAGTCTTTCTTTTTCTATTTCTTGTAAAATTAACGTTTTTCCTTGTGTTTTCTTTTTTTTCTGATTGTGCACAACTTTAGCACCTGAGAATGATAGAGTATTACTGATTTTAGCATCATTAGTATTCCCTAGGTCTACCATGAGGGAGTTGTCCAATATTTCTCTTGCACCTGACTCACATGCAACTCTTGGCCTCGCATTAGGTTTCATGTTCATACATGTATTGTAATTTGCAGATGTTTCTGGTGTGCAGTGGAAAATTTCATCTTGTTCATACTGTATTTCCATTTCTCTCAGCTCATAAATTGTGAAAAACCACCCTTCTTTATAAACTTGTCGCATTGAAGAAAAACTTGCAAACTCTTTTACACTAAAACAAAGGTCATCAAAATAAGTCCATTTACTATAACTTTCAACACCACAAGTGAAGTGGTTATTGTTACAACGCACAACACCTCTTAGTTTGTAATGAACTCCAGAAATTTCAATCAACTCAAAGACATTTATGTCCTCCATCAACCCAGGAGGGAATTCAATAAACAGGAATTTAGAGCTTGATACATTACTCAAAACAGGCCGAGTAGTGCGAGTATTACAGGTGACCGAATTCAGTTGTCCTGGGTTTGTATGCACATCAGTAACATACTGGGGCCACATATTTTTATCTAAACCCAAGTGTTGTAATCCATGCTATTCAAAGTCACAAGTTTTGCACAAGTGTTACAGAAAGAATCAAAAGTTCTTAAACAAAAAGACTCTCTTCATCTACATTCATATTACCAAGTGTTCTTTGCTCAAATATTTGCCTAAAACAGGCACTACAATCTCTGGCTACAAATGAACTACAGTGGTCAATGATGTATGACCATACAGGTTCGCGAATTTCCTTCAACAAGGCATTGTCTTCTCTCGAACAGATGTAATATGAGCAAGTATTGAAAAGCAGCTCCGTGAACTCATTTTTAGCTGGCAAATTTGATAAATATGGCATAAACAAATGTGTACACACTTCCAAAAAAGCATCAACTGCACATGAATAAATGCCCGGGTCAGTGAAAACCGAGTTCATAAAGTGTCGTCTACGAAACGCAACGAACGACTGCTTTGGCTTCGAGTGTGACATTCTTGAACTTAGATAGAACAAAACCCGGTTATTTCACGTTAGCACCTTTCTTGTTTTTGACTGGGATTTGAAATATCTGAGCTATTCCTGATGTGGTTTGAATCGAGTCTGTCGATCCACGTTGCTTATTTGTGTCTGACAAATCAAGTTCAAAGTTCTGTCGATCGACGTTGCTGATTGTGCCTGACAAATCAAGTTCTTTAAAACTAAAGAATTCCAGTACTGCTGAATAGCTTTTTGTTAATGATGTGATACTCAATGATAAAAATACTCATCTTATAACTTGGAATGAAATAAGAAAGCTTGGAATGAAATCGTGACGACTCGTTGCCAAACTTGCCAAACCCAGTTTGCGCGGTTGCTGAGCCAGGCGCACAAGCTGAAAATTAACCGGGACCACCGTGCGCGCCTAGTTTCGTCAAATCGAGAAAATTTTCCCATACTAACACTACGACCATACGATACTTTTTATTTACGCGGGGAACACTAGGGTGCCTCCTCGGGTTCCGGCCTCTGGGCCGGAACCCTGCGGGGGCAATAACAAGTAAAGTGCAAGACGCTTTCACCATCAGACCCAGACCCCTGCCATGCCTCTGTTTGGCGAGTGAAGATCATGGCATCGCTGATGGAAGCAACTGCAGGGTTTTCAATAACAAATGTAGAAGCAGGAGAATTGTATAAAGTAACAAAAAATTACTGTGAAAGAGGGATGTTCGTTCCCTATAAAGACGTACACATGTGAATGAGGATTTTTTTGTTCAACGCATTCTGTGCATATCCCCTTGGAAAAACGACACCATTTTCGCCAAAGATAATTTTCTACAACATAAGGACTCTACGTCTGAGTTAAAATCTAGCTCATGCCATCTAAATTTGGCCGGAGAATTCTTTGCAGAAGCCGGAGAATCCACCGACCTCCGATGCCTAATGAACACCCTATCCTCACTTTAACCACCGACTTGTAGACCACTAACCCAGGTTTAAACTGCCGGCACAGAAATGGAGTTGTCGAGAAGTTTATAATTAAACTACCGTTAACTTATACTACTGTTACATAAAATAGTAGCGATGTAATTTGTGTGAAATATACATACAAAATCCTGTTTAAGAAGTTCAGCTCTGTTCCTCTCCTCCAATAACTGCTTGTGAAGCTTGCTGATGTCTTCTCGTAAAAGGGACCTGGAACAGAGGGCACTTTGATATAACATATAACAACATTCTTTGTTCAAGATAGCTGGATATAGGTCATATTCTTTTTTGCATTTCTATTGACCTCAACTACATCTTGGCCATTATGCAGCCATCTTGACCTCATGCCTGGTCTATAACACATATATCTGGTATACTGACTTCAACTACATCTTGGCCATTATTAGGCAGCCATCTTGACCTCGTGCCTCAACTAAATCTTGGCCATTATGCAGCTATCTTGACCTCATGCCTGGTCTATAACACATATATCTGGTATATTGACCTCAGCTACATCTTGGCCATTATGTAACTATCTTGACCTCATGCCTGGTCTATAACACATATATCTGGTATATTGACCTCAGCTAAATCTTGGCCATTATGCAGCTATCTTGACCTCATGCCTGGTCTATAACACATATACCTGGTATATTGACCTCAGCTACATCTTGGCCATTATACAACTATCTTGACCTCATGGCTGGTCTTAAACACATATATCTGGTATATTAAATTTTATACTATATATTAAGTGATAATTATGCAGATCTGTTGGATTACCCCTGGGGGATTACCCTTCAAGTTGCTTTCTACACAAGACCATTGGCCATTATGTAGCCATCTTGACCTCATGCCTGGTCTGTAACACATATATCTGGTATATTGACCTAAACTACATCTTGGTCATTATGCAGCCACCTTGACCTCATGCAGGGTCTATAACACATTTATCTGGTGTATCAAATTTTATGTAATACTGTATATTAAGTGATAATTACCCTTCAAGTTTCTTTCTACACAAGACCAACCTAAAAAGTCTTCTTTACAAGCTCTAACTTATTATTCCACAATCGATGCTAAAATACTATTTTCTTATAAAATTATAGCAGCCCAGATAAGCAAAATACCAGCAAAACCAGGTGAACTGAGAGCTACTAGACCTTAGGATACGATACACAGCTGTAGAAAAGCACTGTTAAATAGAAAATAGCAAATCATTTTTTTTTTCAAAAACAACTAAGAAAATATTACTTTTCATTCTCTGCAACAAGCAATTTTTCCTTTTCTCTTGCCACCTCTTTGACCATTTCACTTCTTGCCATTTCCAACATCCTTTCTTGTTCTGCTAAGCGGTTATTCATCTGCTCTCGTTCTCGTTGCAGGGCAGTTTTTTGTTGTGAAATCAGTACCCGGTTATCAGCAGTTGTTGTCTTCAAGGCATCACTGGCTTTGTAATGTTCTATTACCAGCATTTCATGTTCTGTCTGAAATAAAATGATGTTCAGATGTAAAAAGGTACTAAAGGCGCGCATGAGGCAAAGGCCCACACGGCCGGAGCTTATCCCGGTTTCAGTCCCAGCAGTGACCAACATCCAATTTCTCAATTACAATATTCACTGTTCATCAACCATTCAAGTTGTGAGAAAAATGAAAATGATCACAAGGAAAAAGTTGTATTTATTGAAACAAATTCTCCTCACTACCGGTAGTACCATGACAAATATATGAGAACAATTAGGAGAAAATGAATATTGATATGGGGCTTAAAGGGTCAACTGAAATACAACTCCTGCAAAACTGACACTAATGATTGGGTTGAAATTTCATTTATGATTTGTTTTGCATCCTTGCTTGATAGCTAATTACCAGATGCTTCAATCATACAACTACCAGATTACAGTGTATATGTTGCAGGTCATTTTGGTCCTTAGGTCAATTTGTTTCATCCTTAATACTGTAGATCAAGTTGGAGTTCTAAGGTACAAAACACAGCTCACAGGTCATTGTTTTACCAATACAGAAAGTACCTATCCAAAACATCCATTAAAGCTAACCTTGGGACTAATTACACCTACGCAAACTTTTTTAGGCCAAATGTTAGTATTAAATAATTTTGTAAAATGGTTAGGGTTGACCAGTGTGTTTTATACCTGTCCCAACGTGACCTAGGTTGAGACAACCTGATCAAGGTTGAAACAAGTTGACCTAGGTTGAAACAAATTAACCTAAGGATCAAAATGACCTGCAACACATACATGTATCATACTTGTTTCAGTACATCTGGGAAAAACACTGTGTTAACACTGCATAACTTGAACAATTCCAGAAAAAAGTGACCCTATGTATCTTTTTTATTATTACTGTTCATACACAGAAAACTATTTGACACCCTGAAAAAGCCATCATTCCTGATCTCAAGATCTAACGCCAAGATATTATAACCATTTCTACTCAATGTACAACTGGCTATAAATTCATAGTGCTGTACCCTTCAGTAATAATCTATCATCTATTTCATACAGCATGATTAGAAATGGAATATCAAACATTAGACAAGTAGTTAGCGGTGTTTTCATTTGAGGCCAGAGGCCGGACGTTTCGTCTGGTTGTTTTCCATTCCATATCCAGTACATTGAGACCAATATTTCAGGGGTTTTCAGTGATTGTAAGGTGCCTAATTGCAGTGCCACAAACTGTCACATCTAGTGCTTTCAGAAATATATCCAGTACTTTACAAAACTGTTGAAAACCCTCAGTTCTTACCTTAAGCTCCTCATAACTTTTCCGTAGCAATTCAAACTGCTGCCTCAATTCTTTGTTTTCTTTCTTGAACCTTGAGTTGTCTGCATTGAGAGTCTATCAAAAAGTTTTGGAACTATTTATAAACTAAATAACATCATGATTAAGCCAGGTAATTGCCTCCACCAACGGAGTTGGACAGAGGTGATGTTTTCACCAGCGTTTGTTTGTTTGTGTATTTGTTTGTTTGTTTGTTTGTATGTTAACAGCCTAGCGTCCACATCGCTCAACCAATCATCACCAAACTTAGTCAAAACATTGGCTATGGTCTAACTAAGAACTGAGCTAATTTTGGGATATCTAGGTCACAGGTCAAAGGTCACAGAAAAACGAAAAAATCATTATTTTGCAATAAATTGCAATAGAATCATCATATCAACTTCAAACCACAACTAAAATGTGCATCTTTCAATCCTGCATCTGCCCATATGTCACATGATGCAGTAAGTACATCAGCACCCTTGCTAGTGGTAGGGGGTTGAATGCACTAGCGGATGTCTGCGCTTTCGGAGTGCTCTTGTTTATGTTTAAATTGATTTAAAATACTGTAGCATTAAAGAGCTCAAAAAACATTAAATGATTCTATATTCTGACAGAAAATAAAAAGTTTAAAGTGATAACCACAACCATCTTGGGGAAGGAAAGAGCTGATTGCAAGGAATTTAGGGTTCCACATTCAAACTCACACAGGTGAAAAGAAATGAGCGATTTATCAAGGAATATAGTTAATTTCAACAAACAAGAGAACATAAAACTGAAGTATTTCATGCAGTTCTGGACTACAGAACTTGCCTTTCTTTCCGAAGTCAAAATGGCTAGCTGCGAGTCTGAATTCACTGCAAGTAAACATTAAATAGAACAATAAAATAAGTGCTTTTTTAAAAAAATCTATTTATTAGCATTAAAGTAAAACAGCAAGATTGAATAAAAAAAGCAATTTCCATAAATTTCATATTAAATCACCTGCATCTTCTTGGAGCTGTGTGACCAATCCCTCCAACTGGTTCTTAAGTCTCTTTTCTTTTTCACATTCTTCTCTAGCTGAAACTGCCTCTTTCCTGAGTGTTTTACAGTCTTGTGCCAATGTCTGTACATCTCCTCTCTCTGACTCTACTATTCGCTCCATGTCTGAGACCCTCTGGAGAAGTGAGGTATGAGATGCTTCCAAGCTGGCACAAAGATCTTTTTCTCTGGTTAACTCCTCTTTAAGCTGGATAAAAGTAAGAATGTTTATTGGGCACATTACATGAAAACATGTGTCAGTAAGTTTAGAATTAAATGAGATTACACAGTTTGAACCTTGGATTTTTAGCTCATAAGCACAGACTAGTCACACTCTTCTATCAATTAAGAAGCCACAATCTCAGAAACAGCGGTCAAGCAAAAACTGATGTTATAGGTAAAATCTGAGATCAGGTTAAACCAGTATTTAATGTAAGTTGAATTGATGAGGGCATCAGAGGTCTCATGTATGTACCCACCGTGAGTCCCATTGTATGTAATTGTTTCCCTTTACAGGCAGAGATCTCATGTATATACTGTACCTACCACGAGTCCCCTGTACATAACTGAATGGTACGTTGACGTAATTGAATGGAGCATTGCATAAGTTAACGTGTGTTACATAGTTGGGAATTCGTGGTGGATATATACATGAGATCTTTCCCTTGACACAACACGATCAAAATAGAAAATAACGGTAGAGGGGGCCGGAACCCTTTAATATATTGGCCAAGTGAATCTGGCTCTAAATGTTAATAAAAATACAAAGTTATTTGGGTGACTTAGCATTGTTATCCGGTGTAGTGTAGGGGTACAAACAGTGGACTGCCAATCTGGAGAGTGTGAGCTGAAAGCTGGGTGAGTACAAATAAAGTTGTGTGATTTGTTGAGTGTTTAAAAAGGTAATAAAATAGAAATCACACAAAGGGTAGGGGAGTGAGAAGACAGGGGAACTAGTGGGAAGATGGAGAAGAGAGAGAAAGAAACAATGCTTTTGTTTTTTCTTTACAATATTTTTACATAGGTAAAACTGGGCTCATAAATTCAACCTACTAATAATAAGTTGAGTTGTAGGTGGTTTAATGTGATCTCAGATTTTACCTGCAACATTGATACCCATCAGTTTTTCTCTTTTATTTTTTGTTTGTTTTTTTCAACCAAAACTCACTTACACAAGAATTTCCCAGAACTCCCAGTAGTATTCACCTCTCAAAGAGTGAACAGCATTGAATATTCCAACTGAAGATAGTTAGCCAATAATAGACAAATTCGGCTAACTCACCTGTGCGGGTCACGTGACCTGAATTGGGTACAACAACAAAGTTTCACCACGTGCGCTCGTATTTTGATTCAACTTTCTTCGCTATTATGCCGCACTTTTGTTGCGCTGGTGGGTGTACAAATAGCTCTGTGAACCGACCCGATCTGTCATTTCATGGATTGCCGCTTCATTCGAAAAGTTTATCATCCCTTTGGATCACGAAAATGAAAAGAGATCCCCGATATTTCAGTGTCAACTGCCATACAAAGATATGCAGCGAACACTTCACATCGGATGATTTTATTAATCCAGACTCTGCTAAAAAACGACTTAAGGCGGATGCAGCTCCGTCGATTTTTGCTTGGACTAAAGAGAAAGCCCAGCCTGTGAAAAGGTCTGTTTTGGAAAAGCTGAACGAAAGCAGGACCGAGGAGGAGTAAGCAACAGATACAGCATCAGAAAGAGAAGGTGACATCTCGGTCTTAAGTGGGACTGGCCATCAGCTTGTTTCTCGTAAGACACAGACATTTGAAGATGACATATGTATTAAATTAGATCATCGTCTCAGAATTCCTTGTTTACATAAATTTTCTGTATCTCACTTGCTCTCAAAATGCACAACGTCAAATAAAGAAGAGAAGTTTTTCACTCATTTCACTGGATTTAATTCTCAAATTGAGTTCATGAATACTTTGCAATTTTTATTGCCTAATTTAAATAGAAAAATGTTGATATACTGGGATACGGCTACACGGAAATGTAACATAATTGACACAGAGAAAGTACTTGAGGGTGATGATAATAATCAAGATAACAATGATGATGATGATGATTCCCAAAATAGTACAACTCTGACAGCCCTACCGCTCATAAACTGTCAGTTGAGGATGAATACCTTCTTGTACTAATGAAATTAAGAATGGGCTTATCAGTCATTGATCTTGCAGAAAGGTTTTGTGTTTCTGATAGCACAGTAAATAATATATGCCATATGCAATGGCTCTCACTTTAGACAAATCCTTTGGTACAAACATAGTTTTCAACATTGATTCTGATGGCCTTTGAACCCGGGAATAAACTTTGCCAAAATTAGAGGCAGTAAGTCTGTAGTTGTGTTGATTAACCCATTCAGCAGATTCACCCTGCAAAACTGTTCTCCTCTCCATAGCATGAGCTTCTTTTAAATCTATTACTATGTGATCAACAAAAAAATCAATGAAATCAGTTTGGTCTATACCTTGAAATTCACTTAAATTAAAGGGTATCATGTCTGCCTGAACAACTGGAATATCAGGAAATTCAACATATGGGTGTGCTGTATTGTCTGTAGGAACAGTAACTCTTGTGAAGTTGCTCACAAAGGTAGTGTTTGGTCGACCACAATCTCGAAACTGATATCCTAGGCAAGCACCAAGGGGCACATTTCCAAATACAGTGTTCACTAACAAACCTGGTTCTTGATCACATAGCAAATAAGAAAAGGGGGGAGGATTTTCTCTTTGTTGTAGATAATACACTTGATCCATCACAAGATGACTTGGGAGTCCACATCTTAAAGCAGGTCCCTTTGCATCATATAGTTTACACCTGACAGGGTCTCTTTTCTTCTTTCCACATCTGTCAGTTTCTGCATGGGCATAATGGGTACCCATTACAGGTAAAGGGCAGATAGAAGCAGCTCTTGGAATATGCCAGGATTGGGGAAGACTTGTACAAGTTGCATCACTAGGGATTTTCTTTTATATTTAAACATGAATAGTCATTCAGCTGGAAAATTAATGCAAATATGTGATTGCAGTGTCCACCACTTCCCCCTTTGCAGGAACAGTGTGCTTTCGAAACTTTGGCTCTGCCATCGTTCTCCCTGAATATTGCAGATAAATAATGCGGCTCTTCACTCTTTCTTAGAGATCGATAACGGCACGCTTTAACAAAAAAGTCACCCGATTCCTCGCAAGCATAAATGTCATAAACATACCCTTCTCGAAAGAACTTGTAGCTTTTTTCGCCAGCATTCTTTTTGCCTCCTTGTTCTAGCCACAAAGAACACGTTATTGGGCTAAACTGAGGAAAGTTCTTCAGAGATTTTGACCATTTTTGATGTGTTTCGTGAAAAAACAGCTACAGCAACGCACATGATTTGTACAACAATCACAATCGGAAGCCATTTTGAAAGCAAAGTAAAGGGGAGCCTCGTTTTCAAGCAATGTAAACACCCAATTCAAATCACGTGACGTGTTAGCCGAATTTGTCTATTAACAATTATTCTCAGAAATTGAGGTGAATAATGTTAATAAGGTAAATATGAGGTGTAACATAATTCAAAGGCAGCCAATGGTGAGCTCGCGTGGATAAAATGTTAACTTAGAAGTTAGCAATAATGAGGAATGTATAGTTAACTTTCTTAAGCGTACAAGTGTCTTGCAGGTGTTCAATGTAGCACTGTTTGAATTATCTTTTCCAAGCATGAATGACTATATCTTGTTCCAATGGCCAGTTTCTTAAAATCATCTGGAGGGATATGTAAAAGAGTAATGTAGAGTTTGTTTGCGCTTTCTCAGAAACACATTTTACTGTGTTGCTGAGAAAGCGATTGCATCATGTTGTGTGACATAATCAAATATGAAGATGCAATTGGATGACCATTTTAGGGTTTCATGTAACATAAAAGTTCAAGACAATTGATAATTACGTGGGAAATCCAAGGTTACTATTGCTCTGATGTTAACTCTTGTAACCCGTTATCTGCAACATTGCTGACCCACTATGCCAATACCTTGTGAATCCACCAGATCCACAAGCTAAAATTGTAACATACTAAAACTGAGATAAGAATGCAACATGTGACTTAGAAAATGCAAGATATAGCAGGCCTCAGCTGACATTTTTTGTTCCATCTGGTATTGTGGCATCTAACATTTTTGTTCCACACTTAACATTTTTCATATTGTATTTCGCATTTTCTAAGACAATCTTATTGTAATTCAATTTTATTTTTGGTGCCAAGGGTGCCTTAATTTTTTTTCTTGTGGGGTAATATGTTACATTGAGTACCAGAAAGAAGGAAAAAATGTGCACCAAAGATAGTATTGAACTACATGTGCCACCTATACTTAAGGTCCCTTGATATACTGTAAACAGTTACTTTTCTACTTTAATAAATAATATTACATTTCTGCATATTTCACTTACTTCAGTAACTTTTTTATTCAATTTCTGTCTAGAGAGTTGAAGTTCCTCCACGCTCAGTTTCTGCTGTTCTCCAGCTTGTGAAGCATTATCAAGTTCTGTCGCAAGCGTCTTTACCATCTCTTGCGCTTCTTGGCGACCATCTTCGGACTTTTGCAACTCCTTTCTACAGCGTGACAAATCCTTTCTTAGCTTTTTTATCTCTTCCTCATAAGTGCTTATAGGAAGCGTTGTTTTTTCTGGCTCCCTGTTTACGCTGGTAAGATTTTTCTCAGCTTCCAAACTACACAACGCCAGTTTTAATGACTGAATAGTACTTTCAGCCCGACAAACTCTAGACACCATCTGCTCGTAATTTCGCTGCAAAACCTCCAACTGCGGTGAAACTGAACCTGTGGCTTTAAATGGAGGAATCGGCTCTATCCTTCCATTTCTATTACTTTCTGTATTCTCCGCTCGTTCTTTGCTAAACCCGTATTCAGCAAGTTGATCTACAAGTTTCTTAGTTTCTTCCTCAGCCATTTGCAATCGTCGTTGCATAACCTCGAAAGTGTGTTCTGGAGAAGAGGTGGATGGTAATGTCGGTGATATAACTCGTCGATTTACTTTTTCCCCCGACATTGTCCAATTTCAGGATCAAATACAATCTTTTCTGTTTATTCACGTTTTGTTTCGTTTTCCGCCATTTTGGAATTTTCCGCCAACAACACCGTCATTTCGTTACCAGGGTTTCGCTTCCACAAAAGATTGTTAGTTGCGAAACCCCTGAGAACGAGTTAGCAAATATCTTTTGCAGAAAACTGGTATTTCTTTTTATTAGTCTTTGGTTTCTTTCCCCCCTACGTCCCCTTCCGGTCACACACCCAACATGTACGTGCATGCATACCGGAAACCCTCTATTGAGCCACC
>OX453272.1:6692132-6927132 GCA_949710005.1 Ricordea florida | reverse complement strand
GGTAGAGAAACCCTGGGAACGAGGTTGGTAGACTCTGGGGAGGGTACTTTAGGAATTTCTGGGTGGGGATGTGCTGCAGGAACCCTGGAACCCTTTGCCTATACCAGAGCTGGTTCAGCTGAATTTTGCTACCCTATACTAGAGTAAACCCGCCATATTACTCCTATCCTAGAGTAGCTGTTTTCCATAAAGGTCACTAACACAGTCTAGCTAAAACAAAACGCTGGTCGCGTCGCTGGATGGAGTCGCTGGTTACATGCTGAGCAATGCCAAGCACGCACACAATACATTATTTAATTTTAGCCAGTATTTTAACCACCGATTTCCATCTGCATCCCGATTTTTGACAGTTAATAATACCCAGTAGTGTTTTATGATAGTCATCTATCGACGCTGGTGAGGCTGAGTTGCGAAAATTTGAACTCGCCGATTTCATTCTTTTTTAATTTTTGAGGGGCAGTTCCTGGTTTCTTTAGTCTAAATAAAATCTTTAACCAACTGGTCAGTTTTGTGAAAAATGTTACCCTATTCTAGACCCAAACGCTGTGATTTATATACCCTATGCTGGAGTGAACCGCTTGAAAACCATACCCTTCACAGCGGTACATTCCCAGATAGCTCATATATGGCTGTACCCCCCGGGGCTTAGACACGTTGCCTAATTCTGTACAACAGTGGTCCATTCAAAGAACTATTGTAATTGCAATTTGCAAATGTAGCTATTTTTGTAGAGTTTCAAAACAACAGGTACTCTTTTTAAGTACACTTGGAAGGGTTTTATTGAATTAATGAATTCGGGACTGCTAAACAATGATGCGTCCATGTAACTACTCGTAACCACGCATTCAAGATCACGCTATTTATTCTGTCCATGGCCAAAGTACTTATTAGCTATAGGCACGGATATCCCACTCTTATGAGGAACACGACGTTGTATTGCGCATGGTCCGTTTTAAGCCTTCTTTTGACACGACTCTGGTAGGTGTAAAATTCGGGTCTTAAGACAACAGGATTAATCCAAGGCAAAAAATGATTTTTTCCAGCTGCGCTAGAACCCAATCCACTCTCATCCACAAATGGTCATATCCGAAAAAATCAAAATCAGATCAAAATCGGTCAAAATGCCAAAACTCAGACCAAAAACTCAGATCAAAATCTTAAGAAGTCAGACCAGAGAAAAGTCCAACAACTCCCAACAAAATCTAACAAAAGAATGCTTATCCAGACAGAAAAGAATCTCGATCAAAATAACCAGAAAATCCCAATCAAAATCAAAATCCATTCGACTAGGCCTTTGAAAACCATCCACCCAAATTTTTCGACTAATTTGCGTAGATAATATAGCGATGGTAGATAAACCTTCCACCAACGCTGTCTTCTTAACCATTCATTGATCCACCCAATGTGATATTGGTATAACCGTAACGCCTCACCATAAGCCATTAAAAAATCGACTAGTTCATCAATTTCAGATGACCGCTGCAGTAAGCGAAAATTTGGAACCAAATAGATACGCACGTGTTCCATACGGTTTAAAAGCAGAATCAACGCTACATAGAATCACATCAAACCCATCCACTACTAATTCGGGTGCAACTCTGGAAGTGCATATTCCACAACTCCACGAGGATATGGTAATATTACCCCACAGTGTATTTCTGATATTATTTTAACTTAACAGTCACGGCTCATGCAAATAACACCAAGAAATCTCGTTAAGTGGCTCAGGGTAAGTTTTGGCGGTGAACTGCTACAAGATATTAAGATACGACTTATTTAGGACGTATAATGATCTTTTCTTAACAACCGAACATCGGCACGATCGATTACGACGGGGTATATCCGACGAAAATATTAGAAGACTCCGCACCAGCGCTGGTGACCAGGATAAATCCAAACCGCGAGACGTGCTGCTTTCAGCTATTCATAAGATAAAGTACTGCATTCCAGTGGATCACCCTATTCTTGATGATGGTGGAGTATTTTTTCGAAAGGCTCTTTCACACGCTTTGGCATTTGAGATTACTCTGGCGTCAGTAAATGATATTGTTTACTACACACACGCTGATAAAGCGCCGAATTATCACCTAACTAATATTGAAGTAATATTGAATTGGAATGTATTACTAGTGATTATCTGGCTGTACAAGCAAGAACGTCATATCAGGTGGGTAAAGGGTTTTTCTATAAAAATATTCACCTCGCTGAAATGTTCACCATTGACTGAAACAAAGACGGCATTAATAAAAATACATTCATATTCCGAGACGTTCAGCAACGGGAATATTATGTCCGTGTAGTGGCGAACGAAAGACTTGCGTGACTCTGCTAAAGTCACACAATCAAGAACTATGTACACAAAATAAACAAAGAACAATTTTACTTAGAACAATGTTGGTAGTATCAAGAAGTCAGACTTTTACGACGATAAATTTGCCTTACGAATTGATCTTAGGTCTCACCACGATAATGAAATCCATGGATCCAGGTGGGCCTTAAATGCTACGGCGATGGGGTTAGGCTCAAAATTCATAGAGTTACCACTGGTTCAGGCAAATGACCTGTTATATGTTCGTTGTGGCTGATGCATTGCTGGAAATCAAAGTTGATCATTACAGTCGATCAAGTATTGACTATTTGTTAGTTATTTGCTAGACGTTTTGCTAGCATTTTTGCTAGAATTCTGCAAGTAATTTGTTGAAATTCTGCTAGTAGTTTCTTGGTCTCTTTTTTTCTAGGAATTTGCTTGAAATTTTGGTATTCCGTCTGTCCGAGGCAAAAATTAGGATTTGTTGGACTTTTCTCTGGTATTATTTTGTCAGATTTTGACGGATTGTGATCTGATTTTTTGGGATTTTGGTCTGATGGATTTTGATCTGATTTTGATTTTGTCGGATTTGACCATTTGTGGATGAGAGTGGATTGCGTTCTAGCGCAGCTGGAAAATCATTTTTTTGGCTACTCAACCTCGAGGTTACTAATCGTGTCGCTTCCGGTGATGCCTTTTTGAAAATAATGTAAATTTGGTGGAAACCGATTTCACTCGTATTGGAAATACATCCCAGCAAGAGGATCTCGGAGATATACAAGAAAGAGCAGCAAGATATCGTCGTCGAGTAAGTTCGAATACCTTGAAAATCCACACACGGAAAGCACGCGACTCGAAGCAGGGACGGAGAAACGACAGCAGGGAGAATAACAACAGACATCGCAGCAAAGACAACAACTGATCGCTCAAAGAAAAACAAGGGAAACGAAACGTCCAGGAATTCAATCAAGTTAGGTTTCAAATTGAGTGTTTTATTGATAGGAAAGAAACAAAGACTCTTAGGTATACAGGACATGAGCGAACTATTACATAACGAAATATATTGGCGAACAAAATTTGTATTTATGTATCTTTGCTATATGTATTTTTATATCTATGTAGTCTCTGATTGAAAGGTTTCAGTAATAGTACGTTGGGACAGACAAGTTTCATAGCCTTTTCACAATGGGTCAGTTTTACCTTAGAGTTCAATGAACCAGTGATAAAATTGCTATCTAGGACCCCTGCCCTTTTCCCACAAATGAAAAGTTAATTTAAGCCCTACTTTGTAAAATTAGACATAACATATTAACCTTGTTCATTACGTACCGCTGTTTATTTCATTTTTATGATGTCAAATACCAATATTTAATAACTACCACAATGTGTAGTTGACCTTTTACATTGGAAAAACTCTATAAAGAAGAAACTAAAGTTTGATATGCCAAAATTTTTATGATCTTTCTGATATATTCATTGCAAGTGTGCTGTATGTAATAACAGGTGTTTCAAGTTTTCGAAATGCCCTATGCTTTCAATCATGATTTTCCACACTAACTTTATGGACAAATGACTGCGCTAGATTCTTCTAAAAACTGTATTGCTTGTAGTAGTAGAAGAACAGTACCTTTATCCAGATTAGGACATACATCCCACCGCATAACAATATATTATGTTAAAGATAAAAAATATAGCAATAATAATAATATCAATACCAGTAATAATAATAATGATAATAAAAATATTATAATAATAACCATGATAATAATTAAAAGTAATGATAAGGTAAGAAAAAATGATTATGATGATACAATGATGAGTAAATACAGAACGTGGAGTCTTATCCCTGATAGGACAAACCATTACAAGTTCTTAAAAAAACTAGCTTCGCGATGTTTTGCGGGAGTCGTATTTCTAGTATCGATTTATTTTCAAACTCAGAAGAGAGTATGTAAAAGTATTGAAATCGAGGAAAGGCGATAGATATGGCAAAAAAGGTTAGAATAAACTTAATTAATGCAGTAGCCACATGCATGCAATGCTTGCCTATCTTTTATCTTGGATTTAATCCTGTTGTCTCAGGACCCGCATTTCACACCTACTACTCTCCAGTTGATGTAAATCCAACATATGAACGCTGCCGCGTATCTAGTGTACAGACGTCTCCTAATTTCCCTTCCTTTTCTGCTTCCAAAAAAGAGAGTACAAGACGTCTACAGGCTAGAGCCAGAGATGGAAATCAAGCACCACTCGCATTGTGTGACACTCACTTGTCACGTGTCACACAAGCCTATTACGCAATGAATCTAATTCGTTGGTTTTCGTATCAGAGGACCTGACCTGAAGTTAGGTTACCACCGATACCAAATCAACAGCCGCTTTTTTACCGTTTTTCACCAGCTGACAGTGCATTATACAAACAAAAAGCTGTCAGTACGGAGTGGCATCAACCAGGGATTCCAACCCTCCCGATTTGATCGAGAGTCTCCCGATTTGATGTGTTGCCTCCCGCTCTCCCAATTCTTATCAAATTCTCCCGATTTATCATGAAATTCTGAAAACAAGGGGAAAAATGCTTATCTTTAGTATTCGTTTGCGATGTATTACACTTTGTGCAGAGTCATCAGGCCAGCAGTCTTACTCTATTTGGCTCTCCAAAATGGCGGACAAGCATGCCCGAGAATATAACAGTGTGGCCTCCCACTGAATGCATTTATGCCTTGTGGACATTTACAATTATTCTTGAATTTTCGATTTGGCCATGGTGTAAAAATATTAAAAGAAATCTCCATTTGATTCTGAAAAGATGGATTAACAACAGTAAAGAACAGCCCAAAGCAATTTCCCGAGGGGCATGCCCCCGGACCCCCATAGAAACTGACGCCTTCAGCGTCAAAAGAGTCTCCCCATTTTCCTTCAAAAGGAGTTGGAACATCGCGCAGAATTCTATTGTTTACCGTGACATTTACTTGAAGTGTGAAATATGTGATAAGTCCAGCATAAAAAAATGCGCATTCAGCACTGGTGGGATATGATTGATCAATTGGTTTAGTTTTGGGAAATACTAGCGTCCCTTCGCCGAATTCCGCAACTGTCAATCAAACGTCAAAATGAGCAGAGTAATCTACAATGTCTACACTGTCAACTCCAAGTTCGGAGAACGTCTCCGTTCTTCGACAAACCGAAACTTTTCGGGTTGATTTTGGTCTCAGTAGATTAGGAATAATACGTGAAGATCGTCGCTGTTACTTGGGCAACTTAAGCATTTACAAAGATAAGACCTGAGAAAAATTCAGGCTTGAACTGGATTCGAACTCATGATCTTGACCATGACCAACTATACATACATATGGGAGCTGGTTATCTTTGAGTTTGTAATATACCCGTAGAGGATGAAGAAATGAATGTGAATAATGAAAGTTTCGTAATTTTATATGAACTGCGGAAGAAAGATTTTTTCAATAGGTGAAAGATCGTCTCAGTTGTGTGTTCAAGCCTGAATTTTTTCACGTCTCATCTTTGCAGCTTCTTAAATTAAGTTGCTCACATAACTGCAACGATCTTTCACTTATTAAAAACATCTTTCATCCGCAGTTCACAAAAATAAATTTTCATATATTCACATTCATTTCCATCAAACTTTACCAGAATAGAGTAAACTTCCATTTTTAAAAGCGCGTTAAAGACATGTTTGTGCAGTGAGTTATATTTTTAGGGTTGAATTTTTGGACGCGAAGAGTTTTCCTGTCTTTCGAGAAATGCGCACCAACTGAAATGCTTCGAGACCCCGTGTTGCAGAAATAGTAGTTTTGGTATTCATTTGGATCAGTTTTACAGTGCTCTCATGAAAATGATATATTGCACACGAGCAAATAATACATCATTTTGCATTCCGCCATTATTTGCATTGTTTGCCACGTTTCAGGTTAAGACTCATCTACAAGCGCAATCTGCAGAAACGATCGCTGTAGGATTTCAGCACAAACACGATGGATTTTTACGAGCAGTGATAGGCATTTATCGGAAGTTTGGTATTAAGGGGCTGTGGAGGGGCGTCAGTGGAGCCGTCGCGCGAGTGATGTGTGGCTCCGCTGTCCAGTTATCAACCTTCTCAACAGCAAAGGAAAAAGTTGCCAAAACACACTTGTTTCTTGAAGGAAGCTGGCTTATTCCGGCCACAGCCAGTATGATCAGCAGTATAGCTGTAGTTTTGGCCATGACACCGTTTGATGTAGTGAGTACGCGACTCTACAATCAAGGTACGAACGCCCAAGGACGGGGTCTCCTGTACAGGGGATTCTTGGACTGTTTTGTGAAGGTTTTTAGACGGGAAGGATTTTTGGGATTTTATAAGGGCGTAGGACCTCATTATTTCAGAATCGGTCCACATACGGTATTAAGTCTGCTGTTTTGGGATGAACTAAGGAAACGTATGGCTTAGATGCATTAGCACGTTGTCTTGGAAATGCCAATTTACTAAAAATGACGTCCTCTTTTGTTTAAAAATGTGGACTTTAGGCAGCTGTGAGCCTTATAGTTGACTACGGTGACTGAGGAGCCCCTCCCTTGGGTTTTAGGGAGCAGAAGCATCTATTCGCAGGAAATAGGGCATATTTTTTAATATTTACCAAGATTTTCACTGTTGCATAAAGCGTCAAAGGGGTTTATTTATTTACTTTTTTTTAGTGAAAGGATATTAACAAATGAAGAACTTCGTACTCACATTGAATACAACAAAGACAAACGTTGAGCTCAACAGTATTTTAAGCACACTGCATAGATTATAGGAATGTATATGCTGTGGTTCAATTTTATTCTAGGTCTAAATTTTATTTTCCTTATCACACCGCATTACCAAAAAAAAGACAGACACCCAGACACTCCATTGTTATTCCAGTGACTAGCGGTTGTCACTAGACGTCAGATATCAGTGTCCATGTTGTAGTTCAATTTTTTCCTTGGTTCAAATTTTATTTTCCTTTGTTTTCTGGTATGGTAATGTATGATAATGAGTTTGAAACAAAGGAAAATAAAATGTAAACCAAGGAAAATTTGAACCACATTTACATATACTTGAAATAGAGTTATATTCTTTTGAGTCCATTGTTTTATTGTGTGAATTTGTGTTATTATCACAGGTCATAATAGAGTACTAAAGTGATGACATCACAAAAACTAAATTTCTAAAGTTATGGGATTTATTGAGACATTTCAAAGGAGCATGATGAAAAATGCCTACAGGCCAAAAATCAGCCTCTCATTTCAATTTTGGAGTGAGATATTGCAACTTTTACGCTCCAGTGATTCCATACAAATCCTTCTAATTTTGTCTCGGTTCCAAACGTTTAGAACCGAGACAAAATTAGAAGGATTTGTATGGAATCACTGGAGCGTAAAAGTTGCAATATCTCACTCCAAAATTGAAATGAGAGGCTGATTTTTGGCCTGTAGGCATTTTTCATCATGCTGTTTGCAAACATCTTAATAAATCCCATAATTTCAAAAATTGAGATATTTGTGATGTCACACTTTAGTACTCTATGCCAGTGATAATCACGCTACCTCCTTTTGTTATCTGGCTGACCAAGAATCTTAATTTCCTTTTTGATCAGTTGCGAAAGTAAGACCTGGAAAAAACTCGGGCTTCAACGGGATTCGAACTCATAACCTTTGGGATAACGGCGCATGCGTAAGCTTTGAGCGGCTGTGAATCGTTGCATTACGCTCAGATAACTTGAGACTACTGCAAATTAAGAGGGAATCCATAAGAAAGTTGAGTTTTCAGTGGACAAAAACCTTTTCCCGGAATAATTTAAACGATCTCGCATTCTTGTTTACATTTTGCAAGGGCTATATATGCAATTGGTTATCTGTAATAGCACCAAAGAAAATTTACTATGGGCTGTGCTCGTGAAGATAAATGTCAAATTTCACGAAATGGCATCTTCTACATGAAATTTTCAGAATTTTACCTGTGTTTTTACAGGTCTAGTGAAATTTGACATTTATTTTCTCGGACTCTCATGAGAAATTGTCTTATTGTTATCACAGATAACTCCTCATATCTATAGCCCTTGAAAAGTCTATAAAAGAAGGCGATATTGTGTAAATTATTCTGGTAAAAGGTTTTTGTCCACTGAAAATTGAAATTACTCAATTTTCCAATGGAATCCCTTTTAAAACCTCCAGCTTATTGAGGTTTTGTTGATATTTTTGAAATTGAAAATTTAACAAGAAGAGACTCACAGAAAACGAGCTTCTAAGGTTAGAGGAATATTTATAATGTGTGGCATTTGAAGACGGATTAATCTGCCTTGACTTGAACTATTAGCGTATTAATTTTGAACTCTCGTCGACTGAAACGATGCAGCTTCGACGTGTTTCAGCTGCAACGGATAGAGAAAATGCATTATCTAAATCTATTCATCTCGTCGGAAGTAACAGTTTTTCATGTATACACGATTCGACATCAATGGCTTTGAAAGAAAATAGACGAAAATAAAATCGAAAAGGAAAAAAAAACAATACATTGCCGGTGTTTGCTGATAACGCTTCTAATTAATGAGTTGCTGTTGTTATGCTATATGATGGATAATACTATCAGACTATCTGTGCTGCTTTCCTAGAAAGCCGTTTATTTGTATAGTTCTAGAGCGGCTAACGTTATTTGCAGTATTCAAGAAGTATGGTGCTGTTTACAAATCCCGCGGCCACGTTCGAGTTTGGTCGATGTATCACCAGTTGTAATTACGGTAGGGAGAGTGCCGTGTAAGGCGCACTTTCGTGGGATTTCAGCGGACGACCCCCCTCGGGACCTCTTGTCACTCTTACGCCCTACCTTAGTTTACTGGAAAAACCTTACGAAAAAAATCGGTGTCAGTTGAAGCAATAAAAACGGGCGTAGCCCTCCTTGAGTTACTTTCTGTTTGGCTTAGCCGGGAATTTCGACTTTGGAATGGCGGTGATACCGAACAGTTTTATCAGCAACATTATCTAGGGTATATACAGGACAGGCTCGGCGCCTCGAGAAGCCCCCAAGTAATATCTTTTGGAAACGTGTTATACACAGGCACCGACTGAAGATCCTCAGATCTGCAAAGATTAGGTTGCCTGAAACGATGAAGGTGGTATATTTTGAGCCCGATTAATGTGGTTTATTTTCAGCACTGTCACAGGAAAAATCGGAAAAAGGAACCCGAGTTCTACCAGGCAGAGTCGAACTTACGACCTTCCGACCTTCCGATTTCTAGTTTAGACGCTTTACATCTGGGCTAGAGGAGACTTGTTGGAGCATGCGCAAGGCCATTAAACTAGGTTCATGAAACAAACATCTTGCATACTACTAGGATTTCAGAGTTTCCCTTTGACAGTGTCGAAAAATACATCTTTCGTATTATGTTTCCTCGTAGCTGTATGTATTAGTAGACGTTTTCTCCTCCACTAAAGACTTAACTCAGTGTTGGATTGCTACCGAGTCAAAAGTAGGTGTAATTTATCTCGACATGAAACAATCCGTTTATATTGTTCATATAATCGTATAACTTCGCCATCGTTTCAGTTTATTCCCGAGCTTAGTGTCAGCAATCATTTATTATTTGAGTTTCTGAGTGACGGTCACTTATGTCGGAGCATCCACAGTCTTAATTATTTGATAATAATTAATGATCTGCGACTCTTATTTTGACGAAAAATAAAGGCCAACTCAAATCTTCATTACAAATGTTTTTCAACATCATTCGAGCAGACGTCACCCGTGGGAGACATGCAAGTGACTTCCGAGCGAGTGAATCATATAATAAACAATATTGTTTTAATAAGAAATTTGAATGTAAATAATAAAACAGAAAAGAAATATTATGATGGTCATGTTTTTCAAAATCCTCCACAAACACTGGCTTACTATTTCCATAATGTGCGTAGTTTATCAAGTTTTCTACTAATTTTAATACTTTCTTATAGTCTGTGTTTTTCAGTCATGTAAAATACGAGCCTACGCAAGCTCTAAACAAAGTAAAACTGAGATGAAAATTCTATCCACCTCTTGTTTCATAATCGGTGGGAGTTATTCAGCATCACTATTGCTCATTGCTTCTATTAGCTCAGTTATCCTTGTATACATTTGTCAGTATTTTTCTGGTCATTTCTCCAATAAGAGAAATCAGTTTTTTCAACTCTATTTCATTTATTGAGGCACAATTCAACAAGGATTTGTAATTTTCTGTCACTGCAATAAATTCATGATCCTATGTTTTCGATTTGCCGTCTAATTGAAGAGTATTGTAAGTTCTTTTCAGCTGACATAACTAATCAAGTGTCAGACTAAAATATCCATCCCACCAGAAGGAAAAAAATGGACCGAAATTTTCTCCCAGTAAAAAAATTAAACACAACTTGAGACCATTCAGCGCAAAAATTTCAAACAGTTTTAATTTCCCGAAGATCAACGGAGAAACATTCAGAGCGTCTCGGCATCTCCTTTCATGTTTTTAATTCTTCCTTAGTCGCCTAAATGGGAAATCGATTAAGAAACAAGGCAACTCGGTTCTGTCGATACCGCTCGAATTTTGTCTTTACTAAACAGCATCTATGTGTTACTTGTAATCGTCTCATTTCATCTATCAGTAGTTAAGAATTAAATGAAATACGGAACACAAGGAGAACAGAAGTATTTTTCGTTTTCTATTATTAATTAAGATCCGACAAGTTCCACCTTTGATCGCATCCTTTATGCGTGATTTTTTTTCTAACTTGACAATATGACGGAACTTGCAATTTACCTAAATAATAAACTGAAATTTGCGTTATATAAGAAAGCTGAAGCACTAAATATAATTTATATATATGCATGTTATATTTTTGAATTCGAAATCAAAATTTTAGTGACTTCCAATCCCTCAAATTATGCCGTGTTTTACGGACAGGTTTATATTTCCTTCAAGCTGGTGTTGTGCTGTTGTGGGAAATAAAACAGATGATTTTGCTAAAACACAATATTCGACCTCCAACTGACCAACATTCGTAATTTTTATACGAAATTGTTTTTGCCCTCTTGTTTTGCCAATCGTAGTTTGGACACGACTCGGACTAAAAATACGCAGTGTCATTGGTCAGTATCTCAGGATGCGTATTGTCTTGACGTAATTGGTGCCCTGTGATTGGTTAACTTATTGGCACACTCTTTTCTCTTGGTCTAATAAAAAAATTATGCATTTGAATGGCTTCCCGCCCTAATTGAGTAGAGAGCGAACTTCATTTAATTGGCTAGCGAACGTAAAACGGATGTGGAGACTAACAAACGTTTCGGTCGACCAGCAAATTGTTTTGAAATCATGACCCAAAGCACTCCGATGAAATTAGAATAATGCGCCATCTGCATTCGCCTAAAATGAATTTCAAATATTCTAAGAACTTATCATCAAGCCAATTCTAACCAGAAAAAGACAAGTTTTGTGTTTATGTTGCGACACTTGGTTTGAAAACAACGTACAAAGAAAAAATATTTAAAACTAATTTGGAGGCGAGCGAAGAGAAGAATTCAGGTGTTTGTACGATGATAAGGGCCGAATGCGGTGACATGAAAAAATGACCGGGCTGGTGAACAGACATACGAATTCTTGCCTGCAATTGAAGGCGTCCAGCATTTTCGCCGAAGTGAACGGATTTGCTGCGCGAGTCCTGGCAACCTTAACTTACTACAATGATTGCGAATACGACGTAGAAGGTTTGTTTCTATTTCCACAAGACGAACGAGCGACTGTTGTTGAGTTCGAGGCGACCATTGAAGAAAGACATGTACATACGCAAGTTTCGGAAACCATTACACGAGATTCTGGCCAGAACGCGTTCGCATTAGAAGAACGAGAAGATGATCTTTTTTCGCTCAGTTTGGGGAGAATTCCTCCACTTCTTTCTGTGTTTGTTCAAGTGACTTTGATTACAGAGCTGGGAACAGATGAAAGTACCGGAGGTTCACTGTTTATTCTTCCTTCGGTGTTTACTCCCCGTTTAGCGAACGACGACGATGACTCGGACTTGTACGGCTCGCAGATTCTTATACCGAACATTCCTCGGAAGACGCAAGAGCCTTACAGCTTTGAACTTCAATTGGAGGTAGCGGCACCGTGTTTATTAGCAGGTTGTTCGTCCAGAACGCATGCCATTCAAGTCGATGCCGACTCCCGGGCAACCAATGCATCTCGCATTCACATAACTATAGCTGAACCACACACTTACGACCGTGAATTAGAGGTTGTGCTGCACTTATCTCATCCTTACGATCCGTATGTGTTGATCGAGGAAGGAAGAAAAGAGTTTAGCGGCCTTCACATGGAGGGCAGTGTTGGCGATGAAAACCATTGCGACTCGCTTGGGGATTTTCACAGAAAAGCGGCAGTCATGATTAATTACACCCCACGAATCGCCACTCCGAGCGCTGTCGGGGAATTTATCTTTCTTGTCGACCGCAGCGGCAGCATGAGCGGTGACCATATTTTTCATGTCAAGGAGACTTTGATACTCTTTCTGAAAAGCCTTCCGACAAACTGTTTTTTCAACGTTATCGGTTTTGGTTCATATTATCGAAGCTTGTTTCAAGAAAGCCAACACTACTCCGAAACGAACTTAGAGAAAGCATGTTCCTATGTGAACAAAATGAGAGCGGACTTAGGAGGGACAAATCTTCTTCTTCCTTTGGATTTTATTTTCGAAAATCCAACTAAACCAGGAACAGCAAGGACTGTTTTCATGGTCACTGACGGTGGAGTGTCAAACACATTGGAGGTTGTCGATTTTGTGCGCCGAAATTCTCACACAACACGGTAAGTTTATTTTCAAAGCTATCGATTTCTTGAATTTGCTTAAATTCAATCCTCCGGGTTTGATGATTTCAAATGAGCATTTTCTTTTTCATATACAGGTGCTTGAAACTAAAATTTCGGTGTTTAACATTTCGCGGTAGTAAATTAGACAGTGTCGCGTTCGAAGATTAACACCAATGGAACTTCCTTGATCCAAGAGATATCCAATGTTCTAGTTTTGTTTCATTCAGTTATTGAATATGAAAAGATGCAAACTTTTCCGTATACTTTATCGCACGAATAATTGCAAAATCCAATCGGCTGTGATAATCCTTTCACTCAAGGTGACAAAACAGGGAATCCGCCTACAGCAGAACTATAACTATGACATTAAGAATGTACCATGGAGCATCCGATATCTTTTTCTTTCGACAAACAAGTTGTGAAACGAAAAAAAAAAGTGTTGTAATATTTGTAAACATTACATAACATATTTGTAAAAAAGCCCGAACTAAATGATTCGATCGATTCATATTTCTAGTTTATTGAGTGCATTGTACCTAGCAGTTTAGTGTGCGCGCCGAGCATACAATTTGTGATTCATGGTAAACATATTGCAAATAAACTTCTAGCATTTGTTAAGCTTTTATTAAGCTGACAAATCGCATCTAGAGTTGTTTTTAGCTTGTCGAGAAATTGGTTAAATGAAAATGTCAAAATCTCAACTCTTGTTCTCCTCAGCAATCTATTTCGTAGTCTGAACACTCGAGAATGTAAATTAAGGAAAATTCGAACGCCTTTCAACTCCAAAAACAGGGTGTTTTTTATTGCCGCCGGCAGGCTGTGGTGAATCTTACAAAGACTGTAATTTGTTTTGACAAAATTTTATTTTTCTTAATTATTGTACAATAAAAGGAAAATCCTCTGGGAATCATGTGCGATAAAGTCTAGTCTTGTCTGATTTTCACGAACTGAGTAGAAACTCAATTTTCATACAGGAAGCTTTGAATAAGCAGTTCATAATTCCCTATTATTGTATGGAAAGCGAGTTTACCCCCAGTTGCTTTTGGAAATGAACTGTGCCGCAATGAAATGATAAAATTCATAGTTGATGATAACGATTCTGGCACTGAGATAAGAATTCAAAATGGCGTGTTTGCACTCCTTCGATTCTAAAATCTCTACTGTATAAAACCATCAAGACAATTTTTTGCCGTGTTAGTGTCAATGAAACATTATCTAGAGCCATGAAGAGAATTCGACCAGATTCGGGAATATCTTCCGCCTTAGGTAATGATACGAGACGCAAATATAAAGATTGCATATTAATACTGAGTTGGACAAAGGACACAATTTTCGGCAGGTGAAAAAGTTAATGTGATGCTGGAAATCAGACAATAACGAAACAAGAGAAGGTTGTTGATGCATCTTTTAAAAACACAGCACGAATGTCCTGAAAACGCCGTCAATATTAGAATTTTGAACTTTCCATGCGTTCATTGTGAAACCAGCTCGCACGCGTAACTTTGAAGCTCAAAAACACTGTTTGTTAAATGTTACTTCAAAGCCGCACAAGACTAAATAACGAGTGCTTCTCAACATTCCACTTAAAGACAATTGTTATTCAAGGCAAGAATGGGAGTACTTCAAAAGACCGGTGCCTTTTTGGGGATTGCCGAATATTCCTAGTACTACTAATGACTTTAGAGGCTAAATCGTCAAAAGACGCTTCAGCGTAAAGCTTTTGTCTTGTTTACAATTCTTATTTTCATCCTGGAGCAAAGAAGAGTATGAAAGCTCCATTTTGCGAATGACTTAACAGTTTTAGGCTCAATCAGCTATCTCCGCAATTTGCGCCAAAAAATGTAGAGACGCGTGAACCATAGAAGGCCCCGCACACCAACAGCAAACTGGCGCCATTTCTGTCAAGTCAAGCTCCATTTTGCAAAGGTGTTGTCTTTTGCCTGATACTGAAGAAACATAATTGTTTGCACAGCGGGAGGTCACAGGCTTTTTTAACAGCTAAAATGCTTTTCACATTCTCAACAAAATAGAATTATTATAACTTACTTCCAGTGGCTCTCAAGTCAGAAAAACTACTTTGTCCCATACCATTTGATTATCTATTAAAGTCATGAATGATAAATTACTCCTTACCATTTTCAAGCCTAGACGCCATTTTGGCACCATAGGAGAAGTTGCCATAACAACATTGTAATTTTACATGTGAAATTATAAATTAACGCTGAAATTTCGCGCCAAAATTAAGGAGCAATTTGTCACCCATGATATTAACGTGATAATGAAAACCATGCAAAATCATGCCGCTATTTTTTTAATATAAATGCCGCAAATGTTCAAGCAGAACCCTCAGTTTATTTAGTCGCGCATAAATAGCTGACTTTTTACAACACTTGAGCTACAACATGTGTCAAATTTTAAAAGTTTAAAACCGGAACTTTTCTTGGAAAATCGTTCAAAAGTGGACTTGTAGCTTGGGTTGCCGGAGGTCAAATTTTCAGATATAGATAATCCAACTTTAATAGCTCCCCGTGAAATACAGCAGCCCTGAGCCAATCAAACCGCGGGCGTTTCTTGCGTAGTACTCGTTGCCAGTTTGAAAACCCAGCCGCATAATTTGCGAGTTTTTAAGTAATTCCCTAACCAAAAACGTACCTTTATTTCTCTTCTGTCAGTTTTTATACGTTTGGTATTGGTCCCGAGGCTTGTCCCAGTCTGGTACAGGGCGTGGCGGGAGCGGGTAGAGGACAGGCGTACTTCTTAGCGGAGGACGAGCGAATGCCAGTCAAAGTAAGTTAGACTAAGAATAACAAAATAAAAACAAAAATATAATATCTTCATCATTTAACGACCCTTTCACTTAAGTATTCAAATCCTGGTAGTATGCAGGATGCTTTTCTCATGAACCTAGTTTAATGTCCTTGCTCCTATAGCTCAGTGGTAGAGCGTCCGAACTACTAACCAGAAGGTCGTAGGTTCGACTCCTATTGAGAAAACCCGGATTTGCATTGTCCGAGTTTGCCTAGTGATAGTGCTGAAAAATACGGCAAAATTAGTATAACTAAAACATGCATTTGCTATTTCTAAGATTTTTCTTGTGTGTAATTTCACTGCTATCTCAATTCCTCTCCTCTTAGGTTTTGCAGGCACTCACGGATGCTCTTCAGCCAGCGATCACAGATCTCGAGGTCAGCTGGCACCTCCCTGAAGGTTACGACGTTATACAGACCCCGCAGTATTTACCGTTTGTGCACAATAACGAACGCTTGGTGATATACGGCATTTTGTACAGACCACCCGGGGAAGACAAAGACTCGCCCAAAACTCCATCTAAACGGAGAATGGACTGGAGCATGAGATCATTCTCAAACAGCTCCGTCAAAGTTTTTTGGTTTGAAGACGAGTGTGACCTGCTTTCCGATGACCATTCTTTGCTGGAAGTTGACGAAGACCAGCAGTTAATCGTCAATGACTTTGACAGCGACATCGTGAGCAAGAGCGAGGCAACCTTCGTTAAACAGGAATGCTTCGATGAAGATGTGGGAAGTTCGTCTGATTTTAATTTCGACCAACACACGATTGAAGCGATGGCGGACGGTCTTTTGAGGCACGCTCTCAAAGAAATTCCTGGAGACAAGAACATGTTTAATAGCAATAACGAGTCTGAGCAACCTACCGATGATCCGGAATATTGCGAGTCACATGCAGAGGCTCAGGTTGACTGTGACATCAAGTCACGTGACAAGAGAAAGGCAAAGCTCGAGATTGAAATTCCAGGTAAAGTACACGAGCTTGATAATAGTGAATCACCTCTGTTGAAGAACTTTAAGCCACTTTCTAGTCCAATAAGAGATGACATTACATTTGAGCTTGCTTTGGGTGGCTTTTTCAATGACATCAGACACGAAGCTGAAAAAACAGAGATTGGGCTCGAGGATGATGGGAAACAGACTCCACGAAAGCTTATTCGCTCTGGGGAGCGTGACAGTGGCGTTGGATTCAGTATGGAGGACAGTGATCGAAGTCAGGAGGACAGCAAAGACGCTATACCTGAAGAACACTCTGACCTGGAGAGGGAAATAGAGGATGAAGCGACAGACGATTGGGCAACCAATGTTAGACATCCTGCTTTCAGAGGATCAGAAGATATGAAAGGAGTCCCCATTAGTATTTATAAAAACAGCCAGTTTCTGGCACAACTTGGCGTCCCAGATAATTTTGGAGCTGTCAACATCCGGGGATTTGTTGGCGAGCAGGAAATTGAACAAGTCATTCCATTTCCGGTGAACCGAAGCGGTGGCTCATCAAAACGTCCCACAATTCATCAGCTACTGGGTCGCTCGCTCATCCGGGAGCTGCAGGCCTCGTTTGATTCCAAATGTTTAGAAACGGTTGAAATTATCAAGAAAATAAGCCTGCTCTCTCGAGTCTACTCCAGGCATACAGCGCTTGTGGCGCGTGACCAGTATTGCTATGACGACGAGGTCCTGAGTGCTCTCCAGTTTCCTCAAAAAGAAAGTGCTCCTTGCTATGGGTAAGTTATATTAAATGGGGCAAATATTGTTTGATTGCCGGAGTAGCATGTCAATTAGCTCCCGTTTTTACCGTGGCATAGGTGCGCTTATTTTGAGCCTCACAGCTGGTTTTCACGTTGACTCAAGCATAAAGGTTTTGACTAACGTTTACATTGCCATGTGTAAAAGCAATCCACGAGCAGCAGGTGCAGTCAAGTCCAATTCAATTAGATGTGCTTACACTACGCAAGATAACCCGATTCTAACTCGTTGAAAATTTGATGACGAGCTTTTTTTTTTTTTTTACCAAAAAAGATCAGCATACTTTAAACCGCTATTCACGCATTTCTAGATGGTTTTAAAGAATCAACGACTGCTTTCCCAAAATAATACCAAAAACAATCGTTTTGCCATCGTCTGCATGACAAAGGTTAAAAACTTACGAAGAGCTAACGAAGCATTCTTTTAATATAAATTATCGCAGAAACTTAACGTTGGCGGCTTTTTTGCATGTATCTCGTCACTCAACAGGACTCGAAGAGTTCAAGCTCTGGACCGAAACGCAGGTTTCACCGATGGACTGGGCCGCCGTCTCCCCAGTCCAGAAGGTAGTGACCAGACCATCTCGACGGAATTTGTTGAAGGTGGCGACAGCGCGTTTCCGGAACCTGAGGAGGAGCCAGTGGATTTCTACCGCCTTGAAAGAACAGGTAACATTTGTTTGAGCAATTTTCTATCAAAATCAATTCCGCCTTTGCTTTAATTTTACGTTGCTACCCTGGTTGGTTGCTGAGAGAATCTCGTACCAATGTGCTTCATCAATCAGAATTAATTGTGACTGGCGCCCTCGTATTTTCCCGCCTTTGGTGCGGGCGACATGTATTTACTTTGAATTTTGATTAGTTTGTTGAACTGTGGATATTTGCTGTAATTGGCTGCAGTCGTTTATTAAGTTTTCGTCTTAGAAAGGCGATCTATGTTGCTTTCTATTTATTTGTTAAATGATTTTTGAGTTTGTTTGTCTTCAGATATGAACAAAAAATTATTGACGTTGTTTGCTTTCTCTTAAGGTACACCCGAGAGCCAGAATGACGACAGTGGATCTAAAAAGGATTCTGATTCTCCATTCAACTCTCCCTGCAAAGCTCTCCGAAAACACGTGCCTCCCTTCTCCACGAGATGTGTGTTAGGCGAGAGACAACAAAACGGCACAAGGATAAAACCCAAGCTTTTCACGTCCGCTAGCCTTGATACCTACTACTGTCCTGGGACTAGGGAGCATTTACCTTTTGTGCGCATGATTAGTTTGCAGCTGGCCCAGGGAAGCTGGAACCTCGATTTCTCGTTTGCGGGAATTCTTGGTTTACCTATTATGGAGCTGCAAGTGGCATCACCGCTGGCTGATAATTCTGTTGTCATCGCCAATGATCTTCAAGACCTCATGGACTCGGATAAGTGCGATAACGGCTCGCAAATTTGGGCGACTGCATTGGCTTTGACATGGCTGAATCGAAAATGGTATGATTACGAGAAGGAATGGTCTCTAGCGTGGAAAAAAGCCGAGCAGTGGATGCTGGGTATCCCGTTGCCTCGCGGGTTTTCACTCGAGGATTTAAAGGCTTCTGCCTGTCAAGCCTTAATGTTGATGGAATGGGATAAAAGAAAGAGTGCGAGCGGAGCACTGTACAATGCACGGCAAGAAAAAGTAGGTGAATTGTAAGCCTTAAGTGTAGCTGTCATTGTAGGCTAGTTGATGTAAAATTAATTGAGAAAGCTGCAGTTTTGCAGAAGTAATAACAGCATCAGCAGCTTTAGTAGTGGCAGTAGCGGTAACGGTAGTAGTAGTCGTTGTAGTAGCAGTAGCAGTGGCAGTGGCAGTAGCAGTAGCAGTAGCAGTAGCAGTAGCAGTAGCAGTAGCAGTAGCAGTAGCGGTAGCGGTAGTGGTAGTGGTAGTGGTAGTGGTAGTGGTAGTGGTAGTGGTAGTGGTAGTGGTAGTAGTAGTAGTAGTAGTAGTAGTAGTAGTAGTAGTAATCGTTGTTTATGTCGTTTGTTGCTTTTGTCGTTGTTGTACTGTTTAGTAGTTTTTCAGATAAGAATCAAACGGCGTGACCTTGTCTCCTTTTTTTTTCAGACTTCAGTTACTCTTCAAGTCTGCTTCTTTAATATGGATTAGTTTGTTACTTTGTATCACCCAATTACTGTTCTATACTGACTTTTTTCAACCTTTTTTATTTTTATCCTTACAGAAGTACTCATCCCTGACTGCAATATTGAAACTTCGCAGAGGTTCCTGCAACCTGTAGTTACCAGCCAGGGGTTTTTAATGTATGCCGTATTTTCTTGAATAAACGCCGTGACCATAATAACATTTTTCGCCTTTATAAATGTGGTGGTTATTCAAAGGCGGAACTTGTTTGAAAATTGAACGCGACAAATTAAAGAAGTTTTTTTTGAACGTTTATAGCAGAAACTTTTTTTTGTCTTTACGAACACAACTACTCATTGTGCGAATTCTGGAGCCGAGAGGACTAAATGGGGGGGTGGGGGTGGGGGCATTAAAATAATATAACCTTGAGCTGACTGACAAGTTTCTAGTGCTGTTGTAGAGTTCCTTTTTCGCTGTTTTTTAGCTATATGGAGTTCCTTTAATTAAGCGCCTCATAGAAACTGCCGCGCTTTTTATGAAAGCGACATTTGCTGATCCTTTTGTCCCTTTTGCGGCGCTTATTTGAGCAAATACGGTGTACCAGAATATCTATGACAAGTATGTATTCCCTCGCTTGAAGACTCGTCCGTTAGTCCGGCGATCAGTTTTCGTGTCACGAGATGTGTTCCATTTCAACTGTTTGTTGTTGTGTCTGTCAAATTTGTGAATACAGCCTTGAGTTACGTTTCGTTTCTTACTTTTTTTTATTTCCTGAATTTTACTGCTTTCTCCATTCGGCGGTTTTCGTTCTTTGAAATTAAAATGTCTTGACCATGGAGAGGAATTCGGTTCCTGTTGTGTTTAATATCAAGTAGCCCTATATTTAGGTTGTAGGAAATAGATTGTAATAGTCCAACTCCCACAATTTCGTCAAGAAAAAGAGCGGTTGTGCTTTTTTTTCGGATGCATCTTTCTTAATTTAATCATGGGTATAAATTTACATTTGGTCTTATCGCTTCAGCCCGCTTGCAGGTGCACCTCATGTCCAAGATTTACCGCAATGATTGTCTAGAAAGTCCTTAATGACACCAAGCGGAGTTTGAGATTTCCATATAACATCGTGTTGGTCAGAATGTTGCGTTTAGGTGATACTTAAAGAATCTCACCCACCCAGTTTGCATTGCGCGCTCACGCTCTACTCACGCTCTTCATTCGCCATTTTCAGGGCCCCCGAAAATCCAAATTTTATCACCTTGATATTCCCTCCTTTATTTCGACAATTTATAGGCGTTATTTAGGTCCTCTTTCCTCTGGAATTCTTTCTATAGTTTCTGAACTATCTTTGTGATTCGCATTCGTGGAAGAAAATTCTTTCCAAGGGCACTGTGTAGTTGGTTTTCTGTCACGGTTTGTAGAAACGTCGGCCAATATGACATAAGAAGTTACACATGTCCTCTTTTTGCAACAGACGTTTTCCTGTTCATCCGGCATTCTCCTGCAGATACCACAAGTACACCAAGTTTCGGGTATATTTTGCTCTGGTTGAGGTGACGGCGGGTCAATGCCATCGCTTCCGGTTAGCATGTTTCTGGCAAATTCAAGGCTACCGCGCCCTTGACTCAGCAGCCTAATAAGAAGCTGGTCTTTATCGTCAGAAGATAGTTTGGTCACAAACTCCTACAAAAAGAAAAGACAAATGCGAGGCTTAAATAAAAATATAACTAAGCTTTTGTGTATAATACGTGGGATGCGCCGAGTCTGAAATAATTTGCATAGTAAACTAACTTCAATAGAATTTTATATCCTCGTAAACAAACCTTTATTTCGCGCTGAGAGTCCTCTACAGCTTGCCTGTGGCGGGCAAAAGCACTCGGATTTCCGATCTCCTGACCTTCCGCGACCTGGTTTTTGTAAGGTGCTTTCTTTGTACCACACTTGCAATTTGTAGAACATTTTAGGTTCGCGTTTTTGCACGGTCAGCCTGCGTATCTTGCACTTTTCTTGCGGCTGCAAGTATTTTTACAAGTGCAAACCTACAGCGAATAGAGCTGAAGTTAGTCACGGCAGTAACAACGGGTAACTGAAACGACACTAATACAAAATTTTTAGTTTGAGCGGATTCTTACCACGCGATTGCTATTGGCGTCGCTGGTACTTGGCGCAGCGACTGCGCAGGTAACGGTGGTTTCACGGCTATGAGCCCTGTTTACGGTTTTAATCGGCGATCCATACGTGTTGACCTCAGCTTCCTCATCAGAAAGGTCACTTTCTGAAAAATCATGCTCACTGTCTCCTTCAATTCGTATAACAAATGTGACCTTTCACGCTTATCTGGACCTGGCTTATCGTTGACCAAATATGGGAGCGTTATAAGCATATCCCGGATAACAACAACAACAACAAAGGCGCGCAATGCAAACTGGGTGGGTGAGATTCTTTAAACAATGAAGACACTTCGTGATGGCTCACATGAATATTCATGCCTATCATTAGGGTTCATCTGGGACATTCCTAGCACCACTTTGTTTTCTTTTTTTTTTTCTTTATTGATTTTTCAGAGTCGCTCCTTTTCATAATAAGCACAGAAATGTGGGTTTTAGCTTTGCGGTCCCCTCGCAATTTATTTCCCCATTATAATATCGATTTAACCCTGTAATTACACCTTCTATTTCCTTCCTCGCTCCCCGTTTTATATCACAGTACAGCTTTTATATTAATGCTTTGAATCATTATAAAATCCATTTAAGTCAATAAATTAGGGTTGATAACAAGGTTTATTTAATTTTACATCATTGAATACAGTAATTGGTTGAATTTCACACGTTGATGTCGTAATATAATCAGCTTGTAACGACTCAGCTGCCCGAGCCGAGGATTTAAAATCTGTTAAAGAAAATAAATATGCCTGGAAAGACTTTCCAACGTAAACACAAGTGAATAAACTCTTAACCCTATGCCCTGATTTTTCTTACTATGTTTTGTTTTAAATGGCATTTAAACCAACCCAATGGAGGGTTCCTTGGTGTTGTGGAAAGTGCAGCCTGTAAGTAGTACCTTGAGTCAGGGTTTCGCGCTTTGCTTGCTTGCTGCTCGTATATCCCTGCGAAAAGAGCCTGCAACCAATGTGTGGTGTTGACAGGATGTTTTCAAATAAATCCAGCAATTATTGCCTTCTTAGGTAAAACAATAGATATAGAGAAACTCTCCAACTCTGAAAGACAAATGTTTCGGTCAATGGATCTACTCAATTCTGAACACTATAAAATGTGCAAAACTAGAACAATAATAATAATTCGCGTCTCTAATATTTCGCACGTTATAACGTAAACCGTTGTAGCGGGAGCCGATTAGTAATCGGCTCCTGGTTGTAGAAGTTCCACGTGAAGGCAAATTTGCACTAACATATCACACTCTTAGATATCGAAAGCCTGATCTCTTCATCTGACTGGAAGGGTTTCATTCCTGATACATGATCGCTTTCCCGGCTTTAACCTCAAGGGGGCTGTCAGAACAACTACTAAAAATTTATAGCGGCAAATTATTGAAGAAAACACTACGGGGTACCAAAGTACCCTTTTTGGGGCGTGGCCCGAATTTCTCATATGCACCAATTACAAAACAGGCATTGGATTAAATATATTGAAATATCTTGAAAGGCTGGTCATCAAATATGAAATGTACTGAAATAAACTGAAGTGTGTTGAAAGACTGGTCATTAATAAAACATGAAAGAAACCCTATGGGGTACCAAAGTACCCCTTCTGGGGCGTGGTCCGAATCTCTCATAGGGTACCAATTATAAAACAGACATTGGATTAAGTACATTGAGAGACTGATCATCAACAAAACACTAGTTGCTGCATCCAAGTCACTCTTGGCAGGAAACCATTAATAGTCGACTCCCGCTTTGGTCAATTTCGCGTCACACTGTAGATATCGTGTTTCTTGTCTCTTGGACTGCGCTAGGCGAAACCACCGTCCAAAGTTGATTGAGATGCTTCCATTTCCTCCAAAAAGCGCTTCTCTGAGTAAACCACTGATAGAAGTAACGAATTCGCAAGATAATCATGACCCCACAAAGAACGTAAATGGCACTAAATACAACGGTGGTTTCCAGCTCCTTGGACTTGACCAAAATTTGAAAAATGCAGAAACCGAGGATCGTAGAAACACTAAACACAGTTACAAACAAATACCACAAGTCCACTCTACTGCACGGTCCCAGGGAACCATGGGGAACACGCCACTGTCATGAGAGAAAACAAAAATCAATGAATATATATCCTTTTGATATTTACCCGCAGCATTGGTTATAGCAGTCAGGCTAGTGGGACCGAGCAAATAACTCAAATGAAACATAAGGCTTTTTTCCCTGTTTCTCTGAGCGCTATGCGATAACTCACGCTTTGATCGGCCTCTACTCATTGCCTACTCGTTGTTTCAATTCGTTTGCATTTCTATTTCTCTCGCATCCGCGCGAAAGGTCTGCGGCAAGAAGACAGACTGCTCGTAGCCTTAGGGCAGAATTAGTTAACACGTGTATTGAAAACAGAAATTTCTAGACTCAACAATTGATTTGGGTAGTAGTAAGACGTTGCCTAGTTTTAAGACATCTAAAAAAAATAAATGAAAGGAATGAGTGCTTGACACGGGTTGCACAGACTTTTCTCCTGTTTTGAATGTATTCAGTCTTCTTAAGCTTTATATGTTAACGGTACTTAGAAGGCCGGCCAAACACAGGCTATGAAACCAACCCGCTATTCAATTCGGAGGGTTAAGATGAATAATTGGTGTTCATTATTCATGCTCGGAATTTTTCATCATTCAAATAAAAAATTATTCCGTTGAAAAAATGTACTCATTGTAGACATTGTAATCAATTAATCCGTTATTCCGCCCCACAAATTGGAAATTATTCCATTATTTCAACAGTAAATTTCCGTTTTTTTTTTTTTGTTCATTTATTCCTCTTCACACCCAGACACTCCATTGTTATTCCAGTGATTAGCGGTTGTCACTAGACGTCAGATATCAGTTTCTATGTTGTAGTTCAATTTTTTCCTTGGTTCAAATTTTATTTTCCTTTGTTTTCTGGTATGGTAATGTGTGATAATGAGTTTGAAACAAAGGAAAATAAAATTTGAACCAAGGATAAAATTGAACTACAACATCCACCTAGCGCAATGCCAACACAAAATATTCCGGGTACCATATTAAAAACAAAGCAAAGCACGTGGTACCAGATTTTTTTTTTAGTGACATGACCTGTAACAGGTTAAGACCAAAATTTAAAGCAAAGGTAGATACATGTACATTTAAATCTTTATAGAACACCTTCTAACAAAATGCATTGTTTACGCAAATTTGTTCTTCTGAAATATTCATAACGCATTGCAGCTGAGTTTGTTTAACCATTCTAGCCAAAATAAGCTCGATTATTGTAGCATAATATTTAACAAGTTCAAGGCGAAAAAAATATTAAGAATCGAAAACTATTAGTAAAAACTGTTGCCGTCGAACAAAATAATGCAACATAAAGAAATATTCATAGTAAAAACCTGATTTAAACTCCATTTTTTGATGGCAAAATTAAGGAAAGATATATTTTTCGCGCACTTTACTACAGTTTTAGCCAATGACTAATTTCCAATTTGTTAAACGTTTTTCTTTTTCAGCACAGCTGGGTTTCCAAGCTGTAGGACTGCAGCAGCTAACAGGAGATATTTGCGTTTTAAATACTGGTAGTTTCAATACTACAGTGACAAAAAGACAATTCCTAAAGGCGAACGACCGGAAGTGCACTCTAAAGTCACGCAATCCAATCATATAACCACAAAGAGGGGTTGAATTTATTCTTTTTTGAACTGCTTTATTTTTGGCTGAGCAACAAGTGAGCCATCTGGCATCGACAGAAAAGCCTTGCCTTGCCGATGTTCAAAGAAGCTATGGCGCTTATTAAAACCCAAGGTATCAAACAGCGCTAATTTGACCAACCGTAGAGATTCTTTCCCAAATCTCTCCTAGAAACAATTAACCAACTAACTGGTCACTGCAATATCTCCCGTGTGAAATCCAACGCAAAACGCAACTAACAGAAATGGTGCAGCTGATTAGGTTCGACGAAATCCAAACAAACCTATCAGTTAAGTATACCCGTGTCTGAAGTAGCCTCATAGATTTTAAAAGGTAACTCAAGCGTTAACGAGTAAACAAAGGGATGATAAAATAAAAGCCGTCAGCGTGGGAACCATGTGTGTGACTTGTTAACCCGTGGTTAAATTTCCAATAGGTCGCCCACATTAAAAATTTTATCACGTAAGTAAAACTGCTCTACCTACCTCCCTCATGGGTTTTGTTGTCTTCTTGATAAGAACAAGATGGGAACACAGATCGCATGAAGAAGTGTGAGAGATTTGGAACCATTTTATAAGACAACTTTGATGTACCCATTTGGCTGAGCCGGAGCACTTGCACGGACTTATCAAATTTTCGTCTCCATTGCTTTGGCAAATGCGGCATTCGTCCTCCATACTGCCTACGCAGCCGGCTTTTTGACACTTGCCAATGGTGACTAGTTCTACTTCCTCTCTGCATTTACAAAGGGATCCGGTCGGATTTTCATGTAATCCGGTCTCGGTCATTGATGTCACTTCGTCAGGAAATCTTTCTGGTGGTTGAACTTGGGAAAAGCTCAGCGGAACAAGAGCTTCTACTCCAGTTGATATGTCTCCTGCCGACGTGACATTGTCGTTTGTTTGCCTTGCATGGACATTGTCATATACAGTGGAATAACTGTCTCGAAATGTATTTTGATTCACGCTTCTATTTGCCTCTTCCATCTTCAGTGCATTTCAGTTTTCAGCTGTGAAAATTTCAAAGAAATTAATTATTAGTTCCCTGGTTGTGGACTGGATAATCACATGTACCAACCACCCGATATACAAAGTCGCTTAAGTCCGAGAAGTTTCTAGTTGGGTCTTCATTGTAGGTTTGGTCAGTAGCGAAGTAGCTGTGTCAACTTCACCTGCAGTCCGTGGATTTGCCAAGCCCGAAGGCCTCGTCACCTTTTACAAAAAAACCTTCACTGCTTGTAAGTAAGAGATTTCTTTGCTGTTCAGTGTCTACAACCTAGGTGGCAATTTAGCAACTTTGAATTGTTCTCACGGCCTTTGTTTTCACGGCAGATCGAGGTGTTTCACACGGTTACTAAGACTTGTGATTGGTTGAGACAAAAAACCGGAACTGAGCTCCCCCACTCCGCGAAACAAGCATCAAAATCATAAGGTAATTGTTTCTATATTGTTATGTTGTCAAAGCAATGCAAAACGTTTAAACTTTGAGGATAAAACAAATGGACACTCAACACGCACAGAAAAGTCTTCACGTCGACGGAAAATGAGCGAGGAATTCTCGGGCAAGTCATTTCCGGTTGTACTTTGGGCGGTTATTTCAAGAAACTGAAAGCTTACAGGTAACCCCAAAACAAAGACTTCGGATTTTGCCCCTGGCAAAAGTAGATTTTGTCCTCACTGGGGATCGAGCCAAAGGCTCCACATTTTACTCCAAGCAAAGATTTTTGAGATGATTTTTCAATTACCGTAAACTAATTTTCGTCCCTTTATAAAGAAAATTCGATGAAGTTGGTTGCTAAACGGATCGCTTCATCTTTTTATTCTCTCGATGCGCGTGATATTCTCAGTCTCCTGGATCAAGATGACACTTGAAAGCACTTGACCAAATTTCACCCCGTCACTGTAGGTGTGTGACGATAAACGACGCGAACCTTCGAATTCAGCTTGGCCTACAAATATAATAAATTGGGCGACATGATCATATTCTGAGGGTGTTTCAACCCTTCAGTCAGTCAATTTGCAAGTCGTTGATGTGAAAATTCGAGAACGACCTCATATACTTCCTAAACGCAATTTGTTTTAGGGATTCTCGCTCTTTTCTTTTTTTCTCCCTTTTTGGTTTTTGTAGTCCGTTCCAAGAATTTTATTGTTTACTTTAGCTCAGTCATAAATTGACCACAAAATATCATAAACCAAACAACACGTGCATCCGTTAAGACCATGTACTTAAACCAGAACCCTGGATTTTGGACGATGGACGATGGACGATGGACTGTGGACAGTAGAAAGCTAATAGTAACTCAAGATAGTCACGCGATATAGTCACGTTAACTCAAGATGGTCACGCAATGTAGTCATGCAAAAGTGAGCAGACGAGGATTGTTCAGTTGATTTCTCCAGGGACTGGTTCCAGGGACGGCGGAGCCGGGGGGGCTGGGGGGGCTTTAGCCCCCCCACTTTTGAGGAGGATGACATTTTATTTTGCTTAAGCTACAACTTTATGCAAGCCTCGTCGGGAACTTTTCGCGTTTACGTATTTTTAACATTTTCTCAGCGTGTGCTTCCTTCCCACAGACGGGAAGCTTGTGTCCAAAAACCGCAGGTTAGCGTTGGAGACCGGAAGGCTGAAGTACCTTTCATTTTACGCTTTATCCAGGCTAATTATTTCGAGAAGTATGTCGCGGAGAATGTTGTAAATACGATTTCCGAGACTCTAGACCCCCCTACCAACTCGCGCCTCCGGCGCTCGTTTTCAGCCCCCCCACTTCAAAATACGCTCCGCCGTCCCTGGGTTCACGGGTTCTTCCTGTACTGTGGTGTACTGACACGTAATTGCTCATAATTTTATATTTGCGTGCCATATTTTGTCTGCATAAAGGAAACTTCAGATAGTAAACTTTTGCTTTATTTCAGATAATAACAATTTTTTTTATTTGAACATAAACGGCCTCCATGAGTCGATTTATGCAAAATTAGTATACCAGGGGAATCCAGATTAGGCTTCTGAGCCTCGACTCTATTCTTTTGTTCTTGCACAATTCGATAACTAGCCTAGTGCCATCATCCAAAATGTCTATTCTCTGAGGATGACAGAAGGTGGAGTCTCAACCCTGATCATGATCAGATGACAAGGGAAATGATCTGTAATGACACTTAACGTCGAAAATCCTGAAAAGTACGAGATGTTGTTTATGAAGCGGTGTAAGCAATTGTTTTACGTGACTATGAATATACAATAGCGATGGCATAAAATGTGCTCAGCTTAATAAAGGAAGGTGTTGTGTGACAGAAACCTCGTCTCAAGGGCACTTTTCCCTGTAGCTGAGGAATATTATATCGTTCGCCTAAAATTGGGAATAGAACCCATGAAATAGCCCTTGTAGAAATACACTGAACAAACCTTATTTTGTCCAAAAAATTGAAATTTTGTGTCTTTTGAAACTGTAATGCTTCAGTCAGCCATTCATTTTTTCTCCCCACCCCCAACAAAGAAAATCTCGTCGTACATGAACTATAGCTCATGTATGACTCGATAATAGAAAATTCAGTTTTTCATGAAAGTTATCGAAACAAAAGATGACTCGTATTTATTCCATTGGTTTTCTCGTGAGAAACCTAATATATGTGAGCTTGTATTTCTGAAATTGGATACAACGGCGCCTGGAAGCAATCCATTATCCAGGTAAGATTTCCGTACAGGTACCTACTTCATTATGCATTCTGTAATTATACTATTTCGTTCTTCGAACACAAGAAATATTTGCACGTGCGTTACACCAGCCAAAACAGCATCAGCATGCATAATGAGTAGGGACCTGTGCGGAAATCATTCCGCAATCCATATGTAAAGTTCACAATCCCGGCCTGTGGCTGTCATCTTGAAGAAATCAAAGAGAAGTATAAAATACATTTCGAACAAATTTCTTTTAAGAGTTGCGCATTCCTGGAGACATGATGTGTGAAAACGGAAAACTGTGGTCCCTTGGAAAAGACTGAAAAAGTTGTTTTTCCTATTCCTGAAGCTGAGCATGCAAACAGGCGAAGTTCCGACACAGGCTTGGTTCAAGAATATAAATTTTTTATTAATTATTCGGCAATGTTTAGCATTTTACGTGTGGAATTCGCTGCATCCATGATTAAAGTTTTGAGTTATTTGTAGAACTCGAATTGTGTCGGTGATTCTCAAAGTTTTCTACGTTATTTTTTGTTTGTTTGTTTTAGTTCTACAAAAAATTTATATCGGAACCGTGCAAGTACGTGTGAAGTGTTTTGTACCTGTGAACAAGAGCTGAATCTTTAGCCCGCATGGCGGTTGAAAGCCGGACTCAGGAGTTTCACAACAGGGTCAACAGAGTACAAAAATGTGCACAAAGAAAAAAAATATCCTCAACAAAAAATACATCCATATACTGAAAACTACGTCCTTCTGTTATGTTTAATTCTTCCATGCTGCTTCAAGCCATTTCAATGCCAAACAATAAGCGACAGACTAAGCGAAAAAAAGCATAAACTGAAGTAAACTCATTAAGAAATAAAAGAGAACAGTATTTCAAGGCTTGCTAGATTTGTTTCATACTCACTGTGAATAGAGATGTCAGAGTAACTAAATATGGGCAAGTTCGCTTCAGGTGACTCAAGTGTAACTGAAGGGCGTTAAGAACACTGTAAACGCACTATGGCCTTTGCTTTCTAATAATGCATGTACCAGAACCTTCATTGGTTGGCATGGTGCCTTAATTTATCTTAAAAGTGAAACATTTCGAGCTGAAATGCCTTCAGATTAACATAAAGGTAATCTCTTAAGATTATATATATAGCTTTCCCTTGATTACCATTCTGCGCCCTCCGTTAATGATGCGAAAAGTGTCTCTGTAAGTTTTATTCCTCTCCGCATAATCCGGCTGAAATTTAAGAATACAGCACCACGCTCCGCATCTAAGTAACAGAGTGATGTACGCTGTTACTTATCTTATAAAAGGCAACAGGGTTAGACACAGAGCTGTACAAAAGAACAAGGAAATAAACGGCATTTTAATTTCTCTATTCACGCTGTCAGCTGAAGAGTGCTGATTACCTTGTTTAGACGTCTGTAGCAGCTGTTCATTGTTGCCAATTAGCGAGCATTTCCCCAACATAAGTAGCTCCCACGAACCACGACAGATGCCACGGTTTTCAAGCTCTTGGATGAATACCTTGTCAACAAGAATCCTCTTCTGGTGAATACTAGTTTACAATACTGGAGTATCTGATATGGTCGGAAACCACTATGTGATGGGGTTTTCATTTCCAAAACCTTCGTTTCGGGTTTTTATATTCTTAATTACCGCGAAAACGGTTACCATGGTCACTGTAACGAGAGGGATAGGCCTGGGGTCGAAGCATTTGGTAAGTACTTGGTGTAGGCTGGTTTGAGAGGTTCACCCATAAAAAGAGTGGTCTGTGTTATAACTATAGTCGCCAAACTTGACCTCGGCTGTACTCGTGCCGTACTCATCCTTAGAAATACTTCAGTGTTCTTAATCATTCCTAGCTCATGCTCACTGAAGTGTCCTTGCTACAGTATGTGAGTGCCTACACCAAGTACTTACCGAACATTTAAAGAAGGACCGCTTGAGAGCTTCCGGTTGTAACGCAGAGACCTTACGCAACAGGACGGCTGGAAGACTCAGGACGGCATAATGACGAAAAAATGTCGCATAAGAATGGGAATGCACAGTCCAGCCGTCCTGTTGCGTAAGATCTCCAGTATGACAAATGGCACTCTTTCCTTCACCGCCACTGTAAATCTCATCCATCTTAGGCGACGCGAACCGCAAATGCCCAACTCAGAGGGGGACTTCCATATGGAATGGACGGGGATGCTCGTCGTGTCGCTTAGGGGTGTAAATTTCGGATTTTGATCTCGCTTAGGGTGTTCTGGGCAAAATGTCATTATTTTTAGCCGTCAAGGTCTCGTTAAGGGTTGCACGCGAAGAAATAATAAAACAGAAAGAATTTCGATTCTTTCTATTTACTCAATTCATATAAACAAACTGGTCTCTTTCAGGGGTCTGTATAAGCTTCGGCCACGCCCAGATTGGTCTCTTTTCCCTAAAAGAGACCAATCTAAATTAAATTCAAAATTTCCGACGAGCATCCCCGTCCACTTCATATGGGATTCCCCCCCGGATGCCCAATATCAAAGGGCTTGCTATCTTTGTCTTATTCTAGACATTGCCTCCTGTTGAAACTCAAATAATTCCACGCCTGCCTTCTTTCAGTCTTGTGATCGTTACATTTAGGGATGGGCGTTTTTAAATACGGTGTCCTCCGCGTTCTTACCCGGGGGGGAATACTCCCAGAAAAATCGGGTAGGAGTGTGCGGTCCGCTTCCCAAAATCATTACCCTATTAATTAGGACCAAAATCTACGATTTCCCTACCCTATTTTTCTGACCAAGGATTTATACCTATGTATGGCCTGACCCTTGAATCAATGTCCTGTACATGTTTCAGACCTGCCTTATAATCATTTCCATAGCTCAGACCAATGCCTACGTTTCAGGCTGCTTTTGTTAAGTACGATACAAGACTGCATGTGCAAAGTTTCGAGCTCAGAATTACACGCTATAACGCGAGTTACATAATGTGCCGTTATAACTACAAATACATACTTACCTCACGGACACGCGCGGTTGCCGTAAACATAATTTGTGAAGGGTTTTTGGAAGGGTCTGAATAGGGGTACCTCCATAACACTAAACGTTTTATTTTTTGGCTTTAACAATAACATTAAAAAATTCTATAAAACAGTAATTTTTTTTTCCAGAAAGAAGCAAAAACGGCTCCGAAAAGGCCAATATTAGTTTTCAATATTATCAAGGGGTTTTTGGCCATTTTACGATGATTCCGGATTATTCCGGATTATTCCGGATTATTCCGGAAGATTTTCGAAGGCTGCCGTACATTTCTAAAGACTGTCGAACATTTTCGAAGATTAACGAAGCGTTCCGACCATTGCCGAAGATGTCCGAAGATGTTGGAGACTGGACAGTATAATATTTACCTCGTTTTTATTGTAATTTAAATCGGTACTTAAAATAACATTTCGAAACCCAATCAGAGACAGTCTTTTGACAGAAACCGGAGATTGTTATGTGACCCTTAAGTAATACAAGAACTTGATTTAAGTGTGTGTAAACTGAGAGAGACGGAGAACCGAGATCGAGAGCGTATGATAAGACATACATTTGAATAAACAACCAAAAAACTCATTGTGACTTGTGGAGAACGCAGCTTGAGGGAGGCAGGCATTCTTCACAAAGAATCGTCCAAACACTTAACAATATTTTCTTCGGAAACAGTAAACATTAAGAAATTGGCCAATTTAACAGCAAACACTAAAAATTATGCGAAATTAACACCAAACATTAAACCCCATTCAGACCCTCTTTTGTTGCTCGTCTTATCTAGCCTGCGTAGCAAGCGTTGAACGGGGGAGGCAAAGCGCAGATGGAAGGAGAGAGGCATGATGAAGAGGTAGCTTCTTATAAAAAAAAAGAACGAATTTTAACTAGAGTGCAAAAATCGATACCCTATAGTAGTAGTGATAAGCGGATTCTGGGACAATAGGACAATCGGAAATTTTTTGAAAAATGCGGAAATTTTTTTTTAAAATTAACCAAAGATTTATCAGAAAATTTGCCAGAGATTTGCCTGAGATTTTGCCAAGCCGATACCAAGCCGATACCAAGCCGATACCAAGCCGATACCAAGCCGGTGCCAAGCCGATACCAAGCCGATACCAAGCCGGTGCCAAGCCGATACCAAGCCGATACCAAGCCGGTGCCAAGCCGATGCCAAGCCGATACCAAGCCGATACCAAGCCGGTGCCAAGCCGTTGCCAAGCCGATACCAAGCCGTTGCCAAGCCGATGCCAAGCCGATACCAAGCCGTTGCCAAGCCCCACCAAACCTTATACTACACCCTCCCTTTTCCAACATCCAGAATAAGTCTTGCAAAGTTTTTACAAAGTTTGAGGAAAGTGGATGCGGAGAATTCGATATCCCTATCCAAACCCACCCCTGCATAAGTATCCGCAAAATAAAATTTGAATTTTAATATTAGTTTAAAGAATAAATTATGAGAGCATAAATGGAAGAGTTACAAAAGAAAAAAGTTGCGGAATTGAAAGAACTTGCCCGCGTACATATTGGTAGGGGATTTTCTAATTTGAGACGTAAACAAGAACTAGTTGAAGAATTGAGTAATATTCCAGAAGTTATGGAAGAGATGCGTAATCTGCAGAGACAAAGACCTATTCTTGATGAGCCAATACCTAATATTGTTACCAAAATTCTAAAACCTAAAAAAACAAAACCCCCCAAAATTCCAATTAAAAATTTGGAAAGCAGAGTAGAAAAACCATTAATTAAAGATATTAACGAGTTTGCAGATTGGATACAATCTTATATACCAGAACCTTACAAAAAGATTGTAGACAAACGAATAGAAAGTATGAAGGAAGAGTTTAATAAAATATTTAAACGTTTTAATCAAAAAGAAAATTTGGGTGAAAAGGCTAATCAAATAAGAAAACGTTTTACACCAAAAGAAAGTCTGAAGGAAAGATTTACACGAACGTTTAAAAAACCAGTCACTGAATATGGAAAAGAATTTTTCACATTTAATGAGCAACAAACAGCATTAAAAGGTTATCTGAAAACTTTTAGGATAGATGGAAAGAAGGGGTATGGACCCGCAGAGTTTTTAAATAATATCAAACCAAAAGTTCTTGATCTAATTAACCAGAAAAAGAAACCGATCAGGGTGAAATTTATATTTTCGTGTAAGTTTATAAAAGAGAATCCCGCTACAAGACAGATTGATGTAAACTTAGGATATTTTCATTCACAAGTAGAAACGATTACATTATCAACTGATTTTTCTGAATTATTCGATACTATGGTAAATCGTTTACTTGAATTGGTTGCAAAGTTTCAAAATAAAGGTTCTAATTGGCAATTCGATCAAGTTGAATACTTTGATATCAACATTGACCCCTTTGAACCTTTTGTTGGAAGTTCATATATTGAATTACCACCAATATTAGCAAAAAAGAAGGCTATTATAAATGTTAAGAATGAAAATGATCACGAGTGTTTTAAGTGGGCTGTAACCTCTGCTGTTTACATACAAAAAATTCATCCAGAAAGATTAAACAAGCAAATGATAGAAAACTCAAAGAACTTCGACTGGTCGGGAATAGAGTTCCCATCTTCATTAAAACAGATTGATAGGTTTGAAAAGCAAAACCCCTACTACACGATTAATGTCTACGGATATGATAAAGATGATATATACCCACTAAGAATAAGTAAAAAACAAAAAGGATATTTAATTAATCTACTTTTAATATCAGAAGATGAAAATAATCATTACTGTTGGATAAAGAATATGAGTAGATTGTTAGCTGCAAAAGTTAGTAAACATAAATCTAAGATGCACTTTTGCTCTAGATGTCTAAACGCATTCCAGTCAGAAACTTCATTAGAAAAACATCTAGAATACTGCAGCACAAATAAAGAAGTTAAGATTGTTTTGCCTAAGGATGAAGATGGTAGCCCAAAGTTTATTAAATTCATTAATTATAATAGAAAAATGCGCGTGCCTTTTGTTATATATGCAGACTTTGAGAGCTTTACAGAGAAAATAAACACATGCTCTCCGGACATTCGTAAAAGCTTTACCAAACAATATCAAAAGCATACACCATCAGGCTTTTCTTATTACATAGTGTTTTTTGATAAAGAGTATGAAAATGTTTTTAGAGAATACACAGCCAAATCGCCAGATGAAGATGTAGCGCAAATATTTGTAAATAGTTTAGAGGCGGTTATCAAAAAAATTTACAATGATTTTAGATACAAAAAGAAAGTTAATATGACTGAAAACGATAAAATAATACACAGCCTTGCAACGCACTGCCACATTTGTGAAGAAAAATTAGGAGAAGATAAGGTAATAGATCACTGTCACCTTACAGGAAAGTATAGAGGAGCAGCTCATAATGAATGCAACTTAAATTATAGGATTCCAAAGTTCTTCCCGGTAATATTTCACAACCTATCTGGATATGACGCTCATCTTTTTATCAAAAACCTTGGTACAACAAAAGGTAATATTAACTGCATACCTAATAATGAGGAAAAGTATATTTCTTTCACAAAACAGATTGTGGTTGATACATTTACAAATAAAGAAGGTAGGCGGGTTGAAGTGAAGCGAGAAATAAGATTCATAGATTCATTTAAATTTATGGCAAGCAGTCTTAGTAATTTAACTGATAATCTTACAAAATGCGGAAAGTGCGAGGCATGCAAACCTGGAGATTGTATGAAGAAATACATAGAAAATGGGAAGATTGTTAAATACAAAGGCATTGGTAATTGCGAAAAATGCAAGAATTGTAAATTAGCGAAAAGTAAATGCCTTTCACCAACAGATAAAAACATGTGTGAAACTAAAAAGTTTTTCAAAGGTGAAGAATTAAAGTTATTGTTGAGAAAGGGAGAATTTCCTTATGATTGGTTTGACAAATTCGAAAAACTAAATGAAAACCAACTTCCACCAAAGGATGAATTCTACTCTAAACTAAACGATGAAGAAATAAAAGAAGGCGATTACCAGCATGCTCAAAATGTATGGAAAACCTTCAACATGAAAACAATGAGAGAATACCACGATCTATATCTAAAGACGGATGTGTTACTTTTATCAGACGTATTTGAGAATTTTAGGGATGTTTGTCAAAAGAATTATGGTTTAGACCCAGCTTGGTATTATACAGCGCCAGGACTAGCTTGGGACGCTGCATTAAAGTTAACAAAAGTTAATTTGGAGCTTTTAACCGACATCGATATGCTGCTTATGATTGAGAAAGGCATTCGGGGCGGTGTATCTATGATTTCTACTAGATATGGGAAAGCAAACAACCCATACATTAAAGAATATGATCCTAACCTGCCCAAAACGTATATAGAATATCTTGACGCTAATAATTTATATGGTGGAGGAATGAGTAACCCACTACCCACTCACGGTTTTGATTGGGTGCCTGAGGAAGATTTTAAAAATTGGAAAAATATTCCGTGTATACTAGAGGTTAATTTAGAATACCCAAATCACCTTCATGATCTTCACAATGATTATCCTCTAGCCCCAGAAAGACTTGTAGTTAATAAAGTGGAGAAATTAATCCCAAACCTGAACAATAAGGAAAAATACGTTGTTCATCATAAAACACTAAAACTTTATGAAAGTTTGGGATTAAAAATAACAAAGATTCATAGGGGTATTACATTCAAAGAGTCAGCTTGGTTAAAACCATATATTGACTTGAATACAAATCTAAGATCAAAAGCGAATAACGACTTTGAAAAAGATTTCTTCAAGTTAATGAATAACTCTGTATTTGGTAAAACAATGGAAAACATTAGAAATAGGGTAGACATTAGATTAGTTACAAATCAAAAAGATGCGAAAAAATTAATATCAAAACCTAATTATCAACATCGTACTATCTTTTGTGAAAATCTTGTGGCCATCCACATGAAGAAAACAAAGTTAGTATTCAATAAACCAGTTTACTTAGGCATGTGCATTCTTGATCTAAGTAAAACAATAATGTACAACTTTCATTATAATTATATTAAACCTAAATACGGCGAAAAGGTTAAATTGCTTTTTACAGATACTGATAGTCTCGCATATTTGATAGAAACGGAAGATTTCTACAAGGACATTGCCCCAGATGTGAGGGAAAGGTTTGACACTTCCAATTTTCCTAAAAACCATCCATCAGGTATTGAGGTGGGTATAAACAAAAAAGTCATCAATATGTTCAAAGATGAGGCTGGTGGCAAACAGATAGCTGAATTTGTAGGTCTAAGAGCCAAGTTATACTCATACAGGATGGATGGAGGTGAAGAGATAAAAAAGGATAAAGGTGTAAAGACATCAGTAGTAAAAAAGACAATAAGCTTTAATGATTATAAGGATTGCCTATTCAATAAAAAACCGCAAATGAGACAGATGAATGTATTTAGAAGTCGTTTGCATGATGTTTATACCGAAACAATTAATAAAGTTGCACTATCTGCTGATGATGACAAGAGAATAATTTGTGAAGATGGAATAAATACTTTTGCATACGGGCATTATAGTCTCAAAACAGAATTGGGCGGAAGTTCTGTATCATAAGGAATAACTTGCAATTCTTCCCTTACAAATCCACGCCTCGGGCCATCCAATAAATAATATAAAACCGGCTGATTAGGTGAAACGACGCTGCGCGTAATATCATAAACTTTGATACTCCAAATGGGATCTGTTGCTCTTCTTTTTTCCCCACCTTCAAGTTCGCCAGGAGATAATAGATATCTAACTTTAACACCAGGAGGTAATCTATCCTCATCAAGACCCACAACTCTATGATATCTTTTGGTTTCAATATCAACCTCCTTCTGTTTTATAGTTTTATCGGGCTCTTTACCAGTTATTCTCGTTGGTGTATTATTCAAAGTTTTCAAAATAGCTGGTAATCGTTTAACCCATACTCTAGACCTTTCATCACTAATCATTTCTTGTGCATATTGATGACTAAATAATCTTTCACCTAACATTCTGTTTGCGTTTTCTACAAACGCCTGAGCTCTATGATTTCCGGCTTCACTTCTCTGTATTTTCACATTATGATAATTCATAAGTTTGGAAACTTCGCCCATAAATTCTTTTCCAGGATCAACCATTAATGTTTTTGGATATTTTAACTTTCTAGAATATATTTTTTCAAAAGCATTTGAAATTTCTCTACTTTCTTTTGTGGCTAATGGCTCAGCATCTTTATATCTTGATGCCACATCAACCACAACTAATGCATATTTAAATGTTTTTCTTCCAACGCTATCATGCGGTAAAAATAATAAATCTGCTTGATGAATCTGATTTGGTTTATCCACAGTCCAGTGTGGTCTTGGTATATACTTGGGAGCCGGAAGATAAATTTGCCATATTGCTTGTTTTTCTAACCATTGTTTTGCTTCATCTTCACTTACTTTCGCCTTCTCAGCTAATTTAGGAATTGCAGAATATCCTTTCCAATATCCTTCAGTTGAATAATATATTTTTGATATCTTTTCGTTACTCATTTAAGGATTAACCAAAGTATCTTATAAATTATAATGGAGGAAGAAAAAATAAATTTTAGCGAATACCAAATTAATATGATGAAAAAAATTATAATTTCAAAAATTCACAATATGGAAGATGGTGATGAACTTTTTAATGTAATGCTTGTAATTGAAGGAGTAAGAGAAAGTTTAGTAAAATATATTGAAGAATTAGATAATAAAAAAAAAAATACCAATTCAGATGCCTATGAGGTTTAAAGATTAACCAAAGTATCTTATAAATTACAATGACGTCTGAAAAAATTAATCCAAACAGAATTCCTAGAGAGCCATTTGGTTTGAAAGCAGAATCAACAATGAACCGAATTACTCTCAATCCATCCTCAGCTAGCCCCGGAGAAACATTATATATAAATATTCCAAAACTTTCTGAGAATTTAGTGATTGTACCAGGAAGTGTATCTTTATTATTTGACTTGGATGTAGATGGGCATGCTAATAACACACTCGTGAATAATGTAGGTAGTAATCTTGTATCTAGACTTAGAGTTCTTTTTGGTGGTGAAACATTACAGGATACTCAAAGATATGATCTTTTTCAAACCTATCATGACTTATTCTTAACAGACGAAGAACGCGAAGATAGATTAAAACAAGGTATTTCTTCTGAAAACATGAGAAAGCTAAGGACAAATGCGGGTGATAAGAAAACACAAGATGTTAAGGCAGTGACTCTTGCATCAGTACATAACACCAAGTATCGCATACCACTAAACCATCCTATTCTAAACGATCATGGAGTTTTTTACCCAAAAGCTCTAGATCATCATCTAATATTTGAGATTACACTTGCTCCAATTAATGATATTGTTGTTTATTCCGACACTACTAAGACTCCATCTTATTCAATCAAAAACCTTGAGTTAGAATATTCTTCCATTTCAAGCGAATATTTGGCTCGCGAGGCACAAGCAGCTTATCAAGTCGGCAAAGGGTTTTTTTATGAAAATGTAACTCTCCATAAAACTTTTACCTTTTCCATAGGCGGTGATGGTGTTATCAATCAGCATATTAATCTACCTAGAAGATCAATGACTGGGATATTATGTTTGTTTACATTACCATTCGCAGCAGGAGCACGTAACTCTGAATTTTTTTACAATCCAGGTATAACCTCGATCAATATAGATGTTGATGGCGTGCCAAATCGTTTATATTCTAAAGGAATGATACCATCGGATCTGTGGGAGTCGGTAAAGAAACGTTTCGGAAGAGATGGCGTAAAGGAAAAAGATTTTTATGCTGATAAGTTTGCTCTTTGGGTTGATATGAGAACTCACCCAGATAATGGTATTCATGGAGGTGGTCTAGCATTAAACAATACACAAGATGGTGTAAAACTAGAAATTAAAAGAAAACAAAGTGGATCTGGAACTATAACCTGTCATATGTTTGTTGTAGCTGATGCAATGATGGAGATTATGAATTCAGGTTTACGCTCCATTAAGTACTAAATTTAAAAAAATATTATGTTATGATACAAAAAATCATGGAAGAACTACGAGAAAAAATACCATTCCATTGTATCATAACCGGACCAACAAATTGTGGAAAAACAAAGTACCTCATTAATCAGCTAAGAGGACCATTCCGAAAAATTTTTGATTACATTGTTTTAATATGCCCAACTTATTCTAAGAATAAAACCTATCATAATTTTGCCCGAGGAGATAAACGTTTCTTTGTATTATCACCAGATGCAAGTAATGTAGATGAGATTAATGAATTGTTAAATGATTGTCAAACTTTATTCTCTGGAACAAATACATTAATAATTTTAGATGATTGTGCCGTTTCTAATGATTTGAAGAAAAGATCAAACAAGTTTATAGATTTAGCATTCTCCGGAAGACATCACGGATTATCAGTTTGGGTTCTCACTCAGCAATTAACATCGATAGCAAAACCATTCCGTGAAAATGTAGCTTGTGTTGTTACTTTTCATAATCCATCACAGAAGGGTATGAAGATGTTTTTCGAAGATTATGGAGGCGATTTGGATTACGAATTAGGTAAAAAGTTTATGCATCTCCTGAAAACAGAAAAATATTCTAGGCTATGTTTAAGTTTGCGATACCCATTTAATTGTTATTTGGAAATCCCTGAGGTGATTTAAAAGAATCTTTGTATTATTAGAAAATTATAAGATGACAGAAGTTGAAGATTATATAGAAGAACAACCTGAGGTAAAAGACAATGTAAAATCTGATGATATTGAAATAAAACAAGAATCACTAGCTATTCTAGCAGCTCTTGGAACCACAAAGGAATATTTAGGAGTTGAAATGAGTTTGGGTGATATAAAAAAATTATCAGAAAAAGATGTAGAAAAATATTTTAATCGATATCAAGCGGTAATGGGTAAAAAAATTAACGGCGGATTGGTTGATTCATCCCTTCAATTAGTTTCCAAACTTATTTCATATTTAGTTCCGGTTGATGATATAGAAGCTCTTTGTGTGGATTTGAAGAATGATGATTTGGTTAATCGTGAACTAACAAACATTGTAGGTCTCTTAGCATTGAAAGCAGGAAGACTGGCAGCACTTGCTAGCGGTATATTTCAGGTTGCTAAGCATGTTAAAATAGGAAAAATACAGCAAGTTTCAAGAACAATTACAGATGATTCTAACAAAACTGAGCAGACTACTAAGCAAGATGATAGCGGTACTGATACTGTTTACTAAGCGGTCTAAAGATTTCTTAATGATATGTAAAAATAATGTCTGAACAAAATGAACAAGTTGAACAAATTACAGCTGATCCCAAACCAGAAAATAAAGATACTAAAAAACGGGAAAAAAATCCTAAAAAAGTAGCAGCAGGTAAGAAATTAGCTGAATATAATAAAAAAGCAAAAGAAGCTTTAGCCAGGGAGAGCCAGCGGGCCGCGGAGCAAATGAAACGTGAAGAAGAGACTAATGAAAATACATACAGTGAATCAAAAGCATGGCTTCCAGAATTATCTTTCACAACCGTTTTATCCATAATTGGAATAGGGTTTACAGCATTTGATATGTTTATGAGATACCGACAAAAGGAGGATAATAAAAATAGAATACCTCAAATACCACAACCTTTTCAAGCTCCGCCCATAAAGGTTCATAATCCACAAACAAATACTCAAGCACCACCCCTAGATCGTCCAAAAATTGGAATGATGTAATTTAATCACGCCTCAAAAGGGATCTAAAGATTTCTTACTGATGTAGTAAAAAATCATGTCAAACGAAAATAAACTTGTGAAAACTGTAACTGATTCTGCAGTCCTTATCGGATTAGCAGCTGGAGTAGGATATGTAGCTAAAAAGATGATGAAAGAATCATTTATGAACGACCCATCCTCAAGTATTACAAATTATGCAAAATGGGTAGCTGTTCTATCTGGTAGTATGTATCTAAAAACATATTTAGAGGAACAAAAGATACTTCCAAATTAACGAATATAAAAATGGCATCAATAGCATTTATGATTGGAGGAGCTGTATTAAATGCAACTGCATTTATTGGTGGAAACTATCTTGCAAAAAGACTTTCAGGACATAATGCGGATACAGAAAAAATAAGACACGATAAAGCAATGGAAAAATATCAAAGAGATTATGCAGAATATCAGGAAAAAAGACAAAAACTAATGGATTGGAAAATAAAGAAAAAAGATGAAAAATATCAAGCATCAAAAAATATTTCAACTACAAATGAACAATTTGCATTATATGAACAAATGCAAGAACCAAAATTCTCGGATTATTATAGACCCAGCGATAATCAAAAGACGGGTGAAATGGTATATGTAGGTGGCGGTATGTTAGCCTTAGGTTATATAGCTAGTAAATTCATATAGTTAATTGTATGCGATTAGTTTAAAGATTTCTTACTGATGAGTAAAAAATCTAAATATGGCAGAAGGAGGATATTTACCAGAAGATTTAGATCCAACTGAACTAAATGAAACAAAAGATGATGATGATGATAATGATGATATTGATGAACAAAATATGGAATTGGATACAATATCATCAACCACTCGTTTAATTAACCAAGATGATGAGCGGGAGGAGGAGGCAGAAACTTCATTTGGTGGTATTAATAAAAATAAGCTTCTTTTTGAAAGGATTAAAGAAAAAAAAGAAGCTGAAGATGATATAAAAATTGTATATCCAAAACCAAAATTTCAACATATTATAACATTTTTACAAAATGTCGGGAAAGGAATAAAATTACCAGCAATTAAATTAACAGGTAGAACTAATGCGGCTACATATGTTCTTAGAGGTGGTGAATTTAGAAATCTTAAAAGTGGAGCTAAACTTCGTGATGGCCAACTAAAAAATGCTTTAGGACCAAGAGCAGAAGATATCATTGAAGATAATGATCGTGAGGTTGAAAAGATAAAAGAATCAGAAAATAAAAAGAAGGAGGAGAAAAAATTCATTGAGGATAAACCAATGAAAACGCCAGAGGAAAGAGCAAGAATAGAGACTTTAGATAGAGAAATTGCTGATGATGATAATGAAATATCTGTCAGGGATCGTGAGAGTGAACAAATCCGAGAAAGAATGTCATTAAGGGAACGAATTAAGTCAATCTTCAAAAAGTATGGTTTTACAGTTTTTGCTGTTGTTAGCGCTGTAGGCGTCATTATTGGGGTTATAGTTTCTAATCTTTCAAAAGGATTATCTACTTTAGGAAAAGGTGTAGGTAATGGTTTGAAAACTCTCGGTAAGAAACTAGGTGAAATATTGCCTGGAATGGTTGGGGCAATCGTGAGCTTTCTATTCAAAACAGCAGGTGAGGTTATTGGATTTTTAGGTAAGAATGCATGGCTTTTGATAATGGCTGTGGTTCTATATTTTGTGGAAAGTATAAAAAAGAGCAAGAGAAAGTAACAAATTTAAAGATATCATACCGTTCAGTAAAAATACAATATGGATGAATACAATAGAATTTACGGCCCTGCCGGTCCCGATCGAAGCTCGATTTACCCTGGATTGCCTAATAATCCAGATCCTATTAATTTCAGACTGCAAAAATCAAGTGAAGTATTACAAAATCTTGAGAAAGAAATTAAACATTACGAAGAAGTACGGAAAAAATATAATAGAGCAAGAGGAATATTTACAAAAATCAGTGTTTGTAGCGGGGTGCTTTCTGTTATTCTATCTGCAAGTGGACTTGGAACTTCTCTTACCGGTTTTGGAGCTATTATTGGTGTTCCGTTGGGTGTTGTGGCCGGAATTTGTGGTGGAGTATCTGTTGGATTTGGTGCAGCATCAAAAAGACTTTCAAATAAAGTTAGTAAACACGAACAAACCGCTGCAATTGCAAAATCAAAATTAAACACCATTAACGACTTGGTTTCAAAGGCATTGAAAGATAATGTTATATCTGATCAAGAATTTTCTATAATTTTAGCAGAGTTGGAAAAGTTTCAAAAACTAAAACTAGAAGTCCGTCAAAAATTTAGGAGAGATACAGAAAAAAACTTAAACATGTCGCAGATAAGAAGAGAAGTTCGATCAGAGCTATTAAAAGAGTTAACCGGTCCCGCACATTAAAAATTTCATATGAGAGAACTGATGTGGGTTGTAATTGTTTTGCAGGCATTAGAAAAGAAATTAATTGATAGCAATTTACATCTTATTCTTAATCTAAAGACCAGATTATCTGAAACACAAAGAATAAGATGTTATTAGATGATTTCAAAACCCGGTATCCAAAGGTTAACCTTGATAAATTTACATTTGTGAATGATTCATATGGAGGATATATTAAGTGGAAAGTTAATGAGACAACAATCATGTCTAATGATGATCCTACTGGGAAAACATGGACTGAAAATCTTTCTAATAATTTGAAAACATTATTATGGCAAGATTTAGGACTGGGCGAAGCTAAGCTTGGTTCATTTCCAAAGAGTTTATCATTTACAAATCAATCTTATCCAATACCAGGAGTTAAATTCGATGACATGGCTCCCGATGTAACAAAAATGCTAAACTTTTTAGATATATATGTTTCAGATACAAAGAAATTCACTGCCCCCATGAGAAACATATTTAAATCCCAAGTTATATCACTTTATAGCGGTAAAGAGAGTAGAGCTTGGTTGAATAAACCCAATATTAATCATTGGCCACAACAACTAAATATGGCTGTATGGTGTGCAACATCTGGATGCGGAGTTAGCTTAATTGAAAGTTTAAATTACCCTAAAGTTATTAGTAGTTTTATAAAGTTTCATGCATATTTCACAATAAGGAGGATATTATATGAAATGGGATTACCATTGCCAGGCGAACAAACTTTTTCTGTGAAAAATAACCCATACAACAAATTGGCATATAATCGATTGTGTGCAGAATTTGGACTTAGTAATAATCAAGACTTTAAGGGATTAAATAAACCTTTAGCTGATTTTAGATTTAAGGGAGGAACAAACGGTGGATTAGGAGATGTTTACATTAATTATGGAAAAGGATACGTGCCGCCTGGAAGCGTTCATGGGCAGGGAGGAGGAGATCAAAATGTTAGAATTATAAGAAATTATGATCCTGAAGCTAATATATGGCCGAGCGATTCAGCAAAATTTTCAGATGATGGAGGGAAGAAAATAGATGGTAATTTAATCTCATTGCTTCGAAATATTGAATTTGAGGATTTCAAATATGCTTGGTTTATACCAGAAAGCGGGCATGGAATAACAAAAGCTGGTTTGGGGAGATTAAATAGATCTGCAGAAGCTTTTGTTTACTGTATATTGGGTGCACAAGTCAACACTAGAAACTCGATTTACGGCAAAGGTGGAGGAGCGATTGAGACACAACAAGAATTCTTAGCTTTATTTGAAAGTAGTGTGATAGAGAATGACATTTCGAATTCTGTTAAAAATTATCAATTAGCTGTACAAGAAGCGAAATTACGGCTTGATTTAGCTGTTGCTCCTGGTGTGTGGTTGATGCCAAGTAATATGATCATAAATACTGAGAGCGTGGTTGGATATAATAACAAACTTATGAAAGCGACTAATGATATGAAATTTGGGGTGAATAATTCCCTAAACATGGAATCAAAACCGGTTGGAATAAGTCATAACTTAGGATCTTCAAAGTTAAAGTTACCTCATTCAATAGTTGTGACAAATACGAAACCAAAAATCTCCCCAACGCAAAATGAAAAGTCATCCAAAGGTCAGGACGTGACTACGCAACATGAAACCAATCCACAAAGCGAGCATGAAGTGCGTATATTAGCATTTATAATTATCGGCGGAGGGTTGGCGTGGTATCTATTTCGGTAGTTCATGACCATTTCACGTGATTATCATTGTTTGTGAATTAGCGTTCACGTGTAGAACAATAGATTGCATACTTTTACGACATAGCAACAAGCAAAATGTAAAGTGGATTTGAAATCGAAAAGTAGATTTTATGTTTACTTTTAAAAGGTCGGTTTCTAACGTCGCTCAGGAATGTGATTACGTCAATGGAAATTTAAAGATGAATATGATGTAATCAGATCTAAAGACCAGCTTCGCTGAAAACAAAAATGTTAAGCATTACCATGTATGAGTCCGAAACTAGGATTTATTTAGATCCTCCGCTGAAAAATCTTCGAGAGATACAGCTCCTGGATTGTAATATACAAACCAAAAGATTGATTAATTTCAAGGATCAACAGATATTGTTCAATGATAAGAATCAAGCTCTCATAATAATTCAACCCGGTACATATTCGTTGCGTGATATTCAATCGATCTTTCTTAATGATACTGATAAGGCAAAGATAGCAATAATTGAGACTGATACTGTTGACTATCTATATTCAAATAAGAACTTTGACATTAAACTTACGAGAGGGTTAGCGATTGGTTTAGGTATACCCGAAGTCATAAATCCAGGTAAATTATACCCTATAAATATACAGATTAAGGAACCACTGAGACTTATGTGTAGTATAGTGGATAATAAGTCTTCATATATGAATAAAACCAAATATGGTGAACTTGTGAAACTATCGCCATCAAACCTACTTGCAAACATACCCTCAAAGGATTATCCAACAATTCCAGTTCGAAAATATGATAGCGTTATAAACCACTTTGATTTAACTATCTTAGACACTGAATGGAAAAAACTTGATCTGATGGGTTCTCCCATAACTTTTAGTATAAGATTTAAGTAAATTTTTTGTTATGTAACCTAAAAGAGTGGTTATATAACATAATTATATAAGATTATTCATCCGGTAAAGAATTAAAAATTTCTTGCTCCTCAATATCATAACACCAATCCACAACTCTTTTTGGGTGCCATGCTACAATAATTAGTTCATTATGCAAGTCTTTGAGTAATTTCTTTTTATATTCTAACCAATAACCATCTATTCTTATTTCAACATCTATTGAATCAAAAATAATATAATTTATTTCTAACTGATCATATTCATCATTAAAAAATAAATCATTCCAAAAATTTTCATAACAAGGATAAATTAATATTTTATTAAACTCCAAACCTTTTTCAAGATCTAAAATAATTCTACCTCTATGATTTTTATCATTTTTTATTAAACAAATTTCACAACAAAAAGCATATCCATTTTGTTCAATAATAAATTCACGATATTTTGTTATCTTTTTTAACAAATCTTCATTTATTGAATCTATAAATTCATGAATTAAAAAACCTTTTTCATTTAAAAACTTAAAAATAATAAAGCATTCTTCTCCTTCTTCTTCGATTTCATAAATTTTTATTTCTTCTTCCATTTTTTATATTTTATTTTATATCTTTAAATAACATTAAAATCATTTTTAAAAATTAACAACATTCTTTACACTGTCTCTTTTGTTTATTATGTTCACATATTCCTTTTCCTTTACACTCTTTACATATATACTTTTGTAATTTGTGTACACATATTTGAGAGCCTTTACATTCTTTACAGTATGACTTAATTTTATTGTGTTCACATATTTGTGTTCCTCCACACTCTCTACAGAAATATTTATACTTTCCATGAATACAAATATAATCATAATTATTGTTAGTATCTTTTGGTATTAATTTAATAATGCCCTCATCTGGAAATTTTTTTAACACATTAATAAAATCTTCTTTTCGCATTCTAGATCGTCCTTTAATTTTCAACTCTTTAACAATTTTTTTCAGTTGTACAAATTTCAATTCATCAAGATTCAATTTTAGTAGATTCTCCATTTATGCTCTCATAATTTATTCTTTAAACTAATATTAAAATTCAAATTTTATTTTGCGGATACTTATGCAGGGGTGGGTTTGGATAGGGATATCGAATTCTCCGCATCCACTTTCCTCAAACTTTGTAAAAACTTTGCAAGACTTATTCTGGATGTTGGAAAAGGGAGGGTGTAGTATAAGGTTTGGTGGGGCTTGGCAACGGCTTGGTATCGGCTTGGCATCGGCTTGGCAACGGCTTGGTATCGGCTTGGCAACGGCTTGGCACCGGCTTGGTATCGGCTTGGTATCGGCTTGGCATCGGCTTGGCACCGGCTTGGTATCGGCTTGGTATCGGCTTGGCACCGGCTTGGTATCGGCTTGGTATCGGCTTGGCACCGGCTTGGTATCGGCTTGGTATCGGCTTGGTATCGGCTTGGTATCGGCTTGGCAAAATCTCAGGCAAATCTCTGGCAAATTTTCTGATAAATCTTTGGTTAATTTTAAAAAAAAATTTCCGCATTTTTCAAAAAATTTCCGATTGTCCTATTGTCCCAGAATCCGCTTATCACTACTACTCCTATTTATTTCCAAAATAGCGGCAAAATGGCTAAAATCAGGAGCCCATTATGGGCTCCTGCTAAAATCGATTCTCTGTTTATGACCATAATAATATACATGAAAAAATTACTCGATTCTGATTGGCTGAGAGCAGTGCAGTTCAAGTGTAACACCAGTGCATAAAGTGTAATACCAGTGCAAAAAGTGTAACACCAGTGCAAATTACACATCGATTTTCTGGATTATGATATTCTTTATTTTTAAACGAACCGCTTTGAGTTCGTAGCGTTATCAGTTGATCTTCATCAGCCAATCAGTAAATAAAGTGTCAAATCCGCGTCAAATGCTTACTTCCTGTCCGTCCGCAATGAGATCTTCCGGCACTTCCTCCAGGTGAATTTTTTCATGTTTATATTATTAATAAGTAATCATACGGCTTTTCTCGTTCAATTTGAAATTAATTTGTACTTGTGAGTTTTTCAAAAAGCTGAAATTGCACTCGCCGAAGCGGCTCGTGCAATTTCAGCTTTTTGAAAAACTCACTCGTGCAAATTAATTCCAAATTGAACTCGAAACCGTATGATTACCTTTACAAACACCATACCCTCTAAGGCCGCACATGCCTATACAGCCCATATAAGGGAATGATCCCCCCGGTCGTGCTTAGCATCTAAAAAATAGCTTTTGACTCTTAGCTTAAGTCGAAAATTTTACCACAATACGCAAACAAATGGTTAAAAAAAAAACATTTGAAAGCGTAGTGTGGTAAAACTCTTACGTCCCAGCCTTTTTTTTGCGTATGCAGTATCTAATGCCGCATGGTACTTTGTGGACCCCCCTGTGTCCAGTCGGGTTATAACTGCTCAAGTTGATTCACTTATGGTTTGAGTGCCATCACTTCAAAGTGAAGTACACTCCATAGCACATTTCTCCGATATCAATATGAAAGGTATAAAAGCTCAAATTAGCTATACTTATTTGTTTGTTTGCTTGTTTGTTTTTATTTTGTATTTTTCTTTTTTTTCTTTTGGACAAGAGGCTGGTTTACTGCCCAAAACACTTAGGATCTTTTCTTTCAAATCAAGGCATTTTCAGTCTGCTTTCCTTCTAAAAGGTTTCGTGCTTGCATGTTTCAAAATTAGAAAGTCGGCAGTCATTCTGTGCATTAAAAACAAACCAGTTAATTGAAAGGTAACAGACCAGGACGCGCCCATTTCAACTGATAACAGCTTCGTGTCTCAGTAAACAATGGCAAACATGATTTATGACTGCCCCTTCTCGAACAATATAGGATCACGCTATGTTATGTTTGTCGGTGTGTTTCGACCTTTAGTCACATCAGAGAAAATGATATTGAGTAAAACATGAAACCATATCAGGCACTGCAAAACAAAAATGTCCAAGATCGGGAGCAAGTGTCAATCTTGAGTGGTATTTTTCATTTACACAAGGACGGCAACATAATTAAATTTTTTCAAGAAGTCTATTGTCTGTTTCCATGCGATGCAAATGAGAACGCCGGGCAAGTATGGGCTTGCCCAACTTCCCGCCAAAAAACAATGAAAAATAACAAACGCTCGCAACATGAACAAATGTGCGCGAGAGATATCGCCTTGTCGTCCGAACACAAAGGGCAAAGATATTTACTCCGAGATAAACTGACATGTTGATCAGTTCCAGGTAAGGCCCAGAAGGATACTTTCTGTCTTTATTTTATATTTTTTTTCCCAAGATACATGCTGTAAGCTTATAAGATAAAGATTATTTGGATAAGAGATTGCTTTTTAATTCAAGAACGACCGAAGGTAATAGGTCTTGAATTTGTCATGATAACAATCTTTCCCGGTAAATCGGAATGGATCGCGCCATTAAGCAGAAATAGGAGAACTTTGATCAAAGCACGTGGAGAAAAAGGCCCGTGATAAACCTTCAGTTGTCATTGGTCCTTGAAAGGATGATTTATATAACATCTAATTCAATTGGTTCGTTCCAGTCTCTTACTTAACTTAGACAACCATCGCATGTTGCTGAACTAGCAAGTTTGAACAGACGGCGCGAGATGACGGCTAGAGTAGAAGCTGGGTGGTAGTACCTCAGCTGAGAAGTTGTTATTCTCGGGAGGTAAGCACCACATGGTTTCTTTACCGAATAGTTTTAGGTCTCTAAGTCATAAATCGTCGCACTGTAGTATTTTTGCAGTATTATGCTTTTTCGATCTGTCATCGCTGCATGAAAATGGAATCTGTGAGCTAGCACTCATACACGGGAATCCAAAAACATGGTAGATTTATTTGATTTCCCTCCGTGGTCTTCCTTAGCTAGGCTACATCTCGTCAGAATTTCTAAGACTGCTTCAGAAATTTACCATCATTTAAACCAGTCCGATTTTCAAGCTAGTTAACTTTATATATCGTTGTTTATATTCCCGGAATCAGCTGACAAGTGGTATAGAGTCGTTCTCGAATAAATTATTTCTTCCTTTTCGCGGTTGATCTTGAGAAATTCAACTGTAACTGATATGCAGACTTTTTATGAAGACCCCATCGTTAAAAATGAGATCGAAGCGCATTCTAAAAAGTGCCACAAACCTCTGCAAGTTATTTGATTAATCGTTCCAAAGATGGCGAGACTGTAGTCAGTGAAGCGTTGTGAAGCATTCACTTAGCTCAGATTTCTTGTGGACGTCTCGTCGTAAATACCGTTGTGTTAATGCCCTGTTTATAGCGTTGACATTTATCAGATAATGCATAAAAAAATTCTTTTCGCTTATGTGACTGATACTCCGTTGATTGTATCTTACTTTTTGATGCAAGAGTAACCTCAAGTCAAATTTCATTCTGCCCAAAATCAAAGAACTCTGATGTACGGCGACCAAAATCTCCATCACTATAAGATCTAATCCAGCAATTCCTTAAACTGCATAAGCTCAAATCCAAAGTGCTTTGTCTAAATAAAATGGTGTGATTCTCAGATTTTTCCAAATGTTCACCAGAGGTTCATGCTGTAGGCTTGCGTATGACAAATCTGAATACCAGCAGTGAATGGGTGTTAAGAATGGAGATGATAATCAACACAGGGTTATTAAATTATTAATTCTCCAATCTAATTTATAAGGAAATGTATGCCACTTAATTAATGAGAGTTACTTCTCTAATCTCAGGAGTAAAAGTGTTTTAAACCTTGGTTAAAAAGTTTATTACCATTACCAGGTCCAAGATGTCACAGTCTTCACAAGGATCCACAAGTTCTTTGTCGGAGATCTTTTCCCAGGAGACATTTAATCACATGTTCAATGCTGTAGATGGATTGTTCCCGAACCAGCAGGATTTTCATAGGTAACTTATCATGATAGAGGAGTTAGTATCTAAAGACACTGGTGCAGCGTCAGTGGGAAATTGGGGTTGTTTACCATTTAGAAAGAAATTCCGGAAATTTTGGTTGGAAATTTTCGTTCGGAAAGAATGGTAAGTGTTGTTTTTCACGTTTTGTGCTTGACCAAATGCCGAAAGGCCTGAAACTAGTACGAAACATGAGAAACTTGTAAATGGTAAACAAATTTCCATTTGGAACGTCCCAACCATAAAACTGGACTACCTTTTCAGAACTCCCGTTTGTCCTAGGAATTTAGAAGTGGGACAAACCAAAAAAAAACAGTTAACCATTTACAAACCAACCGGAATTTCTGGGAATTTGTGGTAAATGATAAACTACCTAGATCACACAAAAAATGTTACACAAACGAGTTGATAATTCAAGTGAGTTTTAGCACCGTAAGGGGAGCTGTCATTTCAAGCATTAAGCTATGATCTAAGCAAATAACCATGGGCTGAATGCTCAAAATTTCCTTGTAAATCTTACTTGGTGACACTTTCTTATTCAACTCATATTCGATAAATCAATTTTTGGAGTCCAATCATTAGCTGGGACTTAATGATAATACAGAAAAGTCAGTTAAAACATTACCATAAGAATTGATTAACAGTCTACAAATCTTGGTTGAAAGAGCAAACTCCAGAATATGGAAAGTCAATAATTCCTGCAACTTTCAAATAAACTGTCCAGTTGGTTGATTATAAAGCAGATCTTTTCTTTATGTGCATTGATTATTTTCACTGCATGTCCTTGAAATGGAGGCACAGTAGGGTAGTGGTTAGCGTGTTGGACTTCCGAGCAGGAGGTTTGGAATTCGAGCCCTGGTGCTGGCACTGTTTGTTTCCTTAGACAAGAAACTTTACTCCACACTGTCTCTCTCCACCCAGGTGCATGAATGGGTACCAGCGATATAGTGCTGGGGGTGACCCTGCGATGGACTACTTTCCCATCCAGGGGGGAGTAATAATACCCCCAGATGCTTCATGCTACAGAAATTGGGATAAGCTCTGGCCATGTGGGCCTTTGGCTCATGTGCGCCTTTACCTTTTGTTCACCTTCGATGCATGCTGCTTATGCTCAATGCTATTAGTTTTACTAGGACGTTATGTAGCTAACTGTAAGCCATACAACCACCCGGGAAATTGACAAATACAACTCACCAAGTTTTTGTTGACTGACTCCACAGTATGAAATCTAGAATTCTCATACAGGAAAATTTAAATTTGCCATGGATATATTGAAACAAGGTAACTCAATTTAAAATAATTTTCATCTACTATTTGAATATGGAGAGAATATATTGGGTTTGTAATAGTGGTATACTTGAAAGGCAGTTACTACACACATCAGTGGACTACATGTAAGAATTGTAGCGTGGACTGATGACATAGCAATGCAAATTCTATATGCAAGTATTATTAAGTATTCTTCATGCTGTTTTGCCTCTAATTTCAGGGTTCAAACTGAATACTTTACTGCACCTTTGCAAATCCAGTTAAGTGAGGGCAATCTACAAGGTATGAAACAATGGACCAGAAAAAAAAAATGAGATAACTCTATAAATCTTGGTTGTGACACGCAAACATCAAGACAAATTGTATTTTCCTGTTTAGCCCTCCCACTTAGCCAGTAATACATATGATTATATATCAAGGTAGTCAGTCTTAAGGAGAATCCAAACATTCTGATTGGTTCCTCTTCAGTTGGGATTTTGCCGTACAGACTGTTTCCATGGAAACAGTCATGTGCCCTGTATTTTTTGTTTACAAAAGCCAGCAAATTCAAAATTTGCAAATAAAACTGGAAAAGAAAACATGTAAATAATCTTTTTAAAGAAACTCAAAGATAGTACTATAGTGCTTAATTACAAGGTGCGTTTTTTCATTTTGCTTGATTCAGAAGCGTGTTTTAAAAGAAAAATAAGAACGCATGGCCTGACCAACTGCAATATACTGTAATTAACTACATGTACTCACTAGCCTTATAGCTTACTCAGGCCATACTGGGAAATATTGGTCCTTAGGCGTTTTTGTACAGGACCTTGCTGCACTTGGTCTCGCTGTAACGAGTAAAATCGTCTGGCATTAGCCTGAGTAAAATTTATAAAGACACTATTGGGGCTTAAAGGGTTAAGAAACACATGTTGAAATTGAGGTCAATTTTTTTCCCTCAAAATTTCCCAATATTTGATGCATTGTCTATTGGAAATTATTGTCGTACAGTTGGCCTTTTACTGTAAGTTTGCAAAAATCAGTCAGTTGTGAGAAGGCTGGTTGCCCTCATAAGGTGGAGAGAAATTTCTTTCATTTGTAATGTAGACCAAAAATAACAAAATATATTACTCTATAGAATATTAATAATGTTATTATAATGTTATAGTTATCATAATAATAATGTTATTATTGTTATATCATCACTGTTAGATCCATTGCAAACAGTATGCTGTTACTAACATTGGGCTGCATTTTATGCTAGAAAATTATGAAATGGTTTTGGATTGTCGTGGTGTTTCAAGGCCTGAGGTATTTGTTATAACTATTATTAAATCAAATCTAATAATATTTGCTCTTTTTCAGTAAATTATTATCCAGAGTCGCCTATGAAGTTTTTCCTGTGTTTTCATATTAAGGTGCGACTACTCGAACCAAGGCCACTCAAATAAATTTTCATGCACATTTTGAATGTATGTTTTGGATGCTGAACAACAGATTTGTGACGAGTTTCTACCAAGTAAGATTACTCTTTTTCAATCTTGATATGTTGTATACAGTTATAGAGGAAATTATATGCATTTTATGCATTTTAAGATTCTGTTGTTTAGATATTTGATCGTGATTGAATAATTTGTTTGACAATTTGTTTGGGTGGTCTTGGTACGAGTAGTTGCGCTGTAACTATTGCAATTATAATCTATTGATCTTTATTTACTCTCAGAAATGGTCACTATTCATTAATTTTTGTCAAGTAATAGAGTATTATTTTAATCTCCGTACATAATAATAATTGTCAGTGTGATTTCACATTACCTCCTAGCAGATGTAACATCTAGAAGGATAACACTCTAAAACTCAGACAACGTATGACAACACTCAACTAAAGAGTAACATCTTTTGTTAGTATATACCACATACAGTATTGTGCAAAAGTAATGCAAACGAAATTCGTCGAAGGTCGTCCTTTGCTCTCGCGAATTTTCCATGAAAAAGCGTCAAATTTTCGTAAGATGTTTCGTAGCGTTCTAAGCGAAAAATTCACGATCTTTCTCAAAAATTCCAGGTAGCGAAATTCGAAGTAGCGAAATTTCGAGGTAACCAAACGAAAATTTGAGATAGCGAAATTCAAAGCAACGAATTTGCGTGACATGAGCCGCTGTGAACGGCATCGCTGAACAAGCGTATGTAAATAAACTAAACTGATATCGAAAATAGATTCAATGAAACAACAGTTTAATTTGCTATTTGCAGTGATTGCCTCACAAGCACTTCCCCAAACACAGACTCGCAAACCTTGTTTTTTAGAAACTTTGATTTTCAAGCCCGCTTATCGATCAGTAGAAAAGGGCGTGCGCTAGTTTACGTACGGGCCAAGTCTCTCGACAATGTTTACAGAAGCCCGCTTATCCAAAAACAAACAACGCAGAGATAAGACAAAATTTTTGTAGAGAAGTGTTTTATTTTATTAAACACTACATTTCGTTTTGGAACCCGAACTTGAAAGCTCTCAAATTTATTTAGTGCATGTCTCGATCGGCTCCAGAGTTGAATTGTGCAAAACAGTTTTCGGACATCGTACTTTGTAAACTGAATTCTTGCCTCAAAAGGAAAAAGCTTATTTCAAGCATTTTCTGCTTCCCTCTCCGTTTGCCTCTAAAGATAGCTTGGTGCGTCTTCCAGAACGTGGTAGATTTGCCACAGAGCCGGTGAGTCGAAGCTTTTTGATAATTCTAGTTACACTGGCGAAGCTGACAAATAACCGTTCCCCTTTTAACAATTTAAATATCTCGGCTGGGTGGAAACCTTGCTTGTCAAGAAGCTCAATTCGTGTTCGCGTGTAATTGGTAACTTTTGGCATGATTACAACAAGAGAGTTTCAACAGGAATGATTGTGCAATGCGTGCCAGCACTATTGAACGCAAGTGGTTGGTATGGTGATACAAGAACATGGCGTGTGGCCTTTGTGGCCTCTAAACATGAGCCAAAATACGACAGACGAATAATTGTGTAAGGGCTTCGATGCTTTTAACGTGAACTTAACAGTATCAGGAACCTTTGAAGTATATCCAGGTAAGTCTTGTAGAAGTGTTATGAAAACGGTCGAGTGTTGGTAGTAAAGCTTACGCATTGTACGGGTGGGCAAACAAATGAAATGACAGCAAAAAAAATCATCGCAGCAAATTCGAACTTGGCAAATTATCGTGCAGAAAATGCTCGGGAATGTCCAAGGAGAGAGGAATGAGGAATGAAATTTCGCGCAAGTGTTCGAAGTCATTTATCGAACATAGTGAATTTTCGCTCGAAAATTCGAAGTCAATTTTCGTTCCGCACGAATTATCGTTTGGAAATTCGTGTAGGTGGAAACAATAGGCGTCGCGAATTATCGTGACTTTTCGTCTAAAATTCGCTTCCATCAAAAATTCGATAATTTTTCGTCGAAAAGCCAGGAAAAGCTGCGCATTTCGGGGAAAGACGTTTGCATTACTTTTGCACAATACTGTAAGTGAATAGTACATTTTGCGCTTTCTGATTGGTTTACTCAGAGGTGATTAGCAAAATACTATTCACCTCGGAGCAGCTGAAGAGAAACAAAACGGCCTCCTTTTTCGGTTTCCCAAGAGGAAATTATTTGAATAAACGCTGGTTATTTAGCTTGTGTGGAATATTATGCTAAAACAATTATTTGTCTCTTTGTCAGGGAAAGTGGTATCCAACACTATTCACCTCCACTTCTGTGAATAATTGTTAAATATTACTCCATCACATATACTACAATGAAATGTTTGTATATATGTATGGACACGCTTTTCACCCCCTGTGAACTTGAAAGGTTCTGTCATTGGAGTCATGACGTCATGGATTCGGTCGTGCAGGTTTTCAATTCGTGAGAATTAATAATTGGTATCAAAATTCAATGTCTCTATCAAAGTCAAACGCATTTCACTGATCACTGATTATTGCTAGTATATGTTGCAGTTCAGTTTTATCCTTGGTTCAAATTTTATTTTCCTTTGTTTCAAACTCATTATCATTCATTACCATACCAGAAAACAAAGGAAAATAAAATTTGAACAAAGGAAAAAATTGAACTACAACATATATAACATTCTTGAGGTACTTCATGTAAGATGATACACTTCATGTAAAATGATACACTTCATGTAAGATGATACACTTCATGTAAAATGATACTTTTCATGTAAGCCATACATGACAACAGACACTCTCTGGGGCGGATCTAGGGGTGGTTCGGTCGAACCCCCTAAACTGAACGTAAAATTAACGAATAACAAATGCATGGTTAAAAAAAAGTGAACCAACTCAGCTAATAAATATATCTTTTGAAAATGATATTTCGTTGTGTCTTTGTACGCGAAAACAGCAATAACAACAAGACAAATTTGTGCCTAGTTTAAAATGGCCTCTGGTACGTCCGCTTGAGCTATAAAATTACTGCTTATTAACGCTTATACGTCCCGCCAAATCCAAAAATGGAGGTGACTTTAGAGCAATTAAGCCACTTCAAATTGCCCCTGAAAACGCTGGAAATCGCATTTCAGAGGCCCTAAAATTAAAAATTTTCTGGGGGGCATGCCCCCGGACCCCCCTAGGGGCTACCACCTTCAGTGGGCATTTATCTGAACCCCCCTTCGTCAAATCCTGGATCCGCCCCAGACTCTCTAACTTTTAAGTGTAATACATTCATACTGTCTATCAGCTAATGTGAAATGGAGTAATGTGTGGCCATTTTATCTCTGAATTTTAGGGTGATCTTCAGTATTTTTCCCAAGACCAAAGCTTCAGAACATGCCCTGAAATAAAACAAGAACCTTGTGATAACTTCTTTCAGCCATCTACTCTAACAACACCGCCACCTGAACAGCCTTTGCCACAGCCCTTCATTGTATCAAATACAGATTTTCCTGGTCAATATGGCTTCGATGTTGGATTTGAAGAAGAAAAAGCACCACCCACAAAATCAGCCCAGTGGACCTACTCTTTGTTTTTAAAGAAGCTCTTTGTAAAGATGAGGTGTATTGTACCAATCAGAATTAAACTGCACTGTAAGTTTTATGGAATCATTTGTCATTTAATTGTTAATATTAAGTTCCAGATATTTTGTTCTCTAATCTTCTGTTGATAAATAAAAGTGGTCAGAACATATCCAGCACTTGTATCACTTCATTTCTTATTTAACATTTGTTTTCATGCTGTAAGAAAAATCTATTTTTATCTATTTAAGTTTAAACTACATATTTACATTTCTTTTTTTTTGTTGCTGGTGATGTTCTTTTAGGTTTTCCACCTCAGGGCTACTTTGTCAGGGTTGTTGTAATCTACAGACACCCTGAACATTACAGAGAGATAGTTGAACGCTGTCCAAATCATATCACAAAGCAAAAAGATGGTAATCATTTTTTTTGTTTGTAAATTTGGTTTGTATAATGTGTGTGATGGTTTTATAGTGAATTCTACCTTACTGTATTATTACTTCTTTTCTTAAAGAAGTGCATTTACTGTTGTAAATTCTGTTTTAAGCTATTTTAAGCTTATGAATAATAACGATTGCTTTTTTCTTTACTATGGCACAGTGGTTACCAATGTTGACATCATTAAATTTTAGAATCTAGACCTTGTAAATTATATCTGTCATTAGAAAATTAGCTTAAAAGAAATGTACACATTTCAACAGCAGAGTGGATGATCAGACATACTGTAGTTTGATGCTATACTGGTGTAGAATGATGAATGTCACAAAAAAGTTAAAATTCACCGACCCCAATGTTTTAACACTGCTCTCTTAGTCTAGGTTGTGCGCATGTGTGCGTATGGATCGGACGCAACTTCGAAAGCTCTTCAATTCAACACAAAAATTTATTAATTTTGAGTAAAAAAAGTCGCAATGTCAAAGGCAACTGTTCAAACATTGAAAGCTGAAAATGATAAGTTGAAAGAGAAGCTTCAAGAGATTTCAAACGAGTTAAAAAAGGTGCAAGAGGAGATGATGGAACAACGTGATAGCCGCCATATTGAAAGTGCTGATGATGCCAATCCGCAAACTGCACGAAGAGACCAACATAACGAATTTAAACAGCATATTGAAATTAAGATTTCTGCCATCGAGGATAAGCTTAAAAGTTTATTTACTAGTGTCGACAACTTGTCTTCCTCGATCGAGCAAGTTTTGGAATACAGCTATTCTTATAATGTCAAGCTTGTTGGTATCCCTGAAATTAAACCGAATGAAAGTGCCGCAGAATCCTCAGAGCTTTGTCTCAAGATTTTCAGTGCTATTGGAGCTGATGTTCAACCGCATGACATTGACATTGCACATCGCGTCAAGCCTCGCAACGCTTCTGGCGGACAACCAAAGCCTATTATTTGCAAGTTTACGAGACGCCTTGCTCGGGAGCGCGTAATGGCATTAAGAAAGGAGGTGAATAAAATCAGTCCTACTAGACCCGAACATCTAGGAAACATGGAACGTGCAGCAATTTATGATCATCTTAGTCCACGTCTTCAGGACCTGCTCTCACGCGCCAAAAGATTCAAGGAAAGGTATCATTTTATATTCTGTTGGGCCAAAAACTCGGCCGTATGGTTGAGGGAAACTCAGCAGTCTCGACCAATCGCAGTTAAATGTGCCAGTGATTTAGACAATCTGGAAGCTCGCTACGAATCAACAGGTGAAGAACGTACTAGCTAAGAAACAACGCGCAAATTAAAGTAAACAACACCCTTCTATGCGAGCTTCCTTACTATTCTTGTGATTTAGTTTTCTCTCATGGCCGATTTAATAATATTTTAAATACTACCCTTCCAACTAAGAAATACCTCGATCGTTTACCTAGTTACTATGACTTAGATATCTTTAGCTTGAATACTTTTGTTGATAAGAAATCCAACTTCTACGATCACACTCCAAATGTGAGATGTAAATATTATTCTCCATATGGCTTTTATGAGCTAACAAAAAATCAGCTTCAAAACGTATCTTCAAATAGAGGATTTTCTTTATTTCACACAAATATCCGCAGTCTCAGACGTAACATAGAAAACTTTCAAACACATCTACTGGACGAATTAGATTTTCAATTCGACGTTATAGGTATTACGGAAACTAGAATAACTAAAGCGCATAAAAATTTGGATTTCAACCCGTCAATACCGAATTATAATTTCGAATATGTACCAACACCTCTTTCAGCTGGAGGTGTTGGTATGTATATAAACCAAACATTCTCATATTCAGTCATTGATAAATGTTCTAACGAAGCTTTTCAGGCACTTTTTGTTGAACTACACCTCCCTAAAAATGCAAATATAATCTGCGGAGTTGTATACAGACAGCATAATTCTCCTGAACAATTTCAGGAATATTTTGATCTATTGCTTGAAAAACTCAGCGCAACTAGGAAACAGATTTTTATAATGGGAGATTTCAACTTGAATCTCCTTCGTTTCCAATCTTGTAAGTATGCACAAGACTTCATTTTTTCTTTACAAAGCTTTTCTATGACCCCAACAATCGACAAACCTACGAGAGTACATAACAACTCCTACTCACTTATCGATAATATATTCATTAGCAATCTTGAAAGTACTGTAACAAGCGGTAACATTATTTCGGATTTAAGTGATCACTTTTCGCAATTTTGCATTCTTGACTCTTCTAATAAACTGTTTGATGTGCAGAGACCTAAACAATTAGTTCGTGACTTCTCCAATTATTCAGACTCTGCCTTTCTAAACGAGCTGTCCCAAACTGATTTGATCGCTGCTGTCTGCAATAAAGTGGATGTTAACAAATCATTTTCTGCATTTCACAATAAGATCAATAAACTCCTTAATAAGCACGCACCTTTACAACCAGTTTCAAAGCGCAGTCTAAAAAGAGTTCAAAAACCTTGGATAACAAGAGGCATTAGAAGATCAATCAGGATAAAGAACGCTCTATTCTGCTCTGGGGACACCACTGCTTACAAAGTTTATCGTAACAAAATTTTAACGCTGACGAGAATTAGTAAAAAGACGTATTATCACAAATACTTTGAAGAAAATATTTCTAACATAAAGAAAATATGGGATGGCATAAATAGCCTTTTAGGTCGTAAATGTAAGGTTCTTAAGGAAATGACCTCACTCAAATGTCCGACAAGCAATAAAGTTTCTTCTAACTCTTCTGAATTTCCCGATATCATGAATAAATATTTTTCTTCAATTGGACACAATCTAGCATCCAAAATGCCAAATCCTAATAAGCAATTTTATGAGTATCTATCAAAGTTAAGTATGGCTGATTCCTTCTTTTTTAATCCAGTGTCTTACACTGAAATAGAAACTGACATTATGAATATTCAGCTAGATAAAGCACACGGACTATATTCCTTCCCCACCCGCATTTTGAGATCAGCAAAACATATAATTAGCCATCCTCTGTCTATACTTATAAATAAATCAATTGAGCACGGTACATACCCCTCCAAATTAAAGCTTGCTAAAGTAATTCCAGTCTATAAGGGTGACGATGAATCTGACCCTTCTAATTATAGACCTATATCGTTATTGTCAGTGTTTAATCGTATTTTTGAAAAAACAATGTATCGTCGTCTAAAATCATTTCTTGAGAAAAATGATATCCTTCATGATTCACAATATGGCTTTCGTGAAAAAAGATCGACTGAACATGCCATCTTAGATATAACTCACCAGATTGAATCCAACATGGACAATAAATTATATACGTGTGGTATATTTATCGACTTACAAAAGGCTTTTGATACAGTAGATCATACAATATTATTGGAGAAATTGAATCACTACGGAATACGCGGAATCATTAATGATTGGTTCGCTTCATATTTAGTGGGACGTAAACAAATAACTCAAACTAATCAGAAAAATACGTCCAGTAAAGAAACAGTCTTGTCTGGAGTCCCACAGGGCTCAGTTTTAGGTCCCCTGCTTTTCCTTATATACATAAATGATATCGCACGTAGTTGTGACCAATTACAATTCTATTTATTTGCTGATGATACTAATCTTTTATTTGCACATCAAAATTTGAAAACACTTGAATTTATAGTTAATGACGAGCTCTCAAGGGTTTACAACTGGCTGTTAGCCAACAAATTATCTTTAAACATCAAGAAATCGAACTATGTTATCTTTCGACCTAGACAGAAAACGGTGAAATATCAAGTCAATTTGAGAGTATTTGACCATCATTCCGGTACTTTTATTCCTCTAGAGTGCAAGAACTATGTCAAATATCTGGGCGTGCTTATTGACGAGAATCTTTCCTGGAAACAACATATTTCTCATATTGCCTCCAAAATAAGTATCTCAATCGGTATTATTTCTAGGTTAAGACACTTCGTCCCCTTAAATACCTTATGTCATATATACAAATCACTTATACAGCCTTACTTGTTATATGGTATAGTTGCATGGGGTCAAGCTGACAAGACCCATAGAAACAGAATTTTGCTTCTACAAAAACGTGCCCTGCGACTTATGTTCTTTGGTGAATTTAATGCTCATGCTGTGCCTTTCTTTGTTTCTTCTAACCTACTTCCCTTGGATTTTCTCTACTTCAAATCAACAGCCGTGTTAATGCATGATGTATTCAATAATCTAACGCCATCTCACATATCCAATATATTTACTTATCAAGCTAATATCCATTCTCATAATACACGATCGTCATCAAAAGGCAATTTCTTCGTTAATTACTCAAGATTGAATTCGCAAAGTAAATCTTTCTCTAGATATGGTGTGCGAATATGGAACAGTTTAAGAAGTGAAATGCATAATTTATCGAAACATAAATTCAAAGTTAAACTTCATAACGTGTTACTTCAAATCTTCACCGAAACAGACGATTACATCGAGTTAACTGATCTGATAATGAAAATGAAAATTTCATAGAATCAGCTCGGCTCGATTATATTTGCATATATTTTTTTTTCTTCTTCTCTTTATTTATTATAGTGTTAGAGCAATTTAACTTATTATAATTATTTAACTTAGAAATATTAGAACTTATCATTGTAATTAGTGTATATTCCCTTCTTTTATTGTAACTTGTTCTTTGTAAGTATTTAAGTAATTCTGCGTGTGACTACTGCTCGCCTCGACTAGCTGTTGCTATCTGCGAGTAGTAGAGAATAAATTGTAAATATAAAAACAATAATAATAATAAACTGAAACTGAACTGAAACTGAACTGAGTGTCTTCTTCAGAAGTGATTATGTTTGTTTGGCTGTGAAGTTCCTTTTACACCCGTGGTGAATGGTAAATATTACAAGTAACTGTCAGATTATAACCCACTGTTGTGGCATTTCATTGGAGTGTGGGCACTATTGATATGCCAAGCTTCTAAAAATGCATCTACTGTAAAACAAGTGGTAATTACCATACTTTTTCTGTGTTGGTAGGTCATCATGCCCCTAAACACCTGATGAGGTGTGAAAACCCAACAACAGAATATGAAACATGTCCAGTAACTGGACGACACACCTTTAAAATACCACTTAGTGCACCCCCAGGTATGTATTTAACCCCTCTAAATCCTAATGTTGACATGCATAATCCCCACACTCTTTAAGTTACATTTTTCACTGCTGTACTGATAAGGAGCGTTTACTTAAAAATCAAGACCTTTGCCCTTGTTGATCATTTTTTGTTTTCTCACAACCTTAAAAGTTTCATTGAGCAGTGTTGTTGTTACATGTAGGAGAAATTAGATGTTGATCACTTAATATGGGTTAAAGGGTGAAGTCCCAAAAGTGGTCCCCATTATTAATCTTTCCTTGTAATATTGATGCATAGTAATGATAACTTATAACATGAATACAAAGTAACAACTATTGTTAGTAATATGAAGACTACAAAGGACAATATTGTTTGTCTCTTGATGTTAGGGCTTAAAGTGTAAAAGGGCCATTATACCAGTCACAATGTTCAACACATCATTACAACCAATATCAGTACCATAAGTCAATTTATATTCTTATCAATATGTTTTCCAATGACACTGTTTGTCTTTCTGATCAAATTGGAATTTGGGAATGTTGGTTTCTCCATGCAAGAAGAAACTAGAGAACTATTGTACAGTTTTTAGCCAATTGTATATGTACAGTACAATTTGTTGTTTATATCTTAAATAAAACTATATCTTACATTTTATTTTCAAAAATAAACTAAATGTTAATTTATCACAAATATTGGGCTAAGAAATAATGCTCAAGAGTATCAAACTGTCCTTCGCATTTGTTTTAATTAAAGGTATTCTATTTGTTATTTGCAGCGGGAACAGATTTTGTTCAGGAAATGTTCCAGTTCATGTGCTTTAGTTCCTGTCCAGGAGGTCTCAACAGACGACCTATACTAGTTATTTTCACATTGGAGTGTGGGTAAATAAATATTTTGAGGGCAATAAGTATGACTGATATTATATGGTACTTAAATTATGTCAACTCATGCAAATGAATCTCAAACTAATATTTCTCTTGGTAGTTAATATTTACCTAATATTATTATGTATTAAATAATTTACAGATTTACAAATCTATTGACTGTTGTCCAATTAATTGGAAACTTGTACTGTTTTTGTGGATTGAACTGTACATTTGATTTATCACAGAAACAACTCTTGAAAAAAGAAATAGAATTATATAAGGGTGAAACAAACTGATTTGTGGAATTTATTGTTATACATGTATTCTCATGACTCAGATCTGAGAACTGACTCAGGTGATGACCAGTTTTTAGTTTTTGGAATTTAGTTGTTCAATTCTGATTACAGTCATTGTCTTCCTTTTTGTTGTCCTTGTTTAGGAGCCATGTTTTGGGACGAAAAGTACTGGATGTAAGGATATGTGCTTCTCCTGGACGTGACAGAGGGATTGAGGAAACCAAAGAATTGAAAAAACGCAATCGCACTACTGTTCTGCAAAGTGCTGTGGAACAGCCAACACAGCCAGTTCTTACATCCACTCCTAGTACAACCCCACCCCCCACCCCACAGGTTTTGACAGCACCTCCAACACCCTGTGAGGAATCTACATCTGCAGGTGCGGAAGAAGTGTCAGAGAATTGTGTTCCCAAACTAACTAAGAAAAGATGTAAGTATTACTTACGTCATTTAACCACTTTAATAATATGGATGAAAGATCACTTGATTCTGATTGGCTAAGAGCAGTGCACTTCAAGTGACACACAGGTGCAAAGAGTGTAGCACCCATGCAAATTACTTTGAATTTTTTTATGTATAATAATTATTATCATTAATCAGTTATCATACAGTTTTCTCATTCAACTTTTTATTTGTACTTGTGCATTTTCAGAAAGCTCAATTGTGCCATTTTAAAAATTACATGAATTGAACCCAAAACTGTATTATTTACATTTAATTACTTACAATAAACCAACTGTGACTTTAGATTTTAAGAGTGAAAGAGTTTGAAGTAGAAAAACTGTAAATTTAGAAGAAGCAGAAAGCTGAACAATAAAAAATAACTATAAATTTTATTGAAATTAAATATTATTAGAATATTTTTTATATCTCAATTACAGCGTGTTTGTAACGTAGTTTCTCTGTTATAAGGTGCATCAATTTTCTCAGTTCACTGTAAATTTTTTGGGGGTGCATCTTATAGTCAAGTGTTTTCAAACACCAAAAATATTTTGCCATAATGTTTTTGAACAATGGACATACCAAAAAACGTAGGTGTAACAAACATTTGGACTTGAACTTTATCCAGTTTAGTGGTTCTAAAGAGAACCGTATAGGTGATCTAACAGGTCAACTATTTTGTTTCATATGCATTCCGACTTGTGTATCATCAAGACGTGACTTTTCTTGTTTTCCTCTGTTCCACTCCATGAAGTGATGCTAATAAGAAAAATCAATTTAATAATTTTTTGTTTTCATGTTCGCAAAATTGAAGAAACGTTTATGCCGTGCAAAGGTAAGTTGACACTCGATACTTGATACTCGCGAGAATCGAGTATCATGTATCGAGTCGAGTATTGATACTATCGTATAACTAGTACCATGTGTTGTAGACCGGACGACATGTTACATCGAAAGGTATGGAAAATTAAAGCTTTGTTTTCAATGATCAAAATAACTGAATTGTCAAATTTTATGAAGGACGGCCAGAAGAAGCAGTTACATGATTTAAACCATGTTGATAAGCTCCGGTACTTTGCTTCTATTCAATGCAAACCGTTAGTCAATTTTATTTTTACTAACGAATGTCGCGTAACCTAAGGGTATATGCGACATTCGATTTACAAGATGTAGGAACCGCTGAATAATCACTGGGCCATGAATTTGTCTTGCATTTGCTTGTACGGTCGTTCGTTCGTGCTGCATGCGGTAGCATTACCATCTAGATTAGGGGTACTGTGGATGCCATACACTGTAGATTGCAATTGATTACGTCTTCCTGTATGGAAATAAGTCAAAGCTATAGTAGTCAGGAGGCAGCTCGCCAAAAAACGATTTTCGCTAAACATTTTGAGTAGAAGCAAGCAACATGGCTTAAAATCTTCATCTTGCCATCCTGATTAAGAATTCCGCTGTTGCCCACTGCAAATGTTATGATATCTGTCATTAAACGGGTTTTTTGTCTAGGCCCTCACTCCTGCAGCATGAAAACGAGGCTGAACTGTAACATTTATATAAACCCAATAAAGAGTGCACAATGTGATGGGGAAATAGCTGAATCTTTGCTACTTGACATTTAGAGCTCAATAGACAGTAGTGTGGCAGATAAAATGCGTCACGTCTGTAGAATTAAGATACAAGCAAACCATAGCCATTCAAACACGACTTAATAGGCCAGAAGTTCCAATAACTCAAAGTTTAATCAAGGGTTGCTCACAGCGATCGAAGTGTAGACAATTCTGAAGAAAGGCTTTTGAGTCGAGGTTGACGTTATAGCAGCGATTGAAATTATTGTTGTAGAGCTGAATTGATTCTGGCGTAAAGCGGTTTGAACTAAGAGTGAAAAAGCAGAGAATAACACTTCTAAGTACTTGCGTTGACGGCAAGCGTGGGAACTGACTTGAAATGACACGCCTTTAACATAGATGAAAACTAAACTAATATATAACTTAACGTAACAATTAAATTCTTCTTACTTTGGTTTCCTGACTTGCTTGTTCCAAAAAATAGCGTAGATTGGCTGTAGCGTTTACGATAGCTTCGTTTTCAGCGTCGCAGAAAATGTTCTTAAGCAATTATCGAAGCGTGGTCTCAAAGCTAATTGCACGCTCAAATTACACGAGTCAGTGATTGGTAGACCTTAAAGTGCTAACTAATTAACTAGATTATGTTCGCGTTGTAAGCTAACATTCCGGCCCCTTAAAGGCGATACGTAGAGCCTTTACATCTAAACGGCGTCTACAGCTTAACGAATTAATAATCAGATAGATTCGTAACAAAAACGTTGACTAAATATAAAAAACGTAAAATTTCAATGCATCAATCTAGTTTGGTGCTCAAAGACACAGTTCATAGTGCTAGTTTACTTGTCCTCAGCGAAGTCAGCCCCTTCCAGTAGGACAATCTTTTCGATCGGACGCTCAAAAAGGGACGATCTTGTTTTCACCTTAACTGAGCGCACGTGTCCATCATGACCACTCCTGTGAACCTCTAGAATGCGGCCTAGCGGCCACAAACTTCGAGGTGAACTATCGTCAGCGAGCAGTACAATGTCGTTTACTTGTAGATTTCTTCTGGCCTTGTTCCATCGCTGACGCTGCTGTAAACTAGGTAGGTATTCCTTTATCCAGCGACGCCAGAACACATCTGCCATATATTGCACCTGGCGCCTCCTTCGCCGTGAGTAGCAATCTTCCTTCTGGAATAGCCCAGGTGGTAGCTGCGGCCCAGCTCTCAGTTATAGCAAATGATTCGGAGTGAGTGCCTCCCAATCATTCGGGTCGTCTGAGACCTTGGTTAAAGGTCTCCCGTTGATTATGGCTTCGACTTCGCACATAAGCGTCAGCAGGCCTTCGTCATCCAACGTCTGCTCCTTGCAAATGGCGCTCATAACCTTTCTCACTGTGCGGATGCAGCGCTCCCAGACACCGCCGTGGTGGGAGCCTGCTGGGGGGTTGAATACCCATTTGATTGATTGCTGCAGGAGGAATTCTCGTATCTGGTTCTTGTTCCATCGTGTTATCGCTTCGGTCAGTTCTTTGTTGCCACTAACAAAGTTCCCGCCATTGTCCGATCTGATTTCTTCTGGACATCCTCTTCGCGCAACAAACCTTCTCAAGGCATTGATGAATGATGGAGTGTCGAGGCTGTATACTATCTCAATGTGCACTGCTCTTATGGACAGGCAGGTGAACAGCACTCCATACCTTTTTACCATGGTTCGTCCACGGCGTACCTGAAATGGGCCAAAGCAATCAACACCGACGAATGAAAATGGCGGTTTGGATGGAGTGACACGATCCCTTGGTAGATGGGCCATTTTTTGTTCTTCTGCTGGAGCTTGTCTTTTTCTGCAGCTAAAGCAGGTGTTTAGAATTCGTCTCAAGGTCGGCCTTGCTTTGATTATCCAATACCGTTCTCGGATCAAGGATAGTACATATTCCAGTCCCGAGTGACCAGATGCTTGGTGATAATGGCGGCCTATCAGATTTACCACGTGATGGTGCTTAGGGAGAATGATCTGATGCCTGGCTTCGTCGCTGATTGGAGCACGACCGAGACGACCCTCAACGCGCAATAGGCCGTCTTCTGCTAAGAACGGATGGAGTTGCCGCAATGGACTATTTCTTGCCATTGTGTTCCTCCTTCTTCCATTGCCTTCTTTCTCCTTTTGAGGTTTTGGAGATAATGCGGCCATTACAGTAGGAAAGCTCTGCCTTTGGACAAACTTTAGGATTTCCCTTTCTGCAACGTTCAGCTCCTCAACGTCGATAGCTCGAATTTCTCCAAACGTCATAGCTTCTCCTTGTTGTCGCCTGCCTTTCGCTGTCTTCAAATTCGTTTTGTAGCGGAGTAGCCACGCGACAGTCTTCTTCAACTGTCTCCAGGACGAAAATCGCTTAATGATGTCGTCGACTGTCGTAACCTCCTTGACGTCCGGCTGAGCTTCTGTAGCAAAGGATCTCGCAGATCGTTTCACTTCAGGATCATTGTCTTGAATGGTTCCCATACCGGTTGGTCTCTTAGGCCAGTCTTCTTCTGGTCCCCACAAGAATTCTGGTGCTTTATGCCACCGTTTGCTTGCGATTAGTTCGTCTGCACTGAGCCCTCTTGAGGCATCGTCTGCCGGGTTAGTCTTGGTATCAACGTAGCGCCACTGCGAAGGCACGCTGACATCACGTATTGAAGCTACACGGTTGGCCACATACGTTTGAAATCTCTTGACGTCATTCTCTATGTACCTTAGTACACAAGTGCTGTCTGTCCAAAAATAGCTTCGGTCTACCCTTATATCAATCCCGAGCTCACTTCGCAGCATAGTGTCTAATCTGGTTGCAACCACAGCGGCGGACAGCTCTAATCTTGGAGTAGTGACGGGCCTTATTGGTGCTAGCCTTGACTTGGCCATCATCAGGCAGCAATGAACTTCTTCATCTGAGTTGGTGATTCGCAGATATGATACAGCGCCATAACCGATTTCAGAAGCATCTGAAAAGTGATGCAGCTCAGCAGTTGTAACTTCACCAAATTCTCTCGGCTTAATACATCGGTCGATGACATAACCTTCCAACTTTGGTAGATCAGCCAGCCAATATTGCCATCGGTTGAAATCCTTCTTGGGAATTTCGTCATCCCAGCCCAGCTTCTGACGACACAAATCTTGTAAGATCGCTTTTGCAGGCAGAATGAAGGGTGCGGCGAAGCCAAGTGGATCATAAGTAGAGCTGACGATAGATAGGATTCCTCGCCTCGTTGGTTGCTTATCCTTGATGGAAATTTTAAAGCCGAACGTGTCGCTAGATACATTCCAACGCACTCCAAGTGCGCGTTCAATGGCCGACTTTTCGAGGTCCAAATCCTTGACTGTCGGCGCTCTCTCTGATTCGGGTACTGATTCCAATACCTTGATAGAGTTCGACATCCATTTTGTTAGGCGAAATCCACCTCGAGATAGGAGATGTCGCAGTTCGCCTTGAAGATTTATCGCCTGACGGTCCGACTCTACCGACTTGAGGCAGTCATCCACGTAAAAGTTACGCTTCACCGTCTCTAGAGTGGCTGGCTCGAAATCGTCTCGGTTATCTTCGGCTGTCTGCCGCAGCGCGAAATTCGCGCAGCTGGGAGAAGAAGTAGCACCGAATAGGTGAACGAGCATCTGGTACTCCTTTGGATCTGAACTTAAATCTCCGTCAGGCCACCATAAAAAGCGAAGGGCGTTAGCATCTTCCAGAGGTACTTGAACTTGTAAAAACATCCCTTCGATGTCTGCCATAAGAGCCACTGGTCCCGTTCGGAATCTAGTAAGCACTCCGATGAGGGAGTTGGTCAAGTCCGGCCCCTGTGAAAGCTGGCCGTTTAACGATGTATTCCGAAACTTTGCTGAACAATCGAACACAACACGTGTCTTTTCCGGCTTTTTAGGATGAAAAACGGGGTGATGTGGAAGGAACCAGGTAACCTGGCCTTCATTCTGTTGCCATGGAGTGCGCCTAGCGTATCCCTTGGTCAGGAGGTCGTCCATGAAATCTGTATACTTCTGCAGCAAGATCGGCTCCTTGGACAACCTTCTCCTTAACTGTAACAGTCGTTGCTCTGCCATTGGTCGATTATTCGGTAGATCTGGACATCCATCTTTCCATGGAAGACTGATCTCATAGTGGCCGTTCACCAATTGAATTGAAGCTTTCATCTTTTCAAGAGCGCGTTTGTCTTCTTGAGACATGGCAGCATTTGCATTGTAGCAGGAATCATTGAACTCCATGTTGCAGTACTTCTCGAATTGAGCACTTAGCTCGGCGTCAGTATTGATCAAATTAGTCGTATGGCGTGAGCCTCCGGTCCGTTTCAGCGGTCCGTTGATGGTCCATCCAAGTTCCGTTCTTGTAGCGTATGGCTCACCAGGTTGTCCTGATCTAACCTCTTTCGGTTCCAGTGCTCTGGGAACATCACTACCGATTAGCAGACCAACATCTGCATCGATGTCTGAGAGGGGAATTGCTTGTAGGTGTGACCAATTGTGTATGTCCTGGCGATTGGCTCGATTATCGGTTGTTACTGGTAACCGTGGAGTAGTGAATACAAGAGGAAGCTCGATAGTATTGTTCTCTTCTAAGTCGCTGACTTGAAGACTGAGGACTGATGTCTTAGTTTCGTCATCTTCGACGCCTAGAGTAGTGAGGGCGAGGGTGGTTTGTATGCCTTTGGCTTGAAGTTGTTGCATCAGTTCTTCGGTGCAGAAAGTGGTATTGGAACCCGTGTCCAGAAAGGCGTAGGTCTCCACTACCCGTTTGCAGCCTGGTACTTTAACCTTGACGGGCACGATAGCTAAGCTTGTTGAAGACCTTTGACTCTTTTGATTCTCACGGCATCTCACATAACCACTTTGTCCCCTCGTTTCTTCCCGATCGCAGTTCGATGATTGATTACTTGAAATTGGACTCGAGTTGTTGCTTCCTTCCCTTCTTTCGCTTTGCATCTGTTCGCCTTTGTTTAGAGGGTGTAAAAAGGTCGAGTGTTTTGATTTACAACCGTCTACTTTACAAAAACTATCCTTCGGGCAGTCTTTCACAACGTGGCCCGTTACTAGGCAGTTGTTGCATAGTCCCTTTGCCCTAGTAATTTTCATCCGATCTTCTAGGGATTTGCTCCTAAACTCGTTGCACTGAGAAAGCCAATGACGGCTGTTACATAGAGGACATTGAGGACGACTTCGTGCCACACCATGGTCGCTGTTGCGTTTAGGCTCACCGCTTGTGCCGAATACTTTACCAGAAGAACCGCCGCTATAGCCGCCTGACCTTTGAATGAGTTTCCTAATACCCGACTTGGATGGCGTAATTTCTCCAAAAACTGGATGGGAAGCCGACCTCGCTCGCTTTTCGATGAACAACGCAACATCTTCGATCGTGATGTCCCTCATTTGGCTTCCGAGATATCATCTGCGATATCACGCCACTTGCGCCTCATATCAAACGGTAGCCGGTCGATTATCTTCTTGAGGCAATCGGGATCGTTGATGCGGCCAAGGTACCCGATATCCTTTAGGGCATTTTTGCAGCTAGTAATTAGAACTGAAAACTTACGTAGATCTTCTGCCTTGTCTGTTCTTATTGCAGGGCCTGTCGTCACCCGATTGACGTAGGCGGCTGCTATTCTGTAGTCTTGCCCGTAGCGCTGCTTTAGTAGGCGTCGCGCCTCACGATAGCCCTCTTCAGCGCTCATGGTCAAACAACTCCGCATCAGCTCGTTAACATCACCACTGGTATACTGTATAAGGTAGTATAATCTAGCACTACTGCTATCCGTTCTACACTCTATTATACTTTCAAATGCTCTTATGAAACTACAGTATTCAATTGGGTCGCCTCCAAACACAGGGAGCTCAGGTTGAGGTAGCATCAGCGCCAGAGTATGTTGCTGTTGCTGTGTTAGTAAACTTTCCATGTGTTGTAGGTATGCCATGGGGTGTGGTGGGTAATAGACTGGTTGGAAGGAAGACCCGCCATGCCAGTCCTTGGTATCTTCCGGTTCTGGCTTCGTGAGATCCGGTTTGGCGGTTACGGTAGTTACTGGCTGCTCTTGGGCGTTCTCTTCATTATTTTCCATCCATGAATGAACGTAAGAAGTCAGTGGGGCACTTGGTTTGACGTCTGGCAGTTCGTTATTGCCTTCCGCCTCAGCCAATACTCGTTCTTCGGCTTCGGCCATCGCTATCTGTTTCTCCATTTCCAATTCTTCTTTAGCTTGTTGCAATTTGAGCTCTTCTTTCTGTATTCGTTGAATTTTCTTTAAGACGTTAGCCTCCGCTAGAAGCTTTGCCTTCCTCGCTGTGGCTTTCGCTCTTGCACTCGAAACCGAGCTAGCTGAAGAACGTTTCGTTCCTGCTTTGCTCACCGAATCACAGGGCTCAACGGTAAGAGATAAATGTTGCTCTGGTTGTTTTACAAAGGAGCCAAAGAACATCTTTATTCTAGCTGTCAAATCTTTGACCTTTGCTTCTTCGTACTGATAGTAGTCTACCGAATCTTGAATTTCTTCTTCGTCGCTCAGAGTTTCATGGAAAGCAGCATGAGCTTGTCGTAGCATCTCTAAAGCAATCCCCAACTCGCCGATTTTGCCTTCGCCCTCCTCGGGACTTTCGAATTTGCTGATACGGGATTCGATTTCATTTCGTTTTTTCGTAAGTATACCCTTCGCAACACCTCTTTGTCGTTTCAGTTGAACGGTAGATGGCTTCTTAGGTAGAGCGCCCGACGCTTCCGACACAAATTCGGAAATCTCCGATTCGTTCACGAATGTAACTTCTTTAGCCGCCATAGATTTTATTACTAAATTCCGATCATTCTTTTAATTTCGCGACTCCTTCCGGTATACGTGATCAAGACAACATTCCAGTCATTCCATCGAAATGATGTGGCAAGGACAAATGGTATCCTTATACAGTCGAAATAATAATTCTAGGCTGGTCCATTGAAGTAGCAACGCCAATGAAATCAAATTCAAACTAATGTAGAATTAAGATACAAGCAAACCATAGCCATTCAAACACGACTTAATAGGCCAGAAGTTCCAATAACTCAAAGTTTAATCAAGGGTTGCTCACAGCGATCGAAGTGTAGACAATTCTGAAGAAAGGCTTTTGAGTCGAGGTTGACGTTATAGCAGCGATTGAAATTATTGTTGTAGAGCTGAATTGATTCTGGCGTAAAGCGGTTTGAACTAAGAGTGAAAAAGCAGAGAATAACACTTCTAAGTACTTGCGTTGACGGCAAGCGTGGGAACTGACTTGAAATGACACGCCTTTAACATAGATGAAAACTAAACTAATATATAACTTAACGTAACAATTAAATTCTTCTTACTTTGGTTTCCTGACTTGCTTGTTCCAAAAAATAGCGTAGATTGGCTGTAGCGTTTACGATAGCTTCGTTTTCAGCGTCGCAGAAAATGTTCTTAAGCAATTATCGAAGCGTGGTCTCAAAGCTAATTGCACGCTCAAATTACACGAGTCAGTGATTGGTAGACCTTAAAGTGCTAACTAATTAACTAGATTATGTTCGCGTTGTAAGCTAACAACGTCATCAATTATGAAGAGTCACATGACTTTCCAATAAAATCGATTTTAAAGCATAAAAGACGCTCTATTCACACTTTCCTTTAATATAGTTTTAAACTTACTGACGTTTCTCATGTCGATTTACACATCCAACAATAAAAATGCAATAGGTGATCAGCTATGATGGGTCATGTGATGTAATGAACATTTCCCATGAGTTAGGATTTTGCATGTAAAAAGACTGAACTTTCTTCTACTTGGCCGCACGGTTTAAGCCAGAAATACAAGCTTATAAACCATAAGCAACGTGTCTTACATTACACAAGACCACCATGTGACTTCCACCTTATCAAAGTTATAGGTCATGCTTCATTCATCTCTGCTGCAGTGCTCCTGTCGTTTCTGCACCTGTCTCCACATTTACATGCCTTGGAACAGCAAAGAGATAGTTGAATGCAAGTGCAGCATCGGTTTACACAGCATCCACCCTCTTGGGAGCACCCACAGTATGGTAACTGTAAACACGTGGTTGACACTTCTCGCGTCATTAACTTTGGCTTCAGAAGGCCTTCACTGTAATGCCATCTGCTGTCTTCAGGCTTTGGGAGAGAAGGACATGGTTCTAGCGCTTTATTCCATACCATAGTCTGATAGTTTGCCCGCTTTATGTGGAGAATCAGTGCATCTTGAGTCAGAGGTAGGGCGTCAAGATCTTTCTTGGATTTGCGAAACGCTGCTGCTCTTTCTTTGTTGATTTCCATCTCTTGTGTTCCCGGATTATAGAGTTTGCATACAAAGGCTTCAGCTTTGGCAAGAACGTCAGCACTGATTTGGCTTTCTTCTCCAAGGTGTTCCAAGAGGTCAGGTGCATCTTCGAAGACTTTCCATGCCGATGCCTTGCCCACACAATAGAACTGGCGTGTCGTATCACAGCCAGTAATGGCATGAAATGCCAGGAACGATTTCCTCGTCTCCTCGGAGAGTGGGATTCTGTAAACTGGTATGTAATGCCTTTGTCTTGATGTACCCGCAAACATCCATATCTTGACAAAGCTGCTCTCGGTGTGCCAAAAGGAGGACAAGAACGTCCATATCACGACACAAAATGTTGACTTGCTGCTGCATCTCGGGTATGCAGTACTATTCTAGTATCTGCCTCCTCATGATCTGATGCGAGCTCTCTTATATCTTGTCGTGATGTGTCAGATGACCACACCTTCTGTATATCCTTGAAGCCTCCATTGATCACCAGCTCTCGCCCAGGAGGCGCGCTGTAACTCTCTGAGATTTCAGTCGAGAGGAAATGAGCTAGGCTAGCCTTGTTATCTTCTAGAATGAAAGAATGGAAAGTCACGTGACTCTTCATAACTGATCATGTGACGCATTTTATCTCCCACACTACTGTCTATCGAGTTCTAAACGTGAAGTAGCAAAGATTCAGCTATTTGCCCATCGTATTGCGCACTTTTTATTGGGTTTATATAAATGTTACAGTTCAGCCTCGTTTTCATGCTGCAGGAGCGAGGGCCTAGACAAAAAACCCGCTTAATGACAGATATCATAACATTTGGAGTGGGCAACAGCAGAAGGATGGCAAGATGAAGATTTTAAGCCATGTTGCCTGCTTCTACTCAAAATGTTTAGCAAAAATGAAAAATGAGCACCCTGCGTGACAGAGCTTCCTGACCATAGGCCCCGGAATGATGTTTAGCTCTCCACATGCTTTCGATTACAAATGGACAAATCTTTTCACACCTGTGTTTAGAACGAATATGTTGATTGTTTACGTATTGGCGGTAGGTCATACTGCAAATCACACACAGAGTTAGCTGATTTAACAGTAACAGCCGGTTTCGCTACTTGTCGAGTTTGCTATGTTTGAGTTCGCTACTTGTTGGCTACCCGCATAACCGAGTTCACTATCTGTATCATTCTAAGCATAACACCATGTTACATGGCTCTTACAGATTTTGGTTCCAAAATTAAAAACTTGTATCTTGTGCAATAAATTTACCTGAAGTTTTGCTGATGATGATCGAATCTTTGAGCCCAGTGTACCTTATAAATCGAACTGAATTTCATTTGAACTTAATCAAACTCTCAAGAACCAAATTTTAGGCTGCGTGTGTCTGTGGTAGAGAAGTTGTAGGAGCATTCACACGACATAACTTCGTTCTACATTGTGTCGCATACGCCAAGACGCGCGACAAATCGCATTGTCTAAACCGCCTGTATCTTAGTATAAATACTCAGGTGATTATACAAAATCGCGCGCTCTGATTGGTTTGCTATCTCGGATTATCAGCCGATAATCACCTCAACAAACAAAATGGCTGACAGTCGTTCGCGCACTTGTGATGAAATAAATTTTTTCGTGTTGTTCAATGCTTTTCTTTTCTTTTTTGAAATAATCATCTGTGTATTTATACTAAAACAATTATTTGCCTCAGGCTCAGTGATTCTCGCTGAATATTCACCGAGAATCACTTCCCCTTCAGCAAATAATTGTTAATTGTGCAATAAATGCAACATTTTGGAGTCGGATGAGTTCAATCCTCCACGCGATTCGTTCGACCAGTCAACAATTTACGATCCCCAACATAACTCGGTTATGTCAAGTAGCGAACTCGGTTATGCGGGTAGCGAACATGTAGCGAACTCAAACGTAGCGAACTCGACAAGTAGCGAAACCAGCATAAAGCGATGTAACTTATTAGGAACCACTCAAGCGACAAGCACTCGCAAGACTCAATACTCCACTCAATCCTCGATTGTTACGTCTCGATACTCGATTTTCAATACTCAATACTCGACTCAATACCAAGTTTCAACTTACCTTTGCACGGTACTGTAGTTTACATTGTGTCTTATAACCAAATGTTTTTGTAAAAATTAATTTTCAGTTTTTGACTTAACACAATAAAGATAATGAAGTGGGGGCTGTATCTTATGACCGAGTGCGCCTATAACCAAGAAACTACGCTGTTGTAAGAAGAAGAGCTTGAAAGCTTATTTTAAAAGTTGAATGTTGTCTTATATCTTTTAGCTTATTCATACCTTACCTCTGGTGTTGAAGTAAGAGCACTTTCAGTAGAGAAAAATAGGCTCAAAAAGCTCAAAAGACAAGAAGATGAAGAGATTTTTACAATACAGGTTTGTTTATGTACATTGTACCTATACTTTTCATCATCGATTTTTGTTGTGTTTTTCACATTTTCAGATAACATCCTGTACAGGTAGCTTCTCAGGCTGTCATGGGAGAAGTTTGATAGAGCTTTGTCTTATCATTGCTACCTTAATTCCATATATTTGTTACACAAGAGACATGATGGGAAACAGAATTTATGCATAGAATGAGACAGTGTAATTTGGGGCTTTTGGGACTAGAAATAGAAAGAAATTTTAACAATTAACAGATATCCCAGAGAGCTTATCAGAAATATACTGAATAGTCAGCTCTTGTATTCTCCATAGTACAAAGTTCTAAATTATTAATAAATCATCCATACTTAATGATTTAGTAATTATTTATTCAATTCCATCAATAATACCTGTTGTCTTTAACCCAGAACTGACCCCGTCGCTGATTTGAGTCCAATAAACAAAATCTTGTACTGAAGAATTCCATTCAGTTGAATGCTTTTGAATTTAAAGAAATCACTGAAGTGCAAATTACTCTAATTGGAATCCTGCTGGCAGTATAGTGACAAAACTCGACCTTGTGGTTGTGTAGGAACTTCAAAGACTTGCCGTAGCACGTGAACTGCTCGTGCATGACGTAATTTTAACACGTAGTAAAATTCCGCGGTCGAACGTGTTTTTAAAAAAAAGATTGTAAAAACGGAGCCGAATAAAAAGTGAACAGTTGCGTTATAAAAAGATTGGTTTTATACAGTCCTAACAGCTGGTCCTTCGAGCCGGATGCGTCCGGAAAATGAGTAAAGGAAAGTAGAGTTTTGGAGAACGCGCTACGAAGGTTGTTTGTTGAAGATTCGTGATTTGGTTGGATTGATTATTTCGTGTTTCGATCGAATGGGAGATTTAGCGAAGAAGCGAAAGATCCGCGGCGGCCACAAGGGATATGTCACAAAGGAACTCCAAACACTTGAGACAGTAATTACAGGGTCATCGGAAGGCAAGGAAGTGCTTTTAAGGGACCTTCAGGATATTTTGACCGAAGCGCTGAAGAAGGTGTTGAAATTAGATGACGAAATCGTGGAGTTGCTTGAAGAGGAAAAAGATATCGAGCTGGAAATCACAGAGGCGAGCAAATTCCGGAGAGATGTTCGAAGAGCAATAGAAAAGATCGAAGCCTATTTTAAGACCGCGAATAACGACGGAGGAAGAACAAATACAACCGCTTCGCCGGCCCAGGGAGGAATTGCTTCGCAAGTGAGCACGCACGTGGTCAAAGCAAAACTACCAAAGCTTGAGTTGAAAAAGTTTTATGGATCCGTTCATCATTGGCAGAGCTTCTGGGATGCATTCAAGAACGCTGTGCACGAGAATATTCAGCTGTCGGAAATCGACAAATTTACTTATTTGAAGGGTTTATTGGAAGGAGAAGCAAGCATTGCGATTGCTGGACTGTCCTTGACCGAGGCAAATTATGGCGCGGCGGTTGAAATTTTGAGCAAGAGATTCGGAGATGAGCAGAAGATCATCAGCTCGCACATGGAACGGCTACTTAAGTTACCGCCAGTGCACAACGGAAGGGACACGGCAAAACTCCGGAAGCTTTATGACGCCATAGAAGTGCATGTAAGAGGGTTACAGAGTTTAGGAATACAAGCAGATTCCTATGGAACATTGCTAGTCCCAATTCTATTGTCAAAGTTGCCTGATGATGTAAAGCTTGAAATTTCCCGTGGAGTTGAGGATGGCAAGTGGAAGCTTGAGGAACTACTCAAGAGATTAATCGATGAAGTAACATGCAGAGAGAGGTGCACAGCCACGCCCATCAGTCCACTAATGACAAATCCTAAGAAGCTGGAGAAGCATACAACTAGTACGTTCCTTGCTCCTGATCAGAGAGGTGGCAACAGGTGTGCATTTTGTATGGGGCAACATAGGCATGTTGATTGTAGAAAGGTAGTCAATAATCAGGAAAGGAGGCGAATTGTTAAGAGGTATGGGCGATGTTTTGTATGTCTTCAAAAGGGGCATAAAGCAAGTTGTTGTGAATGCACCATGAATTGTAGTTGTGGTTCACGTCATCACCCGGCCTTGTGTGAAAACAAAGGAAGAGACAGAAATGGGGAAGGTAGAGTCGAAGATCAGGTCACAGGGAATGCATCAGGGAGTGGTCCCCAAGGGCATGATGCTGCATCAACGCTTCATGTAAATTCAAGAGCTCAAGTTGTCCTTCAGACAGCACAAGCCGTGGCAAGTAGAAGCAACTTTGAAAAACCCCAAGGGGTCAAGATCAGAGTTATATTTGACGCAGGTAGCCAAAGGTCTTACATCACTGACAGAGTTGCTGAACTGTTGCACTTAGAGAGTACCGGAAAGGTGATGGTGGAGACTGGAACCTTTGGAGAGGTAAGAGCAAGAGTGATGGAAAGGGAGCTTGTCAGAGTTAACGTGGGCCACCTTCAAAAGGAAGGGAGTATACAAGTGGAAGCTTTCAAGGTACCACTCATTTGCAAGGCCTTGCAGAATCAGCACATAGAAGAAGCTAAGAAGATACATTCTTACCTAAACAAGTTGTGGTTTTCTGATGTTTGTCCATGGCAAGAGAACTTGGAAGTTGATTTGCTGATTGGTGCCGATTTCCTGTGGGACTTCATGGAAGGAAGGGTGGTGAGAGGCAAACCAGATGAGCCAGTTGCAGTTTTGACTTCACTAGGATGGGTGTTGTCAGGCCCCCTGAAGATACCTCCACGACTGCATGTAAATGATAGAAACCTGGTCATAACTCATGTGTTAGAGGTTCAGAACCAAGTGTTGCAAGAAAACAAGCAAGAAGCCTTGTCTGAGGAACTCACAAGATTGTGGGATTTCGATTCACTGGGAATACGAGAGAGAGATAGTGTTCATGAGAATTTCTTGAAGAATGTGAGGTATCAGGCTGGCAGGTACATTGTGAGTCTCCCGTGGAAGGAGCATCACAAGACATTACCACTGAATTATGAAAATAGTCTGATGAGGCTTAACAGTCAGTTGCGAAGGTTAAGGAAGGCCCCACACCTGCTGAGAGAGTATGATACAGTGATCCAAGAGCAATGCAGAGCTGGAGTGATTGAAGCGGTGAATGAGCTAGATTTTGTTGAGGATGGAAGTGTTCACTACTTGCCGCATCATGCTGTTGTCCGAACAGATGCCAAGACGACAAAGTTAAGAGTGGTGTACGATGCGTCATCGAGAGCTAACGGAAGAGGGGCTTCGTTAAATGACTGCTTACATGTTGGACCCTCGCTCACACCACTACTGTTTGACATCCTACTACGGTTTAGATGTAACAAGGTTGCAATGATTGCAGACATCGAAAAGGCCTTCTTGAACGTTGAGGTGGATGCAAGGGATAGAGACTGCCTGAGATTCTTGTGGGTGGATGACATTAACAAAGAGGAGCCCAGTATGGTTGTGTTCAGATTCTGTAGAGTGGTGTTTGGGGTAAATTCTTCACCCTTTCTCCTAAGCGCGACCCTTAGACATCACATTGAGAGCTACATGATGGGTGACCCAGAATTCGTCAAGAGAGTGCTTGAAGATTTTTACGTAGATGACTTCATATCAGGATCAGATAGTGATGAGAAGGCATTTGCTCTTTATCAGAAGGTCAAGACTCGACTTGAAGGAGCAAGTTTCAAATTGCGGAAGTGGAGTTCAAACAGTGAAGATTTGTTAGAGAAAATTCGGGATGACCGTGTAGAGAAAGAAACAGCTCAGCTACAAGGGGAGAGCATTCAAGAAGATGACTATACTTATGCAAAGACCACAGTAGGAAGTTTGGATGAATTAGACGAGAAGGAACATAAGGTTCTGGGAGAGGTGTGGAATCGTGCAGAAGACACAATCGTGTTCAGGTTTGATGCACTGGTTGAACTAAGTGAAACCTTAGAAGGAACAAAGAGGAACCTGCTCAAAATTACTGCAAAGTTCTTTGACCCACTTGGATTGCTGAGTCAGCTGACGGTTGGAATGAAGATTCAATTTCAAGAAGCTTGTAAAATAAGGCTTGGATGGGACGAGCCCTTGCCCGAAGCCATTCAGTCAATATGGAAGAAGTGGGTAGTTGCACTGAAGGAAGCCCAGTCTATAACTGTGCCCCGCTGTATTTTCTCTGGAATGGAAGAGGAGGTTGTGTGTTTTGAGGTCCATGGCTTTGGAGATGCCAGTGACAGAGCATACTGCGCCATGGTGTACCTTGTATGTGTCACAGACAGTGAGCGATATGTTCGCCTCATGGCTACAAAAACAAGAGTAACACCACTCGCCAAGCAAGGAACTGCACGCCTGGAGCTTATGGCAGGAAGAATTACAGCACAGTTGACAGAAACAGTGAAGAATGCGCTGCAATCCAGGATTCAGATAAACAGTACCTACTTGTGGTCAGATAACATTACCGCTTTGTATTGGATTAAGGGAGAAAGAGAGTGGAGTCAGTTTGTACAAAATCGAGTGAACGAAATCTTGAGGCTGAGCACTAGAGAACAGTGGGACCATTGTCCAGGCATAGAGAATCCAGCAGACCTTGGTTCTCGGGGTGTTCCAGCAACGACACTGAAGAGTAGCGGATTGTGGTGGCATGGACCTGAGTGGCTCAGCAAACCACCTGAAGAGTGGCCTTCAATGCAAATTGCGCCAACTGTAGAAGGTGAAGCAGAGGTCAAGAAGTCATGCCGTGTGAATACTCTTCTAGTAATGGGTAACAGCCAGGAGAGCCTATCAAGCATCATCGATGTGAATGCCTACAGCAGCTGTGAGAAGTTATTTGGAGTGACGGCCTATATGTACCGATTTGTGAGGAACCTCAAACGCAAGGTTGAGAGAGCGAGGGACCTGGTGGTTGGAAGGTTGACAGCGATGGAGGTAGAGAGAGCAGAGAATGCCTGGGTGAAAGAAGTGCAGTCAAGCCTGGTACGATTGAAGAATTTTGAGCAACGTGAAAGAGACCTTGGCCTGTATCCGGATGAACATGGAGTGATTCGTTGCCGGGGTAGAATTCCTGATACAGTTTTGCCATACCAAGCAAGACACCCAGCGCTGCTGCCAAGAGATCATCATTTGACAAGTCTATTCATTGAACAGAGTCACAAGAGAGTTTATCATGGTGGAGTGAGGGAGACACTAGCAGAACTGAGAACGAAGTTTTGGGTAATCAAGGGAAGACAGGCAGTAAAGCTGACAATCAAGAAATGTGTTGTTTGCAACCGCTACGAAGGAACTCCTTATCCAGCTCCAACAACAGCTGAACTTCCAAACTTTAGAGCACAAGAAGCGCCCCCGTTTGCAAAGGTTGGGATAGACTTTGCGGGTCCACTGTACGTAAAGAAAGATGGAGCGGAAATGAAGAAGGTCTACATCGCACTGTTTTCTTGTGCAGTTACCAGAGCAATTCATCTTGACCTCGCAGAAGATCTAGGGACCGAAACATTCCTGAGGTGTTTGAGGAGGTTTATAGCCAGAAGAGGTGTTCCAGAACTGATTGTATCAGATAACGCGAAGACCTTTAAATCAGCCAGTAAGGAGTTGAAGGTGCTTTACGAACAGTCAGAAGTCCAAGCCTTTCTACTGGAGCGTCGAATCACTTGGAGATTCAACTTGGAAAAGGCTCCATGGTGGGGAGGTTTCTACGAAAGAATGGTGAAAGGGGTAAAGAGATGTCTTCGAAAGACTCTTGGAAATGCAAGGCTGTCATACAATGAACTTCTAACTGTGATAACGGAAGTTGAAAGCACCCTGAACATGAGGCCCTTGACTTATGTTTATGAAGAAGGTGATCCAGAAGAAGCATTGACTCCAGCACATTTGATGTTTGGGAGGCGACTGACAGCACTACCCCCCTACCCTTCAGTACAAGAAGGGGATGATTCTCCTGAAGGTTTGAACAAGCGAATGAGGTACCTGAATCGTAAACTGGAACACTTCTGGAAGAGATGGAAAAGAGAGTATCTTGCAGAGTTGAGGGAGCACCACAGGAGAAACGTGCGAAAAGATGGTACAGTTGTCAAATTGCAGGACGTGGTGACAGTAGCAGAAGAAGGAGTAACCCGTGGAAAGTGGAGACTAGGGAAGGTGGAGGAGTTGTTGCCCAGTAAAGACGGTGTAGTCAGAGGTGCCAAAGTGAAGATGCTGACAAAGAAGGGAAGACCACTGTACTTGAACAGGCCAATACAGAAACTATACCCCCTTGAAGTTACGGGACCCCTTCAGGCAGTGCCTGAGCCGCAGGAACAAGTTCCCGTTAGAAGAGTTCCAAGGAGAGCTGCTGCAATTGATGCAGATATGAGACGCCGCTATATTGATCAGATTCTAGCTGATCAAGGGGGGAGGATGTAGGAACTTCAAAGACTTGCCGTAGCACGTGAACTGCTCGTGCATGACGTAATTTTAACACGTAGTAAAATTCCGCGGTCGAACGTGTTTTTAAAAAAAAGATTGTAAAAACGGAGCCGAATAAAAAGTGAACAGTTGCGTTATAAAAAGATTGGTTTTATACAGTCCTAACAGGTTGCAAAAATCAGACATACCCAATACCAGCTTACAGTCTTGCTAAAATATGACCCGAGACCACCATGCACGCCTAGTTTCATCAAATCAGGAACGCGTCGCATACCACTAACACATTTCTTACTTTTTTGAAATTCCTTGTATGTTTACATGCAGGAAACTCTAGGGTGTCTCCTGGGGGTAATGAAAGTTAATTGATATTAAACCATTAATTATTTATTGATTGTTGAACAATTACCAATAAATTATTAATCAAAGGACTTAATTCTATTCAATAGGTAAAAGGACGTGAAAAGTATGAAATGCTGCTGAAGATAAAAGAGAGTCTAGATTTGATGGACCTCGTCCCTGAGGCAATGGTGGACAAGTACAGAACCAGGTGATTGTAGCTTTTAAATCACTAAGTGACATCTTTCCAGGTTGACCCTAATTAGATGCATTGACAGGCATCTTATCCATCGCAAGGTGGCTACATTACAAGTCTTCCCTAAACGCAATAAATAATAATAATGAATTTATATAGTGCACTTTTTCATATGAATATGTTCAAAGGCGCTTTACACTTCTATTGGGTGAGATCGGACGTCAGCATGTAAAGGCGCCTCTGGCTGCCGCTATCAGTCCATGTATGATCTCACACACCGACCCAACCCATGCATGAATTGTCAGATGAGACCAGATGTAGAGACAGACCACCACGCCGGGAACTACGTCCCTTACTCTTTTTGAACAGTGTGTGGGTTCTTTAACATCCCACAGATTATTAGGAACTAGTGTTGTGAGATGTGTCCTACAGTTTATTGTCCTTATCCGAAAAGACTAGAAAGTCTAACGATTTACAGATATCATTACAGAGGCAGCACTTTCTCCTCAGTTATTTAAAGACCCAGAGTGTTGGCTCGGTCAGATTTTGAACCCGCAACCTCCAGCACAGTAGTTCGGTGCCCTACCAACTGAGCTTACTGGTCGGCAGTATTAGGCCGCTGGCTACATGAATATATTTAGAAATAGCAAAGCCCAATGTCTTGTATGAACTACTCATAAACAATACTCAAACATGGACTGCCATAAGTGATCCAAGAAAAAATATTGGTCCAAAAACCCAAGGACAGTCTGCTTCTGAATGCAGTTTTCAAAATACAAGCTATTAAATTCAGCTCCTGACAATTCTATCCTTGTGGTCTGTTTGCAATTTACAGGAATTGGCAGTTTTTTCCCCTTGTGCTTCAAATATTATAATAACAATATTTCTTCCTTCTACAGTTGCCCACCGTGTGGGAGGTGGACAAGCTCAATGCCTCCACAAACAGCAGATTCACAGAATTTGAACAACTCACATCCAGTAAGTGTTGAGACTTAAACATGCCACTTATCTTGCAGTCTGAATGCCTAGCAAAAATGCAATTTCCCACATTAGTAACATTTAAAATGGCTTCTCTTAAGTAATAATTACATGAAACACCTACATTGTACTTAAGGTGAAGATGCTGCTGGTTGTAAAGAAACCATGCGGCTGATAATAAGATATGAAACTGACAGCAATTTTCCACTCGCAAAGAATTTTACTCGCAAAGTAAGAATGGAAGGGTAAATTTATCAATTAAACTGATTTTAAAGTTAAGAAGAAGAAGAGAAAGCTGAGGAGGAAATGGAAGTGGTGTTTAATGCAAAGCATGGTAAAGATGTTGCTGACAATGAAATGGTAGTTATATCTGACTATGAGTCAGATGCTGAGGTGATGGAAGAAATGGTCTTAGAATAACATGATCAGCTGTAGTTAATATCTAGTTAAGTTGCATGTAGATAAACATCATGGAGAAACAAAAACGACAACTGCACAGTTGTTAACTTTGTTATACTTTGCTTTATTGAAAGGGGAGTCGGGCGTAATTTGGCGAGTAGCAATGTATATGAGCAAGTGCAAATTGCACATCACTGCCCAGTCGGCAAGTGCTTCAAAAGGTTTCCAACCCCGTTGGCATTCTTTGCATTCTTTTGTTGTGGAGGAGCAGTAACAAGCTTGAAATGATGCAAACAAGCTCTGTTGATTTTTGCCCAATTGTACTCTTGGTTCCATAGTAGTTATTATCAGTGGGTCTTCAGTACTAATGTATGCAGCATTTGGACTGAAGAAGGTCTGTGTGTCAGGCTGAATCAGCATCAGTACAGTTTGTTAAACTATCCAAAACTTTAATTTGAAACTGACTTAACCCTTTCACTAACGGATGTGATCAATACACAACTTCTTGTTTCAATATCAATGCAGTGCCAAGAAAATGGATGGTGAGAATTGGGCATGTGATCGACCTCAGGCTTATGAGTTGATTTGACACCAAAAAATAAGGACGTAAAAGACACTCTTTCATGAGAATTGCTTCTTAGATCTCGGGAGTGAAAGGGTTAATACTTTTATCGATAAATGTTCAAATGCAAAAATCTATGCTACTTACTATGATTAGACCTTGAGAATGAAAAAAACCAAGTACAGTATCCAGTGAATGAAGTTAGTTGAAGTTGAATTGTTGTTACTAAAAGGAAGCACTCCAAGTCAGTCTTAAAAATTCATTTTTTACAGGATGAAGCAGAAGTGTCTCAGCTCTCCCGGTCTGACTCTGGCTCCTCATACCAGTCCCCCACTTCCTCACAGCAGAGCACTGGATCAACAGGGGGCAGCAGGACAGATGTCAGTGCCGTACGGTTCACACTTAGGAGAACGGTGTCCTTGGACAAGAAATACACACACCAATAATGAGAATAGTTTTTAAGTATTAAGATTTACCTTACATGGACAACTTAGATTTTTTTTGGTAAGCGATTCATGCAGTAGAAAGTTGTATAATACAGCTGGTAATTTTTACTTGTCAGTTTTACCTGAGTCAGTATAACCCAGCTGCCTGTTACAACGTTCTTACTCAACTAATCCGTACCTCTTTGCAGTTGACACTTGCTAAATGTACTTACTACCCAGATCTTGGAGTGAAAGTAGCAGAACTATAGATTAAGTTGTTATATAAATATACTTGTAGAAAGAGAACAAAAGAATTTGGGTCAGTTTACTTCCAGCATGAGATGAAACTGTACACTGTCAAGGCGTCAATTCAAGTGTAATTTAGGAGTGTAGCTATTGTTTTCCAACTCTAAAACAGTGGCTACACTTGTAAAATTTTTATTGAATTGATCCCAGTTTATCATTTAACTAGAGTTTCAGAGAAAAATGTGGTTTTATATTAGTTCTTGTTGTTGAGTTTAAAGTAGACAGAGAGTATTGTTAGTTTTATAACTGTATACATCCTATATGCATTAATTGATTTACAAGCGGTGGGATATTTGTACCACCAAGAAGAGACTTCAGAATGTCTTCAGACTAAGTTTCATTTCATTAGTAGAAACACTATACATATCTTACACTTAAGCTAGTAAAACTGCCAAGACATGACTGAAGCAAAGACACCCCCACTCATTCTATTACAGCTGGTGTTTCTATGTGCCTGTCAGATTTGCTCTGAAGGTTTGAGAGTGCAGTTTTGAAGTAGTCACTTTGTCACGTTATTTCTAAGTAATTTTAAATACCTTTGTAATGTGATAAAAAGTAATTTCATAAGTAGAATTTCTCCAAGGTTAAGTTTTCACAAGGTAATGGAGGGCAGAAATAATTGTTTTGATTATGACAAAATGTAACGACAGGACTTGATGACTAAAATGCATGAGGCACAACTGGTAACCGCCATAACTTTCCGCTATTCTCAAGTGGGCAAAGTTGTTGATTATCAAATAATCGAAAATGCTGGATCGTAGATTAATCGAAGATGGTCGAGTGTCTGCTTCATATTGCTCAGCTCTGTGCCTTATTAGCCTGGTATCGGTTTTTGTTTCATCAACGAAAGTGTGGTATGAACTACTAATAGGAAATTTGGGATAGGTTGACAGGTTCATTAAGAAATATCCGCTACCAATCGTAAAATTTGAAACGAAAATAGAGTAAAAAGTGTACCATAAACGCTGGCCAAAACCAAGTGGAACTCTTGGGTGGTAAATCCTTTTCCAGGTAGAGAAAGTTCAACCTGTCGACTCCTTGGTTTCAATTGGGCTTACTTCTTTGGAGGTCGAGTGCAAGATCGTTAAATTGTATATAATTGTATATTACAATTGTTTTGTTATTGTTGTTGTTAACAGTTAACGTTAAGTACAGCAGGAATCGCTGCAGGAGTTTAATATGATTAAATATGAAATTGCATAGGTGACACCTGGGAAAAAGAAACAATGTTAAAAATGCGATGTTCGCTGTGTTTTTATTTCTCATCCCTTTTTAATTCCAGTAGCTGAAGCAGAAATCACGTGAACAGCTAATTGAAAAGTGCCATCTATGGACAGATCGGCTTGTGCAAGGAAATTTCAGAAAATGCATATCTTTAGATCTGGTTTAATTTCCTGCTCTATAGACTTCCCGTAATTGGAAACACCAACGAGCGAGAGTTGTTCACATTTGATCGCACTTGAAAATCGGATCTTGAAATTTTCTCGTTTTGTGATCGCGCGAAGTCATCCACTCCTAAGGTGGCACGTTTCAGACTTCCTAAGTAAATCAAACCATGCCGTTTAACGTTTTTTAAAGTAGTCATAAGATGAAACCCCAAGCCATCCACTTATTTTGAATTCATATTGATCAACTGGGAACAATTCAGCTCCGTGATATTTTTGATACAGGATGTTTTATCGATGAATTTAAAACGAGGTTATGCCATCTTTTTAGTCAAATAACGGTTAATATCGATAAAATATATACGTCAAATGTAGAAAATAGTTGTAATTTAGAAGATACAGCATTGTTGTCTAAATAAGAAGTACTTAAAGTTGCACAACTTTCATATTTCAGCCAATAAAATCACACCGTTTTTAAAAAAAGGTTTGTTCGCCTCGTGAAAACATTTGAAAGATTTTACAAAGCGTAGAAATACCTCTTACTAACCGAGTTCTAGGTCCGTACTGAGTTCTTTCCGCTCGAAGTTATGGCCCAAGCGGGAAAAACGAGGATCCGTAACTTACAGTACGGACCGAGAAAACGAGGCTTGTGAGATATTTATTATATTTCTGGAGACATTTGGCGACCAAAACTTTTGAATTTAGCGGGCCGTACAGTGAAGTACAGCCCGCTAAATTGACCAATCACAGCGTGCGTACTATCTGAGAGATACAGTAAAGACGATATATAATTGCCCTCGCAGAGTTTTGGCCCAGAGGCCAAAACCCGAGGAGGCACCCTAGAGTTCCCCGCGTGTAAACATACAAGGAATTTCAAAAAAGTAAGAAATGTGTTTGTGTTATGGGTTGCGTTCCCGATTTGATGAAACTAGGCGCGTATGGTGGTCTCGGGTAATATTTTAGCGAGCGCGCAAGCTGGTATATATCCGGGGTACGTCTGATTTTTGCAACCACGAGGTCGCGTTTCGTCGCCATACTGCGGGCAGGATTCCAAGTTGAGTACTTTGCGCTTCAGTGATTTCTTTGAATTCAAAAGCATTCAACAGTACTGAAAAGAATTATTCGGTAGAAGATTTGGTTTGTTTGACTCAAATCAGCAACTGGGTCGGCAGTACAGAAATTTGTTAACTGTTGCACAGCATATTAATACAATACTGTATGATTGTAATAGATTTCATTGTCAAATTTACAGAGAAATATGCTGACTAATTGCATGGATATTAACTTCAATAAAATTTTAGAAACATCAAATTTTCAACAGTCATATGCACAGTATTTACATTCAACACACATCGTAATAAACCGGTATTCAAAAGCAGGGGCAGCTCTAGTGAACACGATTTCTAGTTTAGGGACTGTGCAATAATTATCAGGAGGGGGGGGGGGGAATGAGCCTCCCAAGGAGAAATATTACATAATACCTCTCCTCTCAACAAAGGCAAATTAGCTCTGACCCCCCTCCGAACCTCCCAACAATTATGACGAATCCCCCCCCCCCCAACCACCATCTACAGATATAAGCCACGTTTTATTCATCACGATTAAATCAGTCCGAAAAGTAATGAGTATAACTTTGAGTGAAATATCTTTGGTATTTGAATCTTAAAGCCAGTTTTTCAGTTGTCCGCCCCCCCCCCCTCACTTTCCCAGAAATTTACTTTCCCCACCTCCTTAAGGCTGTGAGTTTATATTGTGCCCCCCCCCTCCTGATAATTATTGAACAGTCCTTTACTAGGAGATCAGTCGGGACAGTAACAATACATGACTTTCATGAGGTCTTTGGTTTCAGGCTTAAATTTGTGTTTATGAAAGTCTAATTTTTTGTGTTTTGCAGTTTTCACGTAAGGAAAGCGAAAAAGGAAAACAACAACAAAAAAAACATCAATAAACAGATGTCAAGATGTCAGCACTGATCAGTACAGGACCGTACCAACCCCTAGACAAAGATCCAACAGACCACCTTTGTCGGAAAGCCACAGACAAGGTACTGGCACTAAAACGTAGTGGACACCTATTGGATAGCGAGTACAACAAGATAAAACCCAAACTGAAACAACCACCTAGGATACAAGGGGTACCAAATTTAAAAGTCCCCAAGACCAATGTATCTCTACGACCCATAGTGTCTTGCATTACATCTTTGCTTATGACTTATAAGGATTCCTAGCAAAAATCTTTTCTCCTCTCATCAGTACCTCCTACTTGAAGGTAAAAAACTCAGGGGAATTCAGTAGCGTCCATCATCAGCAGAGAAACCATCAGAAAAGACGAGGTCATGATATCCTTCGATGTAGAGTCGCTTTTCACCAACGTCCCTATACAAGGAGCAGTACAAGCCGCGCTACAGAGACAAAACAACGACCACCCAAGCCTGCCAGACCGCACAGCGCTCACGCCCACCAAGATTGCAGACCTCCTGAATTTCTTCCTGAGATCCACGTATTTCAAGTATAACGGTTCTCTATACGAACACCAGGAAGGTGCGCCGATGGGAAGTCCTGTTTCCGTCATCATTGCTGACCTTTACATGCAGGTATTTGAAAAACAAGCCAAAGCAACCGCTCTTGCAAAACCAAGAATCTGGAAACGCTATGTAGATGACACCTTCACCATCATAAAAGGTAACGACGTGGACAATTTCCTGGATCACCTCAACCAACGCTACCCGTCCATTCGGAAACTGAGAACATCAACAAGATCGCTTTCCTTGATTCACTGGTGACTAGGGAACCGGACGGCAGACTCGACACCACCGTCTACAGGAAGCCCACGCACACCGACCAGTACCTAGCGTATGATTCACACTATCCACAATCAGTAAAACGCGGTATTGTTAAATACCTAAACGACCGGGCCAAACGTATCATCACTAACCATATGCATCGGCCGAACAACACAGGAGAAGAAACATCTATCTACAGTTCTCATCGCTAACGGTTATCCCCCTTCTTTCTTGCAGGAAGTGACCAAAACCAAAAACGCAGCACCGACTTACTTCACTGTACGGCCCGCTAAATTCAAAAGTTTGTTTTGGTCGCCTAACCAGGATCCTCGTTTTTTCCGCTCGATTCGTGCTTGGGCCACAAATCCAAGCGGAAAAAACTCGGTCCGTAACTTACAGTACGGACCTCGAACTCAGTTAGTAAGAGGTATCTATTCCCCTACTTGAAAAAAGAGTATATTAAGCATTTTTGTTATGCATTTATCAAAGATTGATTGAAAACTTAAAAAAAAATACCAACTACCTCCCCTCAATGGCTGCACTTTTTATTCATTTAACCTTTTTAGTCCCAAGAGTGACTTAATAGATTTATAGGTAACAGCAAGGAAAAAAGCGACCACCGCAAGGTTGGTATTTTAAACCTAGGCCATTTGACGGACTGTTATCGGAATTTATTGATAGCTTATGATATCTGAGAGCGTAAACACACTTCAATACAAACTTTTCTTCAAGGCGAGACTAAGTTAATTTCATTTCCGACGGCCCAAAAATCAAGCAAATTGAGGGACATTTCATTTTTATTCAATATCTCTACAGATATTTACAGCAGTGGTCAAAGATCTACCTCATTTTAAAGGGTACAAAATAGGCTTTCCAAATATGTATATTTCACATTCCAGTAGGCCATAATATTTCCCCAAAAAATAGCATTTTGTAAAATTTACATAATTTATACATACAATTTGCATATAAATCCAAGAACCAAGGGTTTAGTCTTAACGTGGGATCGTTCAGTTTAAGTTGCATAAAAATTCTGCCGTATTTCACTTTATATCATAGATACTGAGATTTCCTCACGAAAAAAAGAGTACGTAAAAATGATACGTAAAATGCATTAGCCAATAGGAAACGCGAACGATGAAAACTCACTAGTGAAAAAACGTCGTTCATCCAATCATAAACGCGAACGACGAAAACTCACTAGTGAACAACATCGCATCGCGATTACGATGAAATTTGAACCTATAAGCCTCAGTCAGGTTTTTTTTTTCAGCTGAAAAATGTTTATAACAGTTGTGAAGGTATAAAATAACGTTTTATTTCTTGTGTTACTTCATTAAATATTTGATTTTGAAAGAGAAACTGATGTTTTAGTTCGCTCCGACGAAGGGCTAACGCTCGAAACGTCAGCACCTCCCATTCACCTTACGGTGGTATAACTTACTTAATCAACTCGTTTGATTTATCCAATTTCTTGTGTTTCAATTTCCCACCGACGCAGCACCAGTTTCTTTAAAAACTATCCCCACAATAAATGATGTTTTAGTTATTCTAGTTTTACACGCATACATTGCAGTTGAATGGGTTCCCTAAACACGCGCGTAAGATTGACAAAATTTGGCTTTTCAAAAATCTCAGTATCTATAAAATAAACAAATTACACCATAGAAAATGCTTTGTACGATTTTTTATTCACTCGTTGAGTTGTATCAGAAAACTCACTCGTTCGCTGCGCTAACTCGTTCGTTTTCTGATACTACTCAACTCGTGAATAAAAATCGTACGCGCGCATTTTCCATGGAGTAATCTCTATTTCCGCTAGAAGAGATGTCTGCCGTAAAAACGTGAACCTCAAACGTCAATCGCGACGGCAAGGCCAAAGTTACGTGATATTTTGAGGTTTGCAGTAATTCACGGAAAACCTGTGGCTAAATGTCTCTATAGAGACAACCTCGTTCCCAGGGCTTTTTCCCTTACAAAATGAGAACGCCGTTCCCATTTTTTAAGAGAAAAAGCCCTGGGAACGAGGTTGTCTCTATTTTCTGTCATGATTCGCCTAGAGCTATTACCTTGTTGTCCGAACATGGTGCGATTTTACGTGCGTACTTGGTTACGCAAACCTCCCTTGGTATCCGAGGAAGCAGGCAAATATTACTTCCAGACACCGACTAACAAATGCGTATTAGCCAATGATGACGAAGTTTGTAGTACTTATGCAGAGAACAAAGCTCTCAAGTATCTGTTTATTTACCTGGTTGCTTGGAAACCTGACGTCACAATCCACAAGGGAGCGTGCGAAATTTACGACACGACAAAGGGATTCTCCACCGAAAAATTTTCGATGCTATACTGTCGATTTGCAATAGATTTTCTGATCTTTGGTAACTGAAATCAAGACTTACTTATATACCATGCTTCCAAACAGTGGAATTTATATCTCAGATGTCATTTATTCATGATTTGGAGCTAAGCTGACAAGATGACCATTCCGCTAATGGCCGAGGAGTAAATATGCATTGTTGTGGCTCATTTGTCTGGACGTTTGGCTTGAAAATTTATAGGATACGTTTTTCATTTTCAGGTCAGGCTACGAGGAAAAGGAGAATTACACTTCTGTACCCGTGGTGGTTTTAACTGTTCATGAACGCGCTCAACATGATTCACAAAGACATCAAGCGGACTTCGAAGCTGAAAATGTCTTTCCAGTGAGTGAAATGAACAGGGTTAAATTTGAAATATGCTGCAACTGATTCGCCTGAATATCTTTGGTTTGTTTACCATACCGTATTAGCTGTGTTGCAAATGGAAGCTTTATAAATCAAAGGAGTTTGTAAAAAGTGTTAGTAATCCAGGATTGGTAGACTCGCCGCGGAAAAATGGCCTTTCTCTCCCGCGAAGATTAAAATAAAAAACAAAGCCGGTGTGTGAATGATGATCATGTTGAGCCGATAAGATGAAGACAGCACTTCAGTTGAAAGAACCCTTGTAACTCTCAACGTTTTGAGGTCGACAAAAATGTCAGGCGTATATTTTTTTGGCGATATTCGCCCCATATGTAGATTTTTGCACCCTTGAACGATTTGTTTTGGTCGATGAATCGAATCCTGTTGGTATACCTCAGCTGTCAATTAGTATGCCAGTCCTCTTCTTCTTGAAGTAACCATTTGACGCTAGAACTCACGAAATCACGAAATCAAACCTAAATTAAAGCTCGTTGCTAAGAAGATATCTGTAAAATTAAGGAAATTTGAGTTCTTTATTAGTGTTTGTAGTGTTTTGACGTGTTGCACGTACATTCCATAATTTGTCCCCTCAGCTCCCCTCGTCGAAATACAGATACAGTAAGTGGCATGAACTGGAAGATATGGATGTCAAAGGAAACATGTTGAGATCCCCGAGAGTCAGAAGAAGTATGTAAAGCAAAATTAAAGGCAAATTAATTTTGTAACTTGGTTAAGCATAATTAATTAGGAGATTAGAATGTAAACTAAAATTGGTGGAACCCTTTAATTAAAGTGTCCTTATTTTAATGCTCTATCTGCAAGTCTTGATCGCTCTTAAAAGCTATCTCGTTCTTAAAATTTCAGCCAAAAAACAATTCCTACTACACCCCCCAGTTCTGAAGAATACTGGATGCTTCATGCAAAATTGTTAAATTCAATAAATGTTGTATTGTGTTTCCAAAGCTATGTTTTATCTTTTATTGCAGTTTTTTCCTTTGATTTACTTTACTTTACACTTGACAAACGATTGGTACATTGGCCTTCCATATTAGTACTTAAGACTAGTTATGGTTTGCTTTGTGGCTGGTTAGAATTAGAGCACCTTTAAGTTTAAGTTGGTGATGTTGAATTGAATGAGTCATTTTCTGTTGCTCATTAGATCCAAGAGGATTCAAAGTTGAGAACCTTCGGAAATTAGATGAACAAGAAAAATTAGAATACGGAGATTCAGATGATGAGGAACGTAGAGCTGTGATTCCATTAAAGAAACGCAAACCGAAAAGAATACACAACTATAAAAATAAAATGGAAAATTGGGAAAATGCTGAGGTAAGATATGATGCAAGCCACTATTATGCTCCTCTTGGGAGAGAATGCATGTTCCCATGTTTTCTTAATCGTTTTGCATTTGTCCCTTGTTCCTCATTAACAAAACCACTGGGGTGATGGACAAAACACTGACCCCCAGTCCATGGACTACCCAACAAACTACCTTAATTTATCATATTTCCAATATAATTATTGAAAATGGCATGCATTGTTCCACATGGCCTTCAGCCACTATTTTGAATCATTATACGGGAACAATGAATTTATGTAGTCCATGGACTGGGGATCAGTGTTTTGTCCATTTTTCTGTTCCTTTGATCCTTAAAACCCTTGGGAAAGGCTCACTGTGTTATGTTGTACATTTTTAAATATATAAAATACAGTTAAGTCCCAATGAAAGTACTCATGACTCACTGTGCTAATGCAAGGCTAACAACAGATTCTTTATTCCAGGCTGTAAATTTGTCTTATCAAGACCTGGGACATTCTTATCAAAAGAAAGAGTTCCAAAGAGTTCTTAGAAGACTAATACGATGTGAACACCTACAACTGATAGAGAACTCAATACAGGACTTCAGCAGTGTTCTCCTCCCAAGGTAAGCCATATGAAAACTGTATAAACTCGTGTGTTTTTCCATGTTGTTGTATTGTGTAGTTTTCAGGTCACAGTAACTGTATAAACTCGTGTGTTTTTCCATGTTTTTGTATTCTGTGTAGTTTTCAGGCCACAGTAACTGTATAAACTTGTGTGTTTTTCCATGTTGTTGTATTCTGTGTAGTTTTCAGACCACAGTAACTTTACTCGTGTGTTTTTCCATGTTAATTGTTGTATTCTGTGTAGTTTTCAGGCCACAGTAACTGTATAAACTCATGTGTTTTTCCATGTTGTTGTATTCTGTGTAGTTTTCAGGCCACAGTAACCAGTTGCCTTCTTTTTATTAAATTGAAAGAAGTTTGATTAGTTATTCACTGAATAATTGTACTTTTCTTGTTTGTTTATTGATAGTGTATTTTTTTCTTTAATTTTTAGGTGCACACACCTCTACCTTCAAAGAAATTTTATAACTGATCTCAAGGTATCTGATATTCAATGTATAATTGATTTCTCACATTTTTTTTTAGTTCAGAAATGCAAATTTACATTTTTCACCTTGGAAAACTTAATAAATTTGAACCAGTGTTGTAAGGTGTACTACCTTCTAATAGGCACTTGAAATGCTATCAATATTTATTCATTTAAATGAAAGACTTCTTAATTGTGCTACACCCAAATCTTTATCTTGGTTTATATATTAAGTGTGCAGAATTTTCCATTGTATAAAGTTTATTTACCTCTTTCTTTTACATTGTGTCTGCAGAAACTACCCAAGGCTCCGCTCTTGGAACACTTATCCCTGCAGCAGAACAATGTTCAAAGTTTACATGGACTTGAAGTGCTGGCAAAGACAAGAATAAAATCTCTTACTCTCAAGGGAAATCCTGTTGAGTTAGATCCTCTCTACAGGCAACAGTGAGTATACGTATAAATGGTTTGGTTTTTTCCATTGGGTCTGTTTGATAGACCAAAAAAAAAACAGGCTATGTCATTTTATGGTATGTAAAAAGAGCAAAAGCTGCAGAGCGAACAGGTCTGTTTTTTGTCATACCCTGTTACAAGAAAAACTTTTTTCTGTTTCTTCAGAGTCTTCAGAATATTACCAAACCTCTTACTTCTGGATGGTATTCCAAGATTGGAAAGTGATTCATCTGATACAGTAGTCGATGCCAAGACATGCATTGTGTCATAGCACTAGGTTTGGCCTGTGAATGATACACAATACATGGTGCACATGGTGCAACAGCAGCACACTGCAACTCAGCATTCAAGAGCTGGGAGTAGGCATCATTTTTTGATGTTGGTACAGAAGCAACCTGCTGTTGATTCAGGTGTTAATGAATACTTTAGTTTGCCAGGCAGAAATCAAAAGAAGAAAGATACATTGGCATGAGTTTGCATTACACACTTGATTTTAGAACTGCTCCAGCTGACACACGAAAACATGAAGTGAACTTCAAAAAAACCCAAATATTCTGGATGCTGTTTGAGGTCCGGACATTCTAGAGGATTTTCTTGGATGTCAACAGCAGTATGAACAATATTATTTTTGTCCAATTATTGAGACATGTGAAAGTGCTTAAGGATTTTATCCTACGGTGGTTGAGGTTATTGTTATATATTTTATAGGTAAAGACTAATTGTTTCGTCTGCAGTCACTGTGGAGTTTGCAAGACTCAATTATTCTAATAAGTTTATGGTGTTAACTTGTGTAGGAGTGATTTATCTGTTCACACCTGCATACAATGAAATTAGCTTGACAAATTCTTTTTTGCCACTTTAAAAACCCTTTGAAATGAAGTTGTTTCACCAATTCTGGATTTGCTGCAAGTCTTGCATTCTCTGTAGTATGAGAAAAGGTTTTTCATCAGTTTTTAGTAATCTTTCCAAGTATTTTATCTGTAAATATGAAAAAGCACACAGATGTAAATTCATGTAAATATTTTATGAAGTATAAACACAAAATAGAAAGTTGTAAGAAACGTATAAAAATCCAGGCAATAATTGTGTCCAACAAAATAAAGAATACAAAACATGTTCATCAGTTTTGAAGTTCCTTTGTCCTAAAGAGCAAAGCTGTATGAAGATCTAGTTAGTACAGTTATCAATTCCTATGGTGAACATCACCTGAAGTACCTGACAAATAGAAATTGTTATGATAAGTTGATAATAAGACTTTGTGTTGTCCAATTTGGTCTGTAATCATACTTGTGATTAACAAATCAAACTCTCATTGTGCAATCGTCCCATTAATTATTTTTGTTATCACTTGTATTATTACAGACCAAATTGGACTCCACTCAGTCCTATTGCCATTACAAATACTCAGATGCAGGGGCCTAGCTACTACAATTTAGCATCCATCCTGTGTCTTGCAAAAGTAATTACCTCACAAAAAGGGTGTCACAGGCACCCTGGGACCCTCTCGTTATGCCCCTGAGGTTTACACTTTCCCTAGAAAAGGAGATTTTCTGGGAAAAGAAGTGCCTAATGCAAGTTTTGAAAGAAAATATTTTCATTGTTCAGGAAAAAAAGTTCACCATTTTCAAGAAAGCCCCAATTTAGGAGTTTGTTTACAAGTGCACTGTCTCTATAGTGATTGAAACCAAGGTTGTGATTGGTTGATTTAAACTACAACTTTGAATGTGATTGGCTTATTGAACTATCTGATAACAACTTGGCAAGTGAATTAGTGGAAAATAGGAGTTTGTAAACCAGTCACAAGGGAGGAAATTGTAATTAGTATTAAATTACTTAATCTCATACCTATTGGACCAGGCTTAACAGTTTTCTTCAACTTAAAAACTTAATTTTATTAGAGTGACTACTCGAACCAATCATGATCAAGCATCTAAACAACAGAATCTCTAGAAATGTTTTTTTATTTAGCTTAAAATGCACAAAGTTGCAAATGAGGGAAAACAATAGATTTTTCTCATTTGCATTAGATTCGGCACGCGTGAAGTTCGACGTTTGAACCGGGGCTAAGAGCCCAACAATAAGCGCCTGGGTAAATTTGTAATAATACTCCTAGATATGCCACTGGTAAGATAAGAGTTTTCTTACACTTATAAAGTGTAACATCAGTAGGGGGTCAGAGGTGAATCCATGTGGTGTTGTTAGGCCACAAGGATCGAGAGGTTTAACTCACTTGGAATCATTTCCTCTCACTCATCATGTTCCTCACTGTACCCCTTGGGGCTACAGGTAAGGATCACCCTAACTGATGACAACTGGTGAATGATGCCAAAATGTCTATATATCTAAGTTGAATTCGGAGACATTTGGGATGTTAACCTGACCAGAATATCTAAATTCATTTGTTTTCTGTTAGGAATAGTTGGTTCAAGGGTACCTGAATATCGAACTCTACTGTTAGTCAAAAGGCAAATAGTTTTCGTAAATACCTAATAATAAACTATTGTGTGTAATACGCATGCGTATAACTGTGTCGTTAATTAATGCAATTTCTGCCCACAGGAAATGTGTTTTTGAATTAAGAAATACAACAAAATTTAAAATAAAAAGAATAATCATAAGTCCAGTCTAGTCAGGTCATCAATAATTCAAATAAATCCCTTCAAAGATTTTGAAGAAAGTTAAGAATAGAACTTGAGCACTAGGTATAATAAAAAAAATCATTTATTTGTCCTCGTTTCGAAAGTAATTCCATAATAGTTAGAGGAACAGGCCGATCTTATTGTCCAAGACTAACAGTCGACAATTTTGTATTTTTCTTCGTTGCTTTTATCATGCTTGACGATCTTAGGGACGGACCATTAGAAAAGTGATGGGAGGGCGGGGTGGGGAATTTTCAGCTTGCACGAATTTTTTTTTTCGCTCACAGCTTGTGCAGGAATTTTTTTTCAGGTGAACTCCTCTGCACAATTTTTTTTTACTACGTGTGAAAAAGTCACAATTGGACCTTCCTTCTGCACGAATTTTTTTTTACCTTCTTCCTTGCATGAATTTTTTTTCTTGGCATTTTCCCTTGCATGAAATTTTTTTTTTTTTTCCCACCCCCCCACCACCCCCCCCATCACTTTTCTAATGGTCCGTCCCTTATAAGTGGCCCGCCACAGAATGATGAACTGGTTTCCCTAACAGTTTTAACGGGAAACACTGTGATCTTCGTAACAGGTCTAACCGGAAACACTGGATCCTGTACTCCAGATCCAGTTCAGAGGTCTATCGTTCTTCCATGTGAGCTTGCTTTCCATCCGCAAGCGAGATTCATCAAAGGCCTTTCGATGAAATCTTAGCAACTTCTCCGTAAACAGATCTTTGCGACAGAAATAAATCGACCTCATATCTTTAGTCAACATTTCGCTCTTCCTGAGTGTTCAGAAGAACGCATGATTCCCAGACACCACTGCAGCGGCCTCTTCGTATCTTTTTTGCCACAGATTTGCCTCAGTTTCTTCCTTGGCTAAAATTTCTGCCATATTAGCACACCTCCGCCATAGCTTCGCTCTGCGCTCTTTTAGAAATGTCCCATCCTTTTCTAAATTGTCCGCCATTTTTAACTGTTCTATTTTACTCTCCACAGCTTCCTCTATGTTGCGCTTAAAAAGAAACGCGATAAGTTAATGTTAGAGTACAGCATTGGTCATTGTGTTAGCGAGCAACTTCAGGATCAAAATCAACAGCTTGGTTTCTACCGTAAAACAATTACAATACTCATGGTCGGTCTCTATACTCTAACGATGGTCACTGAACTTGGCCCTTTACCATTGACTCATAGAAAACTCGAACCAACCTAATTCTTAATTTTAAAATGCATCATCTTTGAGTCTAGCTTTGTTTCATCTGGTTGATCGAAAAAGAGCATACACGATCTATTTTAAAAAATTTGAGGCTGTAGTTTTGATTGAGATTGTGGTATTATTCTCTACTCACTATTCTTGCTTACTTGCTCTTCTCTTCTCTCGCATTTTAAAAACAAAATTAAAGAATTCCTTATAAGAAAGTATTAATTTCATTGTCATTTTATTTTTTTGCTACGCTTATTGTGAAGACACGTTAGTGTACTGGTTAGCGTGCCGAATTTCCGAGCAGGAGGTCCGGAGTTTGAGCCCGAGTTGTATAATTCGAGACCGAAATGTATAAATGGGTACCAGCGATATAATGCTGGGGGTGACCCTGCGTTGGACTAGCATCCCATCCAGGGGGAGTAATAATACTCCCAGGTGCTTCGCGCTATAGAAACCGGGATAGGCCCCCCGGCGACGCGGGCTTTAGGGCCCATGTGCGCCTTTAGCTTTGTCCACATTGTTGTTCTAGTTTTACTGATCTATCTTATGGTTCTTTTTTGAGGAATCCTGATTCTGTAGAAGCCTCCTGGTTTCATTCAGGTTTCCTCGCGATTTACTGTTTCAAAATTCCTGTAATTATTGTTTCATAGCTTATGTAATTTGGCGAATTGTTGTAAAAAATAAATATTGTTATAAATAAATATTTTATCCGAACCTCAATTATAATGCTCTCCTCCCGAAGTTGAGTCATATGTCGCTTTGCATACTCGGCTCTCCTTTCGGCGAGTTTCGATGCGACTTCGCGGCCAAACTGTTTGATGTCGTTTCGCTGTCGCTCGGCTTCGTATCCGAAAACGAAGATAGGCGAAGATCTTCCGGAGTCGCTTTGAGGAAGCCTTTCTTTCGCCTGAGAGGTAAAAGGTAATCACAACTTACGTGAGCGCGTCGGATTTGTTTTTCTCGATATTCTTTAATCCTTTATCAAACGGAATCAGCACTTTTATTGCAGATCTATATGACTGGATCTTTTGAGAATTTAAGACTAAACAACTGAAGCAGTGACGTTGTTTTATGCATCGCTAACGACGTCGGGGAAGAGACTTATCCGGCCCGCTGTATCGGGAGTAAAACAGACTGGCTCACCGATGCAAATGACTATATGAAAAACCATATATTAGAACTGCGGAGAAATATGTAATGACATCAATTGATCATCGCAGTTATGTACACAACTTAAGCAGCTGTGAAATTAAAGCCTGAAAAAAAAAAACCTCAGGCCTGAGTTTTTTTTTCAGGCTTTAATTTCACAGCTGCTTAAGTTGTGTACATAACTGCGATGATTAATTGATGTCATTACAGACTGGCTCACTGCTAGATAATTCTCCAATAAAGGTAGACCAAACTGATCAGAAAGTTCAGTAAACAAAGATCACTTTAACTACAATTACTACTCCGTTTAGCACAGATATCTGGCTTCTCCGTTTTAGGAAACAAATTTTTCAAGATTTATAGGGTGGAAGATGAGGGGTTTTGAGAAAATAGACTTCATACTTGGTTTTCCCTATGTCCAAAATAATATTTTACGCTTTACGTTTTACCCAGTTAAACTGGCATACAGATTTCCCTTACTGCCACAAAATAGTCTCGGTGCGAAGCACAAAATTAGTCATGAACACGTATTCCTCCCGCTGAACTGAACTTTTATTTTGAAACTGCAGGCAGTAAATGGGCCCTTCCAAGGGCTTAGATACGTACTGTGGAGGCGTAAGAGAAAGCGCTAGCGACGGAAACTAAAAAGGAAGGCCATGTTCTCGTGCGCAATTTTTGTATCTAAATTCATGAAACAGACTAGGGCTACCTCCTCTTAAAAAATAAAGACACTATACGTCCGCTGTTTCAGTTAGTATGGGGCATGCGCACACTAACAGAGTCCAAGTTTATTTTTACATTACTGCTCATGCGCCATCATTTATTAGGTGTTTTGCTTGTTGGCATGTAAACCGTCTGCTATGTTACAGACGAAGGGGAACACAAATTGGGAACTCATTTTTAGAAAAAAATCTAAGATGTGTGCAAATGGTTTGAACAAGTGTACCTCTGCAATGTTGATGGTTGGCGGGTAAAGTAACTCGGGGGACCGAGGCCTCTCTCTATCATCTGTAATCGGAAGAAAAAAGGAATCTATTGGGGGACTTGTATTATCGGCGCTTTGCACTTTAACCTCGATACTTGACAGGTCCTGCAACACAAAAATTATATTGGCGCGGGTTTAGTGTTTGCTGCTCATGATGATAATTTTTCATTCTTATTTTTATTCAAGACTGGGGTCCATCCCTAGGAGCGTTCCTCTCCTTTACATTCTTGATCGAAAGTTTTAATTGACAGACCTGGTTATTTTTCGTTTCTAGAGACGCCTTTTGCACCGGAAATGATGGCTCGTTCGCCGAGGTTCGCCTAGTTTCCAAGTAAGCTGTGCGCAAAGAAGACCTTTCCTTCAAATTTCATTAATTCTTGTAGTCCCTTTACACAGGCCATTTCTCAGTACAATAGCGCAAGTCATTGCACACTGCAAGCAGGTTAGCGGTCTTCGTGGAGGTGGGTTGGCTTTCAAAACATCTTCTGTACATCATGTAACAAAGCCAAGACCAATTCGTTTCTGAAAACAAGTAGGTCTGTCAAAACGCCAAATCCAAAGGGTAATACCAGAGAGGAACGCTTCTTGTGATGGGCTCCTTTTCAAGCTAAATATTTTACAGGACCTTGTTCATACCAAATTTTCGAACATTGTTTTTCATATCGTGTTAAAATGCTCTTTATTATCATTATCATTATTATCATTATCATTATCATTATCATCATTGTCATCGTCATTGTTATCGTTATTATTATTGTTGTTGTTATTGTTGTTGTTGCTGTTATTCGGGCCGTTGACTGTAGTAGAAGTTATACATGGTTATGAATTCCATAAATTAAGGAATTGACCAGCGGGTCCCAGGTCTTTGATCTAACTGTTATCTTTTGAGTATTTCGATAAGAGGCACCATGATCCAGAAATACGTACCTTAAGGGTGTACTGCCGATCCCAAATGACGTTATCATCTTGCAAGTGAGATATGGACTTCTTTCTATAAGTGGCTGATAACAAACAAATAGGTGTTACCATTATGCTGGTCCATGTGCAGACCTTACTTAAGCAGCTTGTACTACGAACTTATTTTCTGTGTGAAAATATAATGTATTGCCTCATCTAAGACTTGCACTAGTAGACAACAGAATAGTTTATCACCTTCCTCCTGCAGACATAAAGATAAATTGGAAAGAACATCTGAATATTTTTTTCACTGATATCACTTCCAACTTCCCGCCTACTTGCCGTAATTAATAGCAGGAAGGCCCCTAGGTATACGTAGATAGTTATTGGAAAAAAAGAACAGCCTGAAGACTGACGAGATGGGAAGCATCCTCTCTCAAGGAAACTAAAAGAAACCGTGATGGGAAGTTTTCTCCTCTTGCAGTCAGCCTGCCCGCTTGCTGCCAGGGCTGATCTTGTGATGCTTCACTGTGATGTTTCTCAGTCTTGAAGGAATTTAGCTTACCATAAACAGCACATAACGCTGGGGCCAGCACTGTAGAAAGAGCGGGTTTGAGGGCTCTTTCCTGCCAGTCTGTTCTCTTAAAGATGTCTTCCAATGCATCGAGTTCAAACTGAGGCCAGCCACCGAATGACCAGCTGGGAAAACTGTACAAAATTTTAACACGACAAGTTAGAGCAGTTTTCAGTTCACTATATAAGTAATTACGATTGCTCTAGATTCGCATTGTTACGATAAAGAGATTGGCTAAAGAATCTCGCGCCACTTTATCAACCAATCAGAAACCAAGGCGAAGACCAATCGTGACGAGGTCGCATGCGTTCTCCCGCGCTTCAGTTATGTACTGGCCTTGCGTTCTGATTGGTTTATTGCACCTTATTCATCTCTTGTAATGGCTTTGCTTTTGTTTGTTTTTACTGCAGTCAGTTGAGAAGTGCTACTAGAATGGCTCTTAGAAAACGACGTAAGCAATGCGAAACATACACAAGCAGTCTATGAATTCGAAAGTATAAACACAAGAGTCTTATCCGTACATCTTATAGCTGTCGGTGGTCGTACCGTAGGGCACCAAATTTATAAACACCTGAAATTTTGTCTGTTCAGGAAACGCACAAGAAGGTACTCAGTTTAGTTGTCAAGCGATACCAGCCAAACGTTTTAATCTCAGCTTCGATTCATTTTCTTTTAGTTTCGGATTGGCTTAGCAAAACGTTGAAGGAAATTTTTCCTTCTAACCTGTATCATGGAAATTCTGTTCTCAAAACAAAACAAAAACAACTTAATAATTCACTGCACGCGGCGGTATAATCATTATTCTGCTGTAATTAGTGCTAGAGCTGGTGAAAATAATGGTGTCCGGTCCGTCGACAGGAAGCTGAACATAGTGACAACTGAATCTGACAATGGGTTCTGCATTAAAAGCGGCTCCTGACAACATGAAAACGGCTTTGATTCTTCCTCCTTTCATGATGAGAAAATCCCAGCTTCTGAATAGTTGTGAAAAGATACTACGCCTCGCGAGAGAACTCTTCGCTCTTTTAAAGAGATTGTTACATTGCTGGTCAAAATTCAAACGGTTGAACCGGATCACGTGACTCAGTGTCGGATGACTGCTGGAGTGAAATGGTTGAAAATCAAAGAGTAGTTTGAAGTGACAAAATAAAACAATGGACATCAAGCCCAACGCGGCTATTTCTTCCCACGTACGATAAATTTAAAGATAACAGACAAAAGGTTTCCTTCACTGTTTCGACAAAACAGTGACAACAAACAACTATCCAAAACGAATTCATTTACTGAACTACCCTCGGAGAAAAAACTCTGATATCACGCAGCACTTGTCGCTCTTCTGATCATAAAAGACAGCTTCTTGTAACAATATAAACTTTCAGTTGCTCCCGCGTTTAACCAGTGTTAATCTTTTAGACAATGAAAAGGAAGAAAACGATCTCATTAGCGAGGGATGTTTAACACGAAATGCTTGTAAATATAATATACGCGGGGTAAATGATTTTACTAATAGAACGAAAATCACTTTTCTGAGTTTGTTTTTGAAAGAATATGAAAGCTATTATCACGCTGAAGAATCAATAAAAAACACCAAGATGATAAATCCGAAAATGATCAAGTGTATAATTGAAATCGGCCATATAGTCGTTCTTTCATTACTAATCTGCATCGCATAAACGGTTTTCGCTCAGGTTGTCGAATGGTGAAAGACTTTCCACAAACAAACCGACCCTATGACGTCATGCTTGTGCGTCATTCGCTAAATGAAAGTTCCCCTAAGTGCTGAACGAATGTTTTTATTCTATGTTTTCGAGTGTTGTGTTGATAGTTTTTTTTCCTTTCCTCAGATGCTTTTAGATGATGGATTTTCTCATTTTAATTAAGCACGTCTCCGCTAGTTACCACAAGCAATTCTTTTCCATGCGACGCTATACTGTTTAAAAACATCCTCTTACATTTTTTTTTTGTCTGTTTCATCGACTTAATACTTTGCGACATGATTTTTGACTCATATTCACCTCTGATTACCAGGAATGAGCATTAATATCCCTTACTGCAAGCAATACAATTGTTTTCTTTCTAATGTGTTTCATTTTGTCTATTCGGCAAAAGTAAAACCTGACGCCTTATATTTTACCTTCTTTTGCTGAGCAATCGCGTAAAACATCAGTCATTCGCTATCTATAACATATAAAATTACCTCACTAATGGCATAATATAACACACGTATGGGACATCACTGTTCAAAGCGTGTTCCAAAGAAATGATTATGAGAATTCTCACCATAATTTTGTTCGTTTTTTTATGGCAGGAAACACAGTGTTGCATAAAGTTAACACTTCCTTCACCTGATGTGAAAAATATTTTTGGAAGTGACACCTTTTGAAATTAAGAATTCGTTGAAACACGTTTTGTTTGTCCCCAGCCGTCCAGTCGAAGTTCCTTTTTTTCGAAAGGAATTGCATGTATTAATGAAAAATACCTTTATCGAAGGAGGATTACCAAACAAATACTTTTTGCCAGAAAAAAGAATTACTAAAGGATATAAAAACATCACTGCGCTTCTTTCATTGTACAGCTATCGTTCAGATAGCTTCAAATTCGAAAAGCGCTGTTATCAAATTATAACTTAAATCCCAGAGAAAAAAACTAATGGCAAATATTTCGTTTTCACTAATTTTGCCTCCAAGTCGACAAAAAACGTGGAGTTTGCTATGCTTGTTACCTGAAAGTGTTGAAGCGCAGAACCATCTCAAATAATTCTAGCTTATCTTCAAATGATTACTCAGCTGAGCTGATGCGAATAAGTTGATTCGGTTGTGTTTGAACTGCGCCTAAATGATGCTTGCTTCACGCCTCGACTTTTGCGACTAGAATTTATATCTTTCGTGGCTTTAACCGGACGCTGGAGGCAGGGGATGCTTACGTCTGTGCTGCTGGCCCAATCTAAATTTAGCTGCATGCAATTTTCTTAAGTGTCAAATCCTAAGAGCGATTTGTTCTGCTCACAAGTGTGACAACTCGTGATCTTAAACTGACAACAAACCGACACCTGCCGGCGTTTACACAAAGTAGGTGTCATGCGCGCTAGCGCTTGCTTACGTCACTCAGGACTGGACCAATCAAAATTTCGTATTTACATATTAGCATTTGCTCAACGCTGACCGAGTTATCAGCTGACATAGTGGACATTAGATAGCGGTAAATGGCTTCAAAATCGCTACCAAAGTGCACTCACGATGGTGGACGTGTAGTTATATCAAATACTAAGAAACACTGAAGATGGTCGAAGAGGGATTATCCAAAGTCCATAACATAACTGTCCATATTGAACAGGAATTTCAAGGGAATAACAACGTTTTTGCTTATCAGTTTAAAATCGAACCTGCCGAAGAATTATTTACTCAGCACTGATTTTCACGGACATAATAACAAAGATGCAATACAGGTCTCTCTAGCAAACCTTTATTCTCCACAGCACTCATGAATTCAGTACCAGGGAATTTCAGTGAAAAAACGCATTGAAAGCTGCTTCAACATCTATGTAACAGTATTGAAAAGTACTGTGCAGTAACTTTCCAAAGACTGACAGTCTAATTACCAGGTTTAATATAAAGACGATTGACTTAAAAACACACTCTATAATAAAACGAACAATATAATAGTACCGTACCGTTCAGTAGCTTTCCAAAGAATAGTTACACTGCAGTAATCCACAGATAAAGAGGTAAAACTACACTGTATCTGATAGTAAAACAAACAGTACCAAAGAACAGAGCTGTTCAGTAGTATTTCCAAAAAATGCTCACACTGCAAGGTTTCAGTAATCCACAGATAAAAGGGTAAACCACACTGTATAGTAAAACAAAGAGTAATAGGACCACGGTACTATTTCCTATAAAACAAAACTTTAAGACTTTGATATTCACACGCCTGATGCTACGATTTAAAACTAACAAGCTTGTGGGGTCGTGTATACTAACTAACAATACGCTACTATAAAATAAATATGTATGAAATATTAAAATGATATAAAGCTAAGAACAAAAATATTAATCTAAGATCTAAAAATACACGTATACATGAAGACTGAAAAACACTGCATGTTTTCATGCACAACTATAAAAGTTTCCATACTAGGCAATGTCCTGAACTTCCACTTGTGGCACTTAATTAGCCAAGCGGATAAAATACAACGCAATTAATTATTTATGTCATTAATCTTGATAACCGGATCCTTATCAACAGCATTATGTTTTAAGAGGAAATAGCGTGTAAATCAAAGAAACCGACGTGGAAGTCACGTAAAGAGTACAGTATACACCTCTTACTAACCGAGATCGCGCTCGGGCCATAAATCCGAGCGGAAAAAACGAGTATCCGTAACTTACAGTACGGACCGAGAAAACCAGGTTTGTAAGATATTTATTACATCTCAAAACAAACTTTTGAATTTAGCAGGCTGTACAGTGCAGTATGGCCCGTTAAATTGACCAATCACAGCGCACGTACTAACTGAGAGATATAATAAAGCTTGATTAAGCTTTGTCGGTGCTTCTATTTTGCACATGTACAGTTGTTTTTGCATAAGCCCAAGCAGCGGAAATGAAACCTGATGGATTTCTTTCTCACTGCTGCCGGGTAAAACTTATCAATGACTTTTTTGGTCTAGAAAATGATCAGTTCAGACTAAACAAACATAGTAGGAGACATGTTGGATGCAAAAATCATAAAATCTTGATTTTTCAGAGCACAACTTGAAATCCACTGGAATTGAAATTGAATCAATATTTGTATTGCACCCAATCTCAGTTTACTGTTGAGAAGAACCTGGGTCAAAACGGTCACTGAAAGCCTCCATGTACAGCTATTATCAAAACAACTGAAAAAGAATTTCAAAAATTAAACTTCAACACATTGCACAGTCTTTCGCAATGGAACTCCCTTCGATAGAAATTTGGATTTAGTGTGTTATCGTGGTTGTAGCTGAAGAAAAAAAGAAAACCGTTTAAAAGGACTTTGAAAGCTTCCCGGCACCATCCATGTTCCTCTTATTTTGATACATCGTACGATTGATACATCGTACGAATTTCTTTTTTTCGTTCAAGGGTCAGCTAGTTAAGTTGAATTGGCTGCATTTTAATAAAAAAGCACGACTCATGGGACCCCATTTAGTACACATCTAAAACCAAATATCACCACTTAAACTCAAAATGATGTTTGAATGTTCTCTAAGAAATGTCAACTCACTATAATTCATAAAATTATTCTCAAAGGATTGAAAATTGCAGGTAAACCCAAATTCTATATAGAAGTATAGTTCGTAACTTTCATCAAATTTTGAACTCAAATCCGAGTATTCAAAGACTGCGCCCACTTCAAAAATTAAAGCCATGTGGTAGGTTTTCAGAGTTTTAACTCAAGAAAGCAATTGATATTTCAAATGAGTTTTAACACCGTAGCGTTTAAGAAATGATTAAATCCTAGAGTGGTAAAACTTACGTTATCAAATCTCCGGACGAACCGTTTTTTTTGTGTTTCAATTTTCCACCGACGCGGCACCAGTTTATTTAGAAACTAACTCCCTTGAACTTGATAATGATCTAGGTGTTACTACCAGACAACTGTGAGAATATTTGCAAGGCCTCGCTTTGGACATCAAATCTTTTCCCAGAAATAAACTTAGGATTAGGCCCTTAACGGGAATGGATGTGTGATAGGAGATTGGGACAACATTCTCCGGCGCAAAAATGTTCTAAGATACGTCTGAGTATTGGTTGCTTGTTGGAAACAAAGAAAGGTTTGCCGAGCGACCCCGGCGGGGGGTACTTTAGGAATTTCTTGGTGGGGATGTGCCGCTGGAACCCTGAAACCCATTGCCTATACCAGAGCTGGTTCAGCTGAATTTTGCTACCCTATACTAGAGTAAACCCCCCAAATCACTCCTATTCTAGAGTAGCTGTATTCCACTAGCACAGTCTAGCCAAAACAAAACCTTATACCACAATCGTTTCTCTCTCCAAAAATGATTTTATTTATACTAGTTCAGTTTTTTTTTTTTGATTCTCAACCAACTGGTCAGTTTCGTGAAAAATGATACCCTATTCTAAACCCAAACGCTCTGATTTATATACCCTATGCTAGAGTAAACTGCTTGAAAACCATACCCTTCACAGCAGCACATACCTATATAGCCCATATATGACAGTACCCCCCCCCGGGCGAGCGACAAGCTAGTGGAAAACTGAAAGATTCGACGAAGAGATAGAAAAATCTTCCAACGAGAAATATCCAGGCCTTATCATAATCTCATCTCTGATCGTCCCACGAAGACGCAGCCTCACGCTATTTCAACACGGGTTTAATACCTTGAAAAATATTTACGGTCTTTCTAAATTGTCAACTTTTAGACTGACATCTACTGGTCAGGGAATAGTTTCACCATTATCTCGTTCACATGGCTTTTTTCCAGAGTAAAACGCTATGTCTAGCTTCATAATTAGAGAAGTAACCAGCGGGATATCCTCCATTGTCTTCGACCATTTTCCAATTTTAGCTGAGGCATATTGCGTCATGTTGCCTATTTTAACTAATCGCACGCGAGAGAAACATTTTGTCAGAGTCGAATGCCATATATTCTGCCTCGTATCCTCTTTCGCTCGATAACAGAGCACTCACTTAAAAGATGGAATTCGCTTTTTAAAAATAATTTTGATGAATTCCTCTGATAAAACATCAAATTAACGACTGCCTCTCAAATAATGTACCAACGTGTTAAAGTAATATGAGTTGGTGACTGCTTCACGAAGGAAGTTTATTAAATCAACTCTGAAAATAGAGAGACATATTTTAGGTCAATTTCTAAACAATATCTAGTGATATTCACAAGGGAAAATGTGTAAGCAAGCAAACAAGCGGGAAAGATTAATGAAGGCTATTGTTCAGCGAGTAGAATTCTTTTCTTTTATTTGGTCTTGACGCCTTTGCTGCAGTAAAAGTACGACAGCCGTTATGCTATTTTGTGCCTTCAAACCATAATGCGTGGGCTTAAAGGTATACTGCAAGCCTCATAAAAATCCGGAGGCTTTGTCATAGATTACGAGTTATTGACAGTCTTTAAACTTAAATGTGCTGGAAGGTCTCTATTCCTAAAGTGGAACAGGTTAGAGAGACAGTCAGGCTTTCCGCTTGATGCTCTTTTAGCACTACTGCGTTTGCAAAAGTACAAATTCAATTTACAAATAACGAGTATCCATTTGTGAAATGATTTGAAATAAGCACTTTCTGACGATTAATTGGTCCGCACTGCGTGTTTTCTTCCAAAAATGACTTTCAGTAAAAGATAGAGTCCCTTGTCGTAGCTTTAAGGATTGTAATTACACCAGTTACACACTGAAACACGTGCATATTTACCCACAAACATAACATCCTTTACTAGCAAACACTTTTGTATCCGTTCTTTTTGACTGTTGAAAAGCATCATGTAGTATTTTCTTTATCCAGATAGTTTTAGGTGAAACGTTTCTGCTGAAAGTGAAAAATACGTACTAAATTTCAAACTTATTTTGAAACCAAATGTTCAGTTCCTTCATTGAACAAGCCCGCAGTTTATCGAACAGAGAGAAAAAAGTCGTTTCATTGTGTATGTTAGTCGGCATGAATTGTTTACCAAAATACAAGGGGTCAGCTCACGATAACCTAGTCCTTTCTTCACAAGCAAATAACGTTTGAATAAAGTCACTGTGGTCTTACACAATGCCAATTGTTAATTGAAAGTACATGGGGTGAGGATAAACGGCAAGATGAAAATGTGTTTTTCCCAGTTTTGATATTTGCTTCAATAACTAAAATGTATATACTGCTCTATGTTATGAATAATACATTTTAACTGCGTTTTATGATGTGACTTGTAACAAACTTCAAAACATCCGTTTTGAGGCAGTCATAAATTTCCCTGAGTGCTTGATAAATTAATTTTGTGATTCCTTGTGATATGAATGATATTTGCGGGATATGTTTATACTGACAAGGACAAAGCAAAGTTCAAGACGTCAAAAATTTTAAAATTCCAAATTTTCGAGAAAATTGCCCAGAGATGTGCCTAAACTTGATTTGTCTCAGCTGCATTTACTCGGCTGTTGAATTTGCTTGGCTTTTCTCGTCCTGACAGGTTGCTTGGGCCAGACGAAAACAACGCTTGCTACACGTCACTGATCCCGACGGGATTTAGTTTAATCAAACGTTTTCTCAGTTTTATGAACGATTTCGGATCAAAAATCCCAGCAGCCAGTGAATTTCTGGTCATTTCTACTTTATACTTGCACAAAAGTAATAACGTCCGCTTTGCCATGACGCAAATCCACTGTAACGGGACAAAAACACATAACATAAATAAAGCTCATTGGCCCCTTCGGAGAACACATTTACGGGTAAACACAAGTGGTAGAATTCAAACTCAGTGGAAAGATGAAGTTCACTAAATTTATCAAAACGTGATATAAGCCCCTGCCAGACATGGTTTCTCCTATTTTTCTTCATCGAAACCGTCTTTGCATATTTTTCTGCTTAGCGATGACGAAGGTTCTCGCATCTAAGACAAGAAATTCTTCCGCCTCATTGTTGCATTTGATTACTAACTGATTAAGCACTGCCGCGAAGAAACAGGAAGTTAGTTACAACCGTAAACCATTTTTTAAGAATTCACAGTTGAGAAGCATAAAAGGCAACGACACATTTATTTTAAATTCTGAACTATTATTCAATTCAACCCCTTGATAACTAAACTTACACGCGCTATGGCTTTCATCTAATGGTTACTTTCGATTTCTCGTCGATGGCTACCACTTTCGTAGAACATAGTATGCAAGTCTTCCTCTGATCTGTTGATGTCAGTGTTTGCTCCTTCCTTTTGAAAAAAATTTTTAGTCCCTGTTTTCTTACTGTTTTCCCTTTCTCAATCGAAAAGGACCATGAATAATTGAATTTACCCTCAGGGACCGACTTCCAAATATAAACTGCATATATCAACGACAAGAGAGCCTAAAAACAAAGTGCGGTTATGACTGAAAAAAATACATCCTCAATTTTTCGAGTACATATTCTGATTTTTTTGCAGTGATTTCCTGCATTAACCCCTTGAGTTTGTTCAGTTAATAACTGTAATGAAGACCGAATTTTTCGAAAATTACAATAAGAAAAATAGTTTCGAATCAGTTAAAACTGACATTAAAATTGTTTCTTACCCAACATATGGAAACACGTAACCCTGTTTTCCACATAGCACATTCTTTGGACTATAAGCCATTTGTCGTTTTCCGGGCTGACGCCTTTCACAAAATAAAATTTTAACTCAAGGAAGTCAAGAATTTCTAGGCGGCTGGGGAAAAATAAAAAAGTGTTTCAAGTCGAGGGCAAGTATTTTATATTCTCGGCTGATAAATATTTATGTTTTTAAACAGCGTACGTTTCGCTGAAGCGCTACGTGATAGAGTTGCCATGGACCACACTATACGTAACAATTGCAAAGTGTGTCTGGTTATGCTATCGCAGTAGCAAAAAGCCGAACTCATTTTATTGTCTCCTAATCAGCGATCTCAAGAATTAATAAATCATGAACGAGAAAACGTATGTGTAGGTGCACTCAAGAGGACCGTCGTTGAAGATAGGAGTTGTCCTTGGTTGAAATGAAAATTACTAAAACAGTTTCCCCACAAACAAAGAAAGTTTTGTCTTCCTTGGTGAAAATACTGCGATCGATGAAAAGGTAATGAGACAGTTGGTTTCGAGAGGAGTATTTATCTATGGATCCGATCTTTGATACAAGTTGCACTCAATGATGCATCGCCATTTCTCTCAGTAAACCTGTCAGGAAAGAACTTCAGATGGCCTCCTTGTTACTTGCAGTAATTCAACAAATCTTGTTTAAGCAGACACCACTTCCAAAAGAAAAATGAGCACGTAAATACAACGGTTAAAAAAGCACTGATCTTTCATATTTTGAAACGCATTTTGACCAATCCAAACGATTTTAGCTTGATAAATCATTTTTCAAAAACATCAAAACAGGTACAAATTAAAAGAAACCACTGAAATGCTTAGAAATATGCATGCGGGCACCAAAAAAAGTGAGTTATTGTCACTATTACCCGGCTACATAAAAGTACTAATTGTGTCATGCCAGAACTATAAATGGCTCAATATTACAGATGAAAGTTATTTTTTAAGAAGAGATCCGATTATTACCGAAACCGCAAGGACTTCACTATAAGAGGCACTAAATTCATATGGCTAAATTAATTCCATGCATCTATCTTCAAATTTGTAACATTATGGCGATAAACTGAACAGATCGAGACGAATCGAAGGAACAATTTTATAGCTGGAATGAAATGAATTTGTATAATACCAACGAAACGCTCCCTTTTTATAATATATACAAAACGCCGGGAAATTGCTTTTTATTAATTAGCACTATTTCATGTTAAACGTTTCCATTTTTGAATTAGTACAATTCCGTTGTACAAAGGGGCTCAGTCTAGTCTCTTTTCAATGAAGTAAGAACTAATTTCTTTAAGGAAAAACAATATTGGCTACAAAAAGCGGATTATTAATTAATAAAGACGACTAGTGTTAGCCATAATCAATTTTTCTCAGCCGCAAGATTACCCAAAAAGATGTCTTTCTCCGAAAAAAAATACTATTTTTGCTTTAAAATTACCAACTGTTATCCAGAAAAAAAACGAATACTATCACTGATATATGATCATATATCGAACGCAGTGAATCACGGGTCATATAAGGGTCCATTCGGTTCGGATTTATATTGTGATTTTTAAAAGCCGACTTTCATTTCATTTCAATACGCATAACATCTTCCAGTATGCAAAATTGGTTAGGGTATATAAAGAAACAAACAGTGTTAATTGGAATACCTTCAAAGGCTTTTAGCGGATTCCTTATATAATCGACAGTTAATATACCGGTACCTTTTCATTGTTTTGAAAAGGTTACTATCTTCGATAACCAGAATTCTTCTTATTGTTTTAGAACCAATCGGGTCATTATTGTAGTCACCGAGGTGGAAAAATTTAAAATAATGACTTCCTACTTCACTTCAGTGACCACAATGAATGACCTCCTGTTCGACCTAGTTGACCAGAAGATTGTGTAGAACAACAGAACAAGATTGAAGAGCCCTTATTGTTAAGTTATTCTGAGCATAACTTTTCATTCCAACATCTAGAGCTTTTCGTAACTTTTCAAAGTTTCACTGGAGAAAAAATTAACTTTTCTTCCCTTCAATTCAAAATACTTTTGTAAACTGCTAATTGATTCGTGCAACCTTTTACCTGGGTACCGTCCTCGAGCTCCATCTTTTTTTCTAACTTCTCTGATAAATTGACTTGTGAATTGAACTTTATTTATTTTGAAAATGACCATGTTTATCCTGGTTACAGTTCACAGACAATGCAAGTAAATTGAGGTAAGAAAGTGAATTGCAACAGAAAGGTACACAAAGAAGATACTCCCGAACAGATGACCTTCTGAAGTTTTAAATGGCCCCGTCACCAAACTAGGCTCGCCAATCTCAAACATGTCGGTGATATTGATTGCGTCGTCTTCAAGCTTCTTCCGCTCAAACATATCAAGACTCTGGGAAATAAATTAATCAAGTCCATCGTCTTAAACTACTTTTTCTTTTTCACATCTGTCGACTGCCTGTGACAGCAAATCATCCAAAACCATCGTCAATCATCTCCGACGAATGTTTTGCAAAATAACTGGACATATTTACCATGAAAAACAACATCAACTAAACCGCAAAGAAACTCAGTGACTACCAAACAGTTGAGACTAGCAAACCCCACACCCCTGAGAAAAGGCAGTTTATTCCGCACTGCAACACATTAAAGCTCCAAATCAAGGGATTTCATAAACTGTAACCAATGACTGATTAATTAACAAAACTTTGAAGCAGGTCATGGTTTTCCTTGTTCTAAAACAATGGAAAGGTGCATTAAATCGGATAATGCCCTCGCTCCTCGGCCTTCTGAAAAAATAAGAAGGCGTCGGAGCTCAGACATTATCCTATATATTCTAGTTTTTACCTTGGCAAGCACGCCAGTCGGAATTCTTGCATTTTAATCTTTTTTCTCTGTTTCTTACTCGTGCTATTTCATTAAAAATTTAATTCTTTTTGGTCGATAATGGTAAGAACATGCATTTCTCTTGCATGTATCAACTTACCCAAAAATACCCAGTTGAAAAAAGGAGAATATGTTTAAGCAAACCCCGCTTGGGGTAGCCATTGAATGGTCACACTGCATGGCTTGATCCACAGATGAAAAAGATAGAACCACACTGTATAGCAAAATAAACAGTACCGCAGTACAGTACTGTTCAGTAGCTTTTCATAGATTGGTCACACAGAGAATGCATGGGTTGATTCGCAGTTAAAAACACATTGTGTGCAAACAACAGACTACACTGTGCCACGTTACTCAGTTTAATAGTCGTATGTAAAGCTCAAACTTGAAGTTTGCAACACAAACTCTTTCACAGTAATCTCATGCTTTATTTTTATACATAAAAAGCGATATTCTATTTCTATATGAATCTCTTACTCGCCATGTTGCGAATCTGAAAAGCCAAATTAGACACCACTGTTCAAAATGGCACCTTTCTCGAGGAACTGCCTCATGCAGCAACTGAACAATAAGTCGTATTGAATAAAGCCTGGTTCACACTTGTGAGATAAACACAAGCATAAGCACAAGAAAAGCAAACAGTTTTTTTGTTGTGCTTGTGTTATACTTTTTTAACAAGTGGGAACCGGCGTGAAATAATCACAAGCATAAACGGTTCTTCAGCAATCTTGTTTTCTCATCCTTGTGCTTATGAATAAAGAACCGACACAGAACATACTTATTTTTCTTGGACGATTCATTCCAAGGGGAAAAGGCGCAATGAGGGTATCCGTATGTGAAGCGCCAACCCAAAGGCCAGACCACAACACCGGGAACTACGTCCTCTATACTCTTTACGATCAGTGTAGGGGTTCGTAAAGTCCCACTAAGTTGTCATGAACATAGCTTGTGAGACCGGACCTACGGTGTATCGTTCTTATCCGAGAAGACTAGAAAGTTTAACATGTCTAACCATTTGCAAATATCATTGCAAATGCAGCACTTTCTCCTCAGTTATTTAAAGACCCTGAGTGTTCGTCCGGCCGGGGTTGGATGGACCTGCGACCTCCTGCACAGTAGTCCGGTGCTCTACCAACTGAGCTAAGCGCTTGCGCCTATCTCAAAAGTGTGAACCAGGCTTCAGTAAAACGGCCTACGATAGATATTCTGGATAATAGCATGCAATACGAGCAGCGCTTGCTAAGTTCTAGATCTAACTTGCATTTGCAGTAATCGTGAAAGAAAGTCGTACCTAACTGAATTTGCCTTGCAATTTATTTGATACACTCGGCTTTTCGAGTGTGTTATTAAGAGTGTTAAATGCCAATCTAATCTACTTTGAAACACAAAATGATAAACTAGAAGTGAACCAGTCACAGCTTCATGTTGTCTTTGAAGGTTTCTAACGCTCTTCCACAAAAGTCCGGCAAGGTCAGCTGAACAGGATCAAATACACCAGCAAAGAATGCCTGGTAGGTGGTTTCATACAATACTGACGATTTGCTGGAAGCGGAGGAAACGACGTGAACCTCATGAATATAAGGTGCATACCGATCATCTGCTAACGGCTGCAGAAGCCACCTCTCAGTTGTTACTTCCTCTGAGGGGTTGTGCCCTCCTGATTGCCATAAGCACAGCATGAAGGTGGCGTTCACTTGCTTGGGAATCTGCAGTTCGTTGCAGGTGAAGTAAGGGGGCACCTCAAAGCGCGGGAAGTCAGCACGGAATGCCAGAGAGCAGTTCTTCCCGATCCAGAATGTGTTGAACTAGACACCAGGAAAAGCAACAGGGTTAATAGCGTTTTGATAACAAATGTATCTGAGAAATAAAACTCATCTACATGTATTGTATTTGTACAGGCTCATACAAGCTCGTCGGTTTTCGGCATGCGCAATACAACTAAACCGATTGAGGACCGATATTGCCTGGTACGGCCCAAGCGGAAGATAAGCAAGTGGCTTATTATATGGTATTCGGTCTCACCTACTTATTTCAATTTTCCGGCTTTCAAAAACAGAACCTACACAGCTAACAAACGTTACTGTAAACAGTCCGTATGGTAAAAACCCGACCAAAAAAGAACCAATTAGAGCACTGGAAGACTGCCTTGCCATGTAATAACTGAGATAACTCCGATCCATACCTGGATATATTCTCTATCTGTGATGAAATTAAACGGAAAAACAGACTGAGTTTCCCAGAATGACTCCACTTTGTCATGTCGTAGTTTCCCTGCAGTGGCGTTCTGCATGATTTCACCTGTGTAAGTGACATTAGAGCATCCCTGGGGACCACACGTTGTGACCACCTGTATGTAAAAAGAAGAAAACACTCCCGGCAAGGGTGGAGGCAGTTTAAATTTGCCACATGGATCCTTCACCGAATCAGGACAGCTTGGACCATAAAAGCACTGGCATCTAGTAAGAGAAGTACAATAAATTCAGTCGACTCTCAAGGGCGTGTGTAGATGGAGGGATCCTCGGAGGCCCGTCAAACCCAACGTGAACGTCAACATGGCAATCTGGTAGGTTCCCTGTTTGTGATGCAGTGTGACCCCCCATTTGAAAACTCCTAGCCACGTCCCTGACTCTTTTCTTGTCGGTGTCACTTCACACATGAGTCTGTTAGTAGTAGCAGCTAGAGCTGTAGAGCCGTTTCTTAAGTATATTATTATACACTTAATGTATGGTTCCGAGGGAAACAGTTAGTTTTGTTTCCCGAGAGTCCTGATGTTTCCCGAGACGAAGTCGAGGGAAACATCAGGACTCGAGGGAAAACAAAACTAACTAGTTTCCCGAGGGACCATACATTAAGTGCTTTGTTATATATTTAGACTTTCCCTTAGCAAAAACAAGCAAACAAAGACGGTACAACTGGCGCGCGGGCAACAACTGCGCAATTGTCTCCCGGTCGGGATACATTTGAATTTGTTTAAGGGCACGTGACCAAGAATCAACCAATCACAGTGCTCGTTTTGATGAATGAAAGTCTAGGTATATAACAATGTGACTTATTTTCGTGGGAACTTACATGTTCCCTTTCTTGTTCGAACTGCGCTTACAGCTGAAGGACCTTGTTAATTTCTTCAAAGAATTTATAGCACAGCATCAAATTCCATGCTGTTCTTCGCTGAACCTGAACACGGGGGGTGACAAGTCCAATAAACGCTGTTTGAGCGCAATATTGTGAAATCGAAAGTCATCCCGAAAATTTGGAATTTTTTCCCGATTTTGTCGCAGACATTCTCGTAAGAAAATAACACTTCACGAATTTGTGATTACCGTGACATTGTATCATTTTTCCCAAAAAATTTCCAGAGTCTCCCGATTCGAATTCCCCACTGAAATATCCAAATTCCCGGAAAAATTATTTTCTTCTCCCGAAATAGGCATTGCTAGGGTTGTCGCTCCCAGATGCCTGCGTCTTGTTGATGATCAGAGTTCAATATCTCTCGTAACTGCTGCATAATAATTATAAATACAGGTTTTGAGATAATCGGGGATTGATCACCAGTTGAGAGCTGTGTTGATATACTAGCGCATTCTCCTCAATGAATGGGTACCACTAGGGAGAATTTGTATCTTAGCATATGGGGGCGAAACGGATTAATACACAGCAGCAGATTACAGGCATGCAATAAATTACATATCTACCTGGTATTGGCAGGACACAGATGTTTTTTCTCGGTCATATTCTGTGTCTTGCTATCCACAATGCACTCATACCACCCACTCAGGTCCTTAAAACAGTACCTTCCGGGGGGACCCTCGTCGCAAAAAGACCCTGACGACAAGGCCACAGAGAACAGCACCAAAAATAGCACCTGCGCGAGAAGGAACCCGGGACACATCGTCCTGTAAAAAGAAGTATTACTGATGACCTTGTCTGATTTTTCAATATAAACTAAAATACAACTTTTCATGGAAATTTCATTTCAAAATTAGTCACAGATTTCTTTCTTTCCTTCTCAGATATATTCTGCAGAGAGAATGTAGATAGATAGAGGGCTTATCTCGCTCCACTCCTAAAAAATTAAATGGTATTCAAATTGCCCTCTCCCACAACCAAACGCCGCAAACGACACCTTGTCTAATTTTGGTCGTCATAATGTCTCGGCTAAGAAAATAAACTCTTACATGACTTTATTAGATAGCTTAAACTATTAGCTGTTTTGCTTATAATTTATATGTTGTTTCTTTTGTCACTAACTTTGTAATTCCATAAACGCAGCCCTTTTATATGTCGTGTTTGGTTAGAGAGGTTTGTTGTCATGACTTAGGCAACTTGCGCGCATATCAAATTTTATCCAATCATTTGTTTCCTCTGCATCATGTAGCGGTAAAAGTAACTCGTCTATGTAAACACGAAAGATCGCCAAACTTTAATGTATTTTTGTTTATCTAATCCCAGTGGCAAAGCTGTTTTACCATTCGAACTGTATCTACTGTGATGTTTCCGACTAAGTCGTCAGGATTTGCCCATATCTTGTACGTACAGATGATCTTTTTCGTGATTGTCTATATTTTAAAAGTCAGGGGTTGCCGCTAAGGTGAGGAAGCCATAACTGCGTAAGATTGGTGACAAAAATGGGAGTGGCTATCGAATTTTCTCATCGCAAATTTTATCTTAAAAGGTAGTTTATATTTCCACCAATACCGCGAGAACGGGAAAGGGAACAAAAACTGTACGCACTGAGGAAGCTTTTGACTTTTTTCAATTCAAGACTTACCGGGCCTGCTTGAAGCAAGGTACACCCCAGTAAAAACATATGTAATTTTTTTCTAAAATGTTTACAGAGACCGCTAAAGGAATTCTTTTGATCTGTAAGTAGCTTATCATAGAGGAATATTTCTTTTGGGTTGTGGTTTAGTTAACGAACCTTTATGACCTGATGTGATCCGTCCATTTGTAAACTAGTTTAACTAGGAAACAAATTTTTCACAGAAATAGAAGGATTTAAATATCAGCAAGAATAACATATATGAATGAAAATTCATGCAGGTATAAACTCTTGACTTGCAGTCAGCCAAAAGGTTAGTACTGGCGCTCCAAATTAAACAAGGAATAGAACACAACGGGTATTCAGTGTTAAATCAAATTCACCACAATACCCTATAGACTAAGAAGGTGGATAGAATTTTCGTTTTGCGAATAACGAGGTAAAACGATATGTTTGCTTTCAGTCCGGTCAGACTCTGCGAATAATTCCATATAAACCTCAATTCAAAAAATAATCGCTATTTGCATCCGCTGCAAGATGATTTTAAGCTCACTTCCACTTCAAAAGATGGGGTACTATTTACTTATCAAATGTTTTAGTAGGTGCAAGAACAATCGTTCAGATTAGTTTTATAGTCCCCGCCCAAGTCCGCTGCTGTATTGGTTGTTTTGCCTTCCTTAAAACATTTGTTCATCTAGAGAGCTATGGAATCCCAGAGAATGTTACCTGCGAGATTCAACAGACATAAATAAGAAACATACCGAGAAGCAATAATATCACTTACATGCTGAAGTTCTTTTGCTTCCTTTGAGCAAATGCGTTGTTAAATCTGCTTTCCTCTTTCGTCTAGAAATCCTTTTATATGCTGCGTTATGTCGTAAAACTGCTAATTTTAGGCGAAATATAAACAACGCATAAACGCCATGTAATTGTTTATGTAACAATATTGAACTAATTGAGCTTGCTTTCAAGTTATCCTCTTTATCCTATGGTTGAATTTCCTTTTTAACGGCTGGTACGAGCGTTTTTGTCTCTTCTGTTTATTCAGAACAGGGTTCAGTCCCATCCTTTTTCCTTCCCCTCTTTTTGAAGTTTAGTTTGTCCCTTCTTATGAATGCCCTATAACAGAAATTCATTTCCAGATGGCTAAAATGCGCTGTTAATTTAGGTTATTTGGGGAAACATCTGGCAATAATATGTGACTCTACCGTTTGCTTTTCTCAGGAGCGAGACTATAACCTGAATTCTTCACTCTTATTGGCTAGTCCAGAGGACAAGATGGAGACGGTCTTGCTTACGTCCCGCGCGTTCCCCCGCAGGAGAGGTCTTCTCCATTTTCGTCGCACAGTAAATTATCTATTCACCAAGGTTGTTCAGTCAAGAGGCATTGATATTTGCCTCATTCACTTTGGCGCATTATGGAACTCGAATACTTCTCGGTGTATATAAACCTACGTGAGAGCTCGTGGGCCAGTGTTGAACCATTGAGACCTCACTTTTAGTCATTAACCCATGTTTATTTGCGCAAGAATCATAACCAAGATCCCTTTTTCCTGAGGAAAACAAAGTTAAACTGAGATCTCCAACATCTGCAGAGTTCGACGGTGTATTCCGATAATGAATAATTCTTGTCAATAAAAAAAATGACATTTCTATTTGATGCATTTTTGTGTAAAAGCGTTTCACACATCATCTCCAAACGATTCAAAATTAATAACCTCTACTAACAAAAAGCAATTAAAAGCTATTTTCACATAAACAGTTACAAATATCAGCTTTCAATCTAAGCGACCACCGGCGAAGGAAAAACTGAAAATTCCTGGCAAGAAAGGAAGACTTTCGAAAGATGTGTAAGCGTGTGTCAGTGTATTCTGTAAAAAAAGGCGCTGATTGCAACATCCCCACATTAAACCATTAACCTTAAGCTTTTAACAAGGTAATGGGGATTTGGTTTTACTTAGTTCTCAAATTGTTAGCATTGCACCAGGGAAAGCCTGTTGAAAGACGTGCGGTAGCCGTCACGTAAAACCTCCACTTATTCTCCATGCCATCAAGAGGAAATTTCCCCTACCGCTCCACCCTTTGTAATGGCCGAATTTATACTACAGACGAATTATCCGTCAGAGAAGAATTATCCGTCAGAGACGAGTTATCCGTCTGTATAAATTCGGTGCTGAGGCGAATTATGGAGCAAAATTCGTCCGAGGCTGATTCCCCCGGGGGGGGGGGGGTACTCGATATATCCCTGTGTGGGGAGGTGCGGCGCGCCCCCTCATACCCTGACCCTGTTTAAGACAAATATCGCTGATTTTCCTACCCTGTTTAAGACAGAATTCCGATTTTTGATACCCTGTTTAATAAGACACAACCCGAAACCATACCCTGTGTAAGAGAATAATACCTATCGAAGCTCTTTCTCATTTAATCCATTGGCAATCACAAAACTATTTACAGCTTATAAAAATTTTGCAGTTTATCGTCCAAGAAAAGATATCCTGTTTGAGACAAAAATTGATAAATCGATACCCTGATTAAGACAAAAAATGATAAATTCGATACCCTGTTTAAGACAAAAATCTCGAAAAACATAACCTGGCTAGCCGCAAGGGAGTAACCCCCCCCCCTCCCCCCCCGGGCTGATTCATCTGTTAACTAGCACGTCTTGAAGACGTGCTAATAGACGGATATTTCGTCTTAGGCGGATGATTAAATGATCCGTCTCTAGATTTATATTAGACCGAAACGTATTTGGCTTTTTGACGTGAAGTTTCCACATGAGCGTGACTGGTTTCTATATTTTTGCAAGCCTTCCTGGAAGGCCTATTTCAAGATGACCTCCGTTTATTCGTCAAATTCGCCTTCGCACTTACACTTAGACGAATTATATCCGTCAGATGGATAATCCGGATGTTAAGTTTACAAATTTACATAACTTTTTCTTAGAATCGGCGACATTAGTACAATTATAATTTTGTCAAAATTCCCAGGAGAGAGTCGAAAATACGACACGCACACTCTGCTTCTTTGCCCCTGTTATGGTTCAATTTTATTCTTGGTTTAAATTCTATTTTTCTTTGTTTCAAACTCATGATACATTACCATTTACAAAAAATAAAAGGAAAACAAAATTTAAACCAAGGAAAAAATTGAACCACCACCCCATAGTACACAGTAAACACTTTGCTGTCCTTTACAATCTGGATTCAACCCAACAGGAATCACGAGCATGCTATTACTGAAGTATTATTATTGATCAGCAACTATGTTCTCCAAGTAAAACTTAGTCAGTTCATGGTAACCAATACCAACAAAGAGAATATATGAGAATGATCAATCATTCTGGATTGTGGTTTTCTAACACACTCTCCTTATGGAAACGCATGAAAGGTGCAGGGATTATGAAGGAGAATTTGTATTTTGTTAAGAACTACCGGTATGTCACGTCACTGAGTTTGCGTGACCTAGCGCATTAAGCAATTTTTCCTAGAAGTGTCAGACTGTACCAAGCTAGATCCTTCGATTGCTTGCATTTTGACTCGAATCAAATCATCCATCAAATCAGACATTTTTTCTCCGGTTACTTGTCAGGTAAGATATTCAACTTGTTAGACAATTGTTGCACATTGAAGGTAATTAAGTTGCTTTGTCAAGCTATAGTTGAAAGCCGAAAGGGATCTACAGTGCCGTTGTGGATATTTCCATCATGTTATTTCCGCTTGTCAGTGAAACTACGACATGAATTTTCTTCTCAGCTCTTAACCACTGGTCATAGCGTGGACTGTTCTTCCAGTTATTATCAAGCGGACGCCTCTTTAATATTAATCCTTAATCGTAGAAAGACACCAGTTGCTATTCTGCATACGGTTCAGTAACTGAATAGTATTCTCGTCGAGGCTGTTTTTCAGTTTGGGTGCTTCTTTAGTATAATTCGCAAGTAAGCCTAGACTTGAGTAAGGTCGGCAACTTCTTACTCTGCTTAGTTGGTCTTATACGATAGATTGATGTAAGTCATGCTAATTTTAAACGAATTTATTGTTATTTCAGTAATCAATTAATTTGAATCATAGTATGTCGCATCAAAATTTTTTACTCCAGGAGGACGACTTCGAAGGGCGACCCTAAAGGCTGGATCGGTGGAATCGTGGAATCCCGTAACCACGAAATTTAAAATCACCCCAAATCCTAAAAGACGAAACCGCGGAAAATCACCCGATAAGTAATGAGATAGTAAAAGATTTTCACAACACTGATTTTAGGGTCGCCCACTTAGAAAGCTGTTAAGTATTACTCTCACATGCAGGCCTAAGCAAATGAGATTCTATCCTGAAAAGAGAAATTTGTTCGGTTTGGACCAAGGATTGGCAATATTTATGTTGTGATTCAATTTTAACCTTGGTTCAAATTTGGTTTTCTTTTGTTTTGGTTATGGTAATTTGACGATAGTGAATTTGAAACAAAGGAAAATAAAATTTGAACCACAACATTTATAACTGAGGATTTTACATATGTGCCTCTTTGTAAGCAGGAGTCAACTTAAGGGCATTAATGAACTAATTATTCCATTAATGAACTAATTATTCCATTAATGAACTAATTATTCCATTAATGAACTTATTACTCCTTCTTTATTATTTGTTCTGTAATTTGCGTCTATTCGTTTTTTTCCTCTTCCTTTTTTATAAGCAATTTTTCGTTCCACAGATCTGCATAACTGTACAATAGTACAAATGCTGTTGACTGCCATTGTCCTACTTCCTCTGCTCTATTCCTCCTTCGGCGAGAACGAAGCAGGTCCCAATGAGTTTTGCGACGAGGGTCCCCCCGGGAAATATTGCTTTCCGAACTTGACTGGATGGCATGAATGTGTGGTGGACAAGACAGGCAAAATGATCGATAAATTGCACATATGTCCGCCTAAAACCAGGTAAAGGGAAACAAACGGACAAGACAGGCTGCTAGGCAGTTGGAGATTTGACCTTCGCTGTGTAGTCAGTTTAAGCAATTGCGTTGTAGCCGGGTTGTACTGATCGTCTGGAACGGGATTCAAATAATTGTTAATTGTTCTGTTGCTTACTGTGAGTATCAAACTAAACCAGATCTCTCATTACCAATTTTAGATGTGTTTGTTTTGACGGCCCATCTTGTCCAAGCTCCGTCGCTAACCCATGCCAGCCGTACAAGCTTCCCCCTCTGTTTCCGCCGACATTTACCATGGGTTCAATTGGCAAGAGGATAGAATGTTCACCCATGGGGTGTCGCACCGTTTATTTCACCACACAACTATGGCAGCTTGCAAAGGAGAACAAGTCCAGAGAAGATCTCTTCGAACACGAATTTTTGTCAACATTTGTGTTACCGGGAAATGGAAGTACTCTAAACAAGGTATTATGAGGAAGTCATTACATGAATGTTAATATATATTTGAAATTTCATACATTGAACGGCGGAAAAAATATTTAAAGATGAAAGGTCATCGCAGTTATGTAGGCACTTCGTGAGTCCCTTTGAATTTCCTGCGCTGCTTCTTACAATTACTTTAGGTGTGAAAACAAATTTGTCGATCATAATTTTAAGGCTATTATTACTATACCTTTGATTTCCTACCATCCGCAGCGCCAGTTTATTCGATACAGACTTCCCCTCCTTAGAGCAGGGTAGTTGTTTCGGTTTCCAAATAATACTCCAGTAAACATTCCTATATGCACTTCATGACACATTCTGGGTAATGTATTTCAGGTGTTTCCATTTCTCCCCATATATCCCTTTCCCTTCGTACTTCCGCATTTTTTAGCTTCTTTTGCCACAATTGATTGCCTTGAACTTACTACGAGACTGCATACGAGGTAACTCAGTAAAATCGTTTTTGTATGAAAACGGGCCTTCATATTTGTAAATGGCTATGGAATTTATGAATTAATATGGCTGGACTAAACCAGTTGGGTAGGGCATAGTAGAGTATCCCCTCAGAAAAAATCGTGGATGGTATAAATGCATGCTTACTCTTGTAAAACATCTCATGAAGGCAATCCTGCAAACCAGCGGACATAACTTCAACTTTTTTTCTCTTTGTAGTACGGGGTTAATTGGGCCGAACAAGAGTGTTTAGATGACAAAATCAAAATATTTCCTCGATTCCAAGTACCCTGGTATTTTAGCTACAACGGTATAGTTGCTATTGGTTATAGACTGTGTGAGCAGTGGATATGGAAAACTGGGGGACATAACCAGGGACAAACAACAACATTTGAATCGATCTACATCACAAATGAGACGAGTGATGAGCGACAGCAGTTCCCAGTGGCCAGCGGAGATGGTCAAGTTTCATATGTTCCAGTCATGATAGAGTTCAGGTCGAACTCGCTGTTCCAATCTCTTTATCGTATCACAAATGTTACGTCCTTTGAGATTGGTAAAGTTGATAAGAAAACCTTCACGCTGCCAAGTTTCTGTAGGTTTGGCTAAAAAAATGGCAAACAATGTGCAATGGAAATCTGATTCATGAGATTTTACAAGACTTAGCTCAAAAGAAATTTTATGTCTAGTGTTAAATCTGAATGAGTCAGTGTTGCAGAATCTACAGCGTTTTTCAGTTACGCATATGTCTGACGCAAGCCGACATCAAAAGGGGCTATTCGCTATTGCGTTGGAGCAAAAAGGTTTTTAATTATCAGCTACTGTGATTACATGTCTTGACCAACAATACAACAACAAACATAGCATTTATGACGAATTTTCGAGGAAAACGACATCGTTGCATTGTGGTCTGTTTTCAGGCCTTAAGAAGCCGAACACATTTCCATAACCTTAAAAACAGAATTCTTACTGTAATAACGTAGTCCAAGTGAGATTTAGTAGGCGAAGGCCTTCTCTTTGTTAAGTACGTTACAAATCAATGTAGGAACAAATCATAATCTGCGCAAAGGGCTTTTTCCTTCAACTGCCTTAACTACTTCACTCCAAATAGAAGATTAAATCCGTGTTTAATGTTCTTTTGATCGATGTTTGTAATAAATACAAGCATAAACAAGTTTGTGAGTGTGTTGCTATTTAACAAGAAGGAAAAAACTTCTCGAGTCGATGAAGTTCGAAGGGTTCATTTTGTGTTTTGATAGACAGCTCCTATTACTTTATCAGCTACTCTATAATGTTCCAGTAGATCTGAAGAAGGACTCAGTTCTTCTTTTACTGAAGGCATCATAAATCTTTTGGTTTGCTGTAAATCATTTTCGCCACGCTTTTTTCCCTGGAGATGGTGCCCGTGGCGTTTAACAGTCTGTATGTCCAGCGGTACATCAGCAATTGCCCCGCCCTCCTCGTCCTGATTACACACATCCGGGAGATCAAAAATCCGGGACTCGCTGCTAATACTAATTGACTTGTTGGGATAGTAGGCTACCATGAATTCTTTGTAGTGAGTGAAAATTTTCTGACTTGGAATTGCGATAGCAAATTCAACTTTCAACGGAACGTTGGTGCCATTGATCTTAGCCACATAGATGTGATGCACTTCGACAATATCTCCCCCTCCCCCTGGGGCGAGCTCCACATTGTCCCTGAGTCGATTTAATATCTTGTCCCGTACGGTCTGGCTAAAACCAACGCTCTTAGCTTTGTCTTTTACAGCGCTAAAGTTGCCTTGATTACTTGCTTCGTAAACCCAATCGTCACATTCAACCCCAAGAATCTCCACTGTGCCATTGTATCGGAAGTTGTCCGGGACTCTTCGGAGACCTCGGAACTCGGAAAGAACGGTCTTGTTGCAGACAGGTGTTCCTTCTTTTAAGTCAATCGCGTACTGAGGAAGCAAAAAATAAAATTGCATATACCAACCACCGTGCATGGTTATAAGTTTATTATTACTAAGAGTTATCACAGATTAGCGAGTGCGCTCGATATTGTTGAGAGGAGCTGACGTCAAGCATGCACCTGACTGTTGGTAAAAAAGGATTAGACAGGGGTAGGTAGGTACGTGCGTTGAATTGAAGCTGAGATTATGAAAGCGAGGCCGCGGTACCTTAAAAATATCTTCAAGGGGGGGGGGGCTAAATTTACGTTAACCACATAGAAATAGCTAATAATAATAATAATAACGATAATGATAATAACAATTTTGACAATGACAATGACAATGACAATGACGATGACGATGACAAAGATGATGATAATGATATCCAATAACAGTAATAACATCCAACAGGTGCACAGGGTGGGCTCCTGGCACAGGACATCAACACAAGATTAGGCTTGCGTTATCCTGCATCGAACGCAATTACATCACACTGTAATAAACTTCATGTAGACTAGGTTGACCTGAGAACCGGCGCCCGAGATACGAGATATAGAATCTTGGTTAAGGGGGCACTCTAAACGGAATATCTCCCAATATGGCAGCATAAAATACACAAAACGTACGGCTCTACACCATGCACAATGCATCAGGTCCAAATCACCCAGCCTCTCCCTCCATCCCTGACGCCACCCCTTCCTACCTCTTCACAAAGTCAACAGTCAAGTTATCAATAATTAAACACAACTTTTAATCACCTGATTCCATTTCGAATCTTGCGGCATTATTATTACTGTCATGTGCTGCGTCAGTCCCATCACGAGGTCTTCACGTGATCGCCCTCCTTTCTTGTTGTCGCGGTACTTTTCGCTTACAACAATGCGACCCTCGCATCCCTCCTTGTCACAAAACGCGTCTGTCACGAAAATCACGCCAAAGTACGACTGAGGGAACTCTGGACGTTCACGCTCACTGTTTGAGCGGACGCACGGGTTTTTTACGTGGGTGAGACATGAGCCTTGTTCAAGATTATTCGTACACGTACACCTAAAATGACATCAAAGTGATTCAAACGTACTACTTTGAACCCAACTAAATAGAATTCTGTAGTTGTGTGATACAAATAGTCAACTACAATCCAGGCCAAAAGTAGTTGGGACCCGGGGGGATGAACTCCCATATGGAATGGACGGGGATGCTCGTCGTCCGCGCTTAGGGATGTAAATTTCGGATTTTGGTCTCGCTTAGGGTGTTCTGGGAAAAATGTCATTATTTTTAGCCGTCAAGGTCTCGTTAAGGGTTGCACGTGAAGTATTCGATGATAAGGTCTTCACCATCATTAAAAGTCTTTGTACTTTTTATTTGTCTGTTTTATAAACTGGTCTCTTTTAGGGGTCTGCATAAGCTTCGGCCACTTCCAGATTGGTCTCTTTGAGGGGTTAAATTCAAAATTTCCATCCCCGTCTTCTCCTTGAGCTAGATCACGTATCCCTCATCCCCCCTAATCAATGTTGAAAAATATCGCGTTTTTTCTAACAAAGAAGGGAAAAAACTCACCCGATTATCAACATTGTTAGTGGGGGAGGGAAGAACTTGCTTGCTGTCCCAACTTTTTTGTCCGGGATGGTAGGTTTCTTTTTTACTTATCACTGACAGATATTGCACTGTACTCACTGACTGTCTACGAAGTTAACGTGTAAGCCACAAGTCTGGGGTGAGCAAATCACAGGGAAAGAGGAGACAACTAAACTTGCGCACACAAATCTGCCTGTCTCACTCTTTATTTAGTCCGAATAAAAGATTTTTTAAAAGTTCTCAATTGGATCCTAGCTCCCTGTATATTCGGTTACAAGACATTGAAGACAGCTCAGATATCAGGCCACACCTTAACCCCTGCGGACAGCGGTGCACCTCTTCCGCAGGCTCATCCAACGCGTCAATTAAGCATTCCCGCCATCCTGAGTTGTCAGGCAGGCAGTACTTGCCCAGCGGCTTAGCATCGCAGAATTTGTACTCGTCCGCCCGGAAGCAAGGTAACCACTTGAATGTTAATTGAAGCACGAGGAGTAAACGTACTCCCATAATTCATCGGTCCTTGTGGTGGAAATTGAAGATGAAGTTAGTAAACAATGTCATAAGTGGAAAATCTGGTATATTTCATTTTTCCTATCCGTTCCTCTAGGTTTAATGCTCATAGTACTTTGTTGAGATTTTAAATGTTGAAATATAGCAGAGGATCTTGGAGTGCTTTGAGGTGATGATAAACTTCATTTTCATCAGAGGTTTTTTTAATCAACTTGAATATGAAAATTCACTAGACAACGCAGAGATTTAGGCTGGCCATATGGGAATTTATCATATGGCTAACAGTGTTTTTCTGCATACTAAAACACTCGTATTTTCTATATTTTCACTCAGTGAAGATATGAAAAAATTATGTACCAAAATGTCCCGGATGTACGCGCGCGTCCTAACAAAATTTTCCCGCTAGTTTCTTGTCCATATAATAAAAAGAACATTACACGGTGGCTTGAAGATATCAATTTTATTTTCGAGTGGTGAAAACAATATTTTACGAGCGAGCGCAGCTATATATCTGCAGGCACAAACTCCGTAGGTTCATCCAACACAAGTGAGTCCTTTGAAAAGTACTTGTTTCTTGATACTTGTTTGTTGATTTATCATGTCAAGTAAGCTCCTTGACCAAAAAATCCCATTGTAATTCTTATTAAGTAATCTGCGCATAGCAAAGCCCATACCCACTCAGTCATACAACATGGCAACTTTTGCTAGTCAGTATTCTACGAAGCTTTAAGCGAGACATGAAAACAAAAATTTATAAGTAAAAGTGAGCTAGAATGTCGCATATTAGAATGAGAGCATGATCACTACAAAGCAAATTAGAGAAATATTTCATTTATACGAATTTCATGTGAGGAAAGAAATGTGGTTTCCATTGTTCAGGAGAAGTACATGTTTAACGCGAACAAAAAAGTCTCTCGGACAATTCAAGATGTACTGGGAAACTGAGTCGATCAGATCATCGCTACTTGAATTCCATAGTCTAGTTTTTGCTAAAAAATTGTGTAACTAAAAAAATCAAGCGCAAATAAAGTAAACGACACTGTTTATATACAAAACTAGAAAAACACTACTGGTATTTTATCGTTTCTGTTAGCAAACTACGATTTTTCACATAGTCAGAAATGATTTTCGTGATTTTCAGAAGGGTTCGCATAAAACACCTTCACTTTTCACTGTGGACTAACCTTAGCGATCCGGAAAATTGATTTTCCTCCGTGTTCCTAAGTTGTTTGGCTCCTGAAATCTCACAGGAAAATCACGAAAAGTCTTACCTAACTTTTTGTATTAAAAATGGATACAACCGTTGACTACAAGCTTTTGTAATGATTTCTGTTTGTGGCAGATACCAGTCGAAATGGGAGTGGCTACTCATGAGTTGGAACATTGGAGTCGGGCGATGTTTTCAGTGGTTCATTTATGGTGAAATAAATCTATACCTGGACCTTAAGAGACCTAAATTTTACATTTCAGGATTAAGCGTCAGTAGAAGTAATGGTAACGAAACAAATTTTGTTACGGTTGTCTGTGAATTGCCTTTTCATCTGTTTGAAGGGAGTGTCGAGCCGTACCCAGACCGGTAAAGATAATTAAGCAAAGGGGAAATTTTGATGAGGATGAGATATTGAATTACTGTCTGAAGATATTTTTTTCTAGCTCTTCTTTTCTGCTAAACCTAGCGTCTCTTTCAAGCTTTCATTTATATTTTAAAGGAGAATTCTAGTTGTTTTACTACGTGACATCTATTGTCAAGAAACGGAGTTGTCTCGAAAATTTGATACCACTGAAATCAGCCTCCAATCACAGGGGTTTTACTCTGAGCAAAAAAGTAAAAACATGTAAAATAGAATAGAAAATAATACATATTGAATAGGAGCGCGAAACCGTGAAAAAAAAAAAAACATTTTCAATTCTACTGAAAGTGCTATGTCTCTTGGTCAGCCAAATTGATTCCTTTGGGGGTATCCCTGGGGACGACTTATGATCATTCGTACCCAGTATACGAACTGCTCAGCTGTGCCGCGGTTTATAAAATGTGGTGGCTTCTCTGTCGACAGATGTCACGTCGTGGAGCTTACTACAAGAATCTTTATGGAGGAAGAAGGTAAATCGTTCTGTTTAACTTACAGCTTTAGTTTTTATATAGAAGGCTGCTCTGTAATCTCAAGCAATTAGTTTCAATTTCAAAGGGAAACATTTGCCTTCTTCCCTACCTCTCGATTCTCGTGGGTGCACTTTTCGCACGTGTACCTTATCAAGGGTTACCGTGTGTAGACTTATTTCGTTTTGGCCAGGGTATGACTTGAATGTAACTGCAGTGTGTAAATTTCGCTGTAAAGGATTGTACGAATGTCGAGGAATCATAGTTCCAGATTAATTCTTGAACAACAAACAGTACCAAAGTACAGTACTGTACGGTTTGATCCACAGATGAAAAAGTTAGAACCATTCTGTATAGACAAACAAACAGTTCCACAGTACGGTACTGTTCAGTAGCTTTCCATAGAATGGTCACATTGCATGATTTGGTCCACAGGTGAAAAAGTTAGAACCACATTGTATAGTAAAACAAACAGTACCACAGTACAGTACTGTTCAGTAGCTTTACAAAGAATGGTTAAACTGCACATGTTATTTTTTTTACAGAGGAGCATCAGGAGGCAGAGGACAAGGTCATGGCCGTTATTTCAAAGAGGAAAGGACTGAAAGTCCTTATTATGGCCAAGGGGGATATGGTGATGGCTCGCGTTCCTCTCAGGTACCTTGTTTGAGACAATTTTCAAATTTTAAGGACAAAGATGTAGGCAGGGGGCATGATAAAATTTTCTTGGAAGTATTTTTTTCACACATACAGGCAAGATCTCAGCTGGCTTTGGGGTTCTTACTGGGTATCAGGGAGGGATGTATCCTATCACGAATCCTGTTCCTGCTGGCTATTAATTGGATTACAAGGAAGACTTCAGCAAACAAGAGAAAATTTAATGGAATCCAGTGGACACTGTTGACCCAATTAGATGACCTTGACTTTGCCAATGACTTGGCTCTCCTTTTGCATAACGTACGACAGTTGCAGGAGAAAATATCAGACGTGGATAATGACTCTGCACAGATGGGGCTGAACATTCACAGACGCAAGACTAAGATCTTGAGGCTGAATGCAACAACGGAACATCCAGTCGCCCTTTAATAGGGCAACCCTCCAAGTTAACTTTTTTCCTTAGTGGTCATTTGGCCACTGACTGCTCAGGATTGGTCACCAGCAAAAATAGTTGATGAAAGTTAAGAAAAAAAGTCACTTCACAAATATGTGTATATCATTTATAATTCACACAACAGAAGATTAGTGCAAACAACACAGATTATACCAAGTTAAAATAAGATAGCCTCATTCACAGCTGAATGGCAGAAAGTTTTCTAATGTTTTATTCAGTCTCCATTTCTGTTGGTTAAAATCCCACAACAACTAGCTTTGCAAAGTGAATTCTTAATGCTCAGAACATTTTTGTTTTCGATCCGGATCATAGTCTGTTCAAGCATAGGTAACATTAATTTTAGCCGCCAAGCTGTCGACTTGTGTTCTAATTTAGTCGCCAGCTCCAAAATTCTAGTCGCCATGGTGACTAAATTGGTTGCAACTTGAAGGGGAGTTGGGAGGAGTCATTTGAAGATAGTTAGCTTGGTAGCACCATTGACAAGCAAGGAGGCCCAGATGCAGACAATAAATTTAGAATCCCAAAGGCATGCATCACCTTTGCTGCCATGAGAAATATCTGAAATTCATGGAACATCAGCAAACTGAGGCTCTTTAATTCCATCTGTAAGCCTATTCTACTTTATAGATCAGAGACTTGAAAATCAACAAAAGCATCAACAAAGAAACTCCAAGCTTTCATTAATAAGTGCCTGTATAGTATTTTACAGTTGGTATCATCAGATAGAGTCAGTAACATTGCACCAAGGTAGAGATCTGGGCAAACTTCAGTGGAGAAAACATTCCAGAGAAGGAAATGGAATTGGCTTGGCCACACCATTCGAAAGCCTTCTAGTGCGGTCACCAGGCAAGCTATGACATGGAATCCTCAAGGGAAGTGAAAGAGAGGTCATCCACGGAATACCCGGAGACGTTTGCTGAAAGCAGAGATCGAGTCCATGGCAAGAGCTCGTACCAGCTAGAGAAGGCGAACTTCTATTATTTTCAACCATATTTTATGGCTCAGTTTTTCAAGTACATGTTGCTATCATGTGCTAAACTTCACTCACCCCTCCCTCCCCTTCATTTAGCTTTGCATTGTCTCCCCTAACTCTGCCTACTCTACAGTATTTGTCATTCTAATCATCCATCTTCACCACCCTTCCCTGGAGGCTCTTCAATTTATTTTCATGTGCTACACCTGCTTGTTATCATTAATTTTGTCATACTCCTGCCTTCCAACTGCTCTATCACAGAATTAATAACACTTCTTATTGACCCTGCCACAATTACCTCAATTAATACCTAAATTGAATAATTTGGTGTTGATACAAGGAGCCAGTCATTTCCTTGCAAAATGGCATAATTCATAACATTATTTGTGAACAATCGTTTGCAGGACCTGGGTCATCTTCTATCCAGCTTAGAAGGAAAAAGCTACAAGGCATATAATGATATTCTAGGTAAGTCTAAAGTAAGTGTAAAGCTTAGAGGAGGCTCAGTAGAGGGGAAATTCCAAACTAGAAAAAAAATGGAACAATGATAGAGATTTTATCAAATTGTGTTATTGGCTTTATACAATGTAGTATAATCACAGGTAGCCCAAGCTTTACAGTCTTTGTTGATCTTTGTAATGTAAACACCAGCGTTATAGTGAAATTGTAAGGCTTTGTATGGGGGGTAAAATGTATTGGATTTGAAGGGAAAATTAGCAACAATTTTCAATAAAAACTTCCCACATTAACTCATTTGTGGTATTTTTTGTGTCCTGTGTGATTCTTGGGCCAATTTAAAGGGTATCGATCAAGTTTCAGTTCTAAGTTTATCTGTTGTTATATAGATCTTTCAAAGGTTGGCTAGTCCATCAGCGAAGCGATGGGATCCACTGACGGAAAACAGCCATAAATTTGTTCCAAAGGTTCCAGTCACCTCAAAATTCCACATGGACCACGGCAGATAGTAACAGAACACGTCCGTTGTAGGCTTCAGAGGAACATTAATGTGTAGAGAGAATTATTTCTCACTAATGTCCACAGTTGAGCCATCGAAAGAAGCTTGAAATCAAATATCTCGGTCCCCAACCATTTCAAATTTGCAACGGTCAATTGATTCCAGTAAGGAATTTGATTCTTAGGCCAGATCGCTCCATTGGTGGACTAGCCATTACCTTTGAAAGATATATATTGTGAGAGAAACGGTTGGAGCTGAAACCCCATCAAATCCCTTCAAACTGGCCCAAGAAATACACAGGACTCATAAAGTATTTGCACAAATGAGTTGAGGTGGGAAGTATTTTTATTGAAAATCATTGCTAATTTTCTCTTCAAATCCCATGTACGTTTTATCCCCCATGCAAAGCTTCTAATTTCACCATTATGCTGGTGTTAATGTTGTAGTTGAAATTAATTTTTTGTCTTTGGTTTGAATTTTTTTAAACTGGTTTAAATTTTTGTAACTGGTTCTTTTTTGTAACTTGGTTTTGTAACTCATTCTCACGTATTTGTACCTCTGCCTCTGAAATATTGTGTAAAAGGTGTCACATTTCAGTAAGCTTTATTTTAGTGATAATGGTTTATAAGCATTATTTCAAATGGTTAGCTTTCATCCCTTAACTGAGTAGGGTTAAATACTCATTCTACTGGTCAATTAGGGTTAAGCACTCATTCTACTGAGTAGGGTTAGGGTTACTGTTTAGGATTAGGGTTAGGGTTATATAGGTTATTACACGTTGTGCTATGCATTTCCAGCAAGAGGCTCAATTCCTATTTTCACTCTCAAACCAGAATGAGTGAGGTAAGGGGTAGATGAATGGATTGTTTTCGTCGTGGCTTTTGATTCAGGTCTTCTGACAGGGTGCGCGGGTACGGGACCGCACAATTCGATCAAAGCCGCACAATAGGCCCTTTGCAGCTAAGCCATCACGTGACCTACTTTTCATAAAATTATGGGTTATAACTTAACAAATGCCAGAAATGGAAAAAGCATGTCGAAAATATCAAAATGGCCAAGTTTGAGGCCCCCATTATGAAGGAATGAGATTTAATGACAGTCTGAATTTTTAAAAGAATAAGAAGGTTTGCATAGAAAAAGTTGTTGGAGAGCAACGTCTTGCTCTCCAGCAACATTTTCCATACAAATCCTCTAAATTTTCCGAAAATTCAAGCTGTCGTATAAACTTACTCATTAATGCCAGGGGCCTCAAACTTGGCCATTTTGGTATTTTCGATGCGCTCTTTCCATTTCTGGCATTCTTTAAGTTATAGCCCATAATATGAAAATTTTCTCGGAAAAATTAGGTCACGTGACCCCAGCTGCAAAGGGCCTATCCCGCACAATTTCTGAAAATCCGCGAAATCCCGCACAATATGGAAAGATTTGGTTAAAAATCTAATTAAATCAGTATTCCCATCGATTACCAAGGTTTAAAGAAACTTTTTAGGCTATATTTAGGCTATTTACCTAACAAAACAATCGAGAAATCCGCCGCTTTCCGCGATTGAACAGCTTGAGCGGATATAAAAAACAGCAAGACGGCTCTTCATAGTTCTGTGCCGGCCTGGGCACTAGTCTCAGTCTAATCTTGTCAATCTTGTCTCGGTGTTGTGGTTTTTGCAGCATTTCAAACGTGAAGAGTTTTAAACCTTCACGAGATAATATTCGCTCTACATATCAAAGAAAGTACAAAAATGTCGGGATTTTTCATAAAGTAACTTGTTCTGGTCGAAAACATTTTATTTTGAAGCGGAATTACGCCCGGGAATTACGGTTTTAAATAAACTTAATTGATCGTGTCACGCAACATGATTTTGTAGCAAAATAGAAATTTGGTTTATGTTTAATTGCCAAACTAAGAGGGGAGTTATTACACTTTTCATTTATCCAGAAATTCCTCCATGTCGGTTTTTTTTTTGGGCCCGGTGATCGAATATTTATCTGTTTACACGATTGTGCAATCCCGCACAATTTCCGCACAATCGCCGTTTTTTACCGCACAATTTGCCTCCCAAAACCCGCACAATTTTCTTTTTTTCCCGCACCCTGTCAAGTCCTGTTGATTGGTGTTTGGGATGATGTTTCACGCTTGATTTGTCACTGTTCTCTGCTTCAAGCTCTTAGTGCAGATTATTACTGAGGTTCAGGTTATATTTCTTGGTTTGAGGAGTGTTTTCTGTAGCAAATCTCTTCAGACTTTGAAATGTTTGTACGAGTCATTTTCTGGCTTTAAAAAGATTAATATTTTAATTGTTTTTGCAACATATATCATTTTATAATTTGTTCATCCTTAAGTAACAAAAGTAATACAATAAATTAAGGAAGGTTCTGAAGTCAATTTATGTTAATGTCAGTAATAATATTGTTATGACGTGCTCATAATAAATATGCTTCAAAGTTCAATTTGAATTGTGCGTCTCTTTACAAACATTTCTTTTTCATTATGTAATTTGACACAGTTGCTGTGCAGGGTTGTAACCTGGATGTTGCAATATAACCTTGGATTACTCCAAACTGAGTAACAACTTTGGCATAGCCATTTTCTGTAGGAGTAATTTTCCCCAACAGCATATTTGGATGCATGGGTGTTTTTTTTGTCAACTTTATCAATCTTTATAGAGACAATATCATCAACCTTGAAAGATTTGCTTCTGTAACTCTTCTGTGTTTGTTTTATCATTCTGTTGTTGTAATCTTCCTGATTTTCACTGATATATTTGTGCTTTTTTGTCCGTTGATCACTTGTGGATTGGGCATGAACTATTAATTTTGATGGTCTATTATGTTAATTGCCCTCGTGTGAGGTTCACTGCAGTTGCATGGACAGTTTTTAAAATCCATTAAGTTTATCTCCAAAAGAGAAAGAAAGTGCAGGGACTGAAGAGGTTTTTCCACCAGTTTCACATGACTGGTGATAGACTGTTGCTCAGCATGAAAACGACATGAAGCAACAAACAGGCTGATTATCTTAGTGTTGATTTCACTGTACATAGTTATTGTTAATCTATGTGCTAGTTATTTGTCTTCCTCTGTGATTAATGTGTCTGTGTGCAAGGCTTAAAACGTCATGAAGCTCTTTTTTGGACACCACTTTCTCTTCGTCTTCTGTTACTAGCAAATCATAGGACCAGTTCTTTTGCTTGACTGTGTTCATCTCCCATTTGGTCATTTATAAAGTGATTTGTTGTGCTGACTCAAGTCCAAGGCATTTTTCAGCTTGCTGTTTCAAATATGCCTTTGCTTTGTCGAAAAAGCTGTCGTTGCTAAACAATGTTACTAGAGATTCATTTTTTGTTTGTTTCACCTTTAAATCATCTATTTTTTGTAAAGCATTTCTTTTGTTGGTGCTTCAGTCATGTTTTCTAAATACAAGTCCAAATTTGTGTTAAAAGCGCATGTAAGTGTGTGCATATTTTGATAAGAAAGTTGGCCAAGCAGAGGGGAGTCTGAGATCAATAAATATTATAATAGCAACAAAAATTAGTGAACGCCAATGAATTCTAGCTTGGCCTAGTAGCACAGAGACAACAGATCTGGAGGTTGGTGGTTCAAACCCCAGTGAGTACAATATGAACTTACATTTGCATGCTTCTCCGTCTACTCACATGCCCAGCTCTCAGTTGGTAGAGCACCGCACAGATATCACAGAGGTCATGGGTTTGAATCCTGTTCAGGCCTGAATTTTTTTCAGGCCTTAATTTCACAGCTGCTTAAGTTGTGTACATAACTTGATGATCAAGCAATGTCATTACATGTACATATTACTCCGCAGTTCAGATATATGGTTTTTCATATATATTCACTTGCAAAAAAAAAGAACTTGTTACTGCAGAGTAAGGATAGAGTGGTACCAGGAGCCCGTCAACAGTTTTGACAGTTAATGGGCTCCTGGTGGTAAGTATGTCAGGGGTGGTTGATGTAAGAATATGAGGGGTAGTAGGGTAAGGGTAGAAATTATGAGGGGGTTGATGGATGAGAGAGTGCAACGGAAATTCACCTGTCTTTCTTGTTTCTTCTTCTTGCATATGATTGTTTTTTAGAACCTCCTCTAAATAGCCAAGCCCCTATTTTTTATCTACACCCCCAAAAATAAAAGGCCCTTTTTCAGACAGTTAATTGAAAACTGATTTACAAAAACTAAACTGGTTTAAGGAAAAAAAATAACTGGTTCAAAAAAATTTAGCTGGTTTAAAACTAGAGGTTAAAATTGAATTACAGGTACAACATTTACCTCGCAAAGGTCAACACAGAGCGTAGAGCTTGGGCTACCACTCATAAGATTGAGTTGGAATTCTCACAGCAACACAGCAGCCTCAACAACCTGTGAGATTTGTAAGGTTAAAATTCAGACAAGTTACCCCTTCTTTCCCAAAGGTCCCCACTTAGTAATAGATGCCTATATTGAGAGAGTTACAAATTTATCCAAATTGTGATTTATTTATGATGAATTGTATTTTTTTATTCGCTTTCCAAGGCTGCTGGACCTTTCCAAAGTTTAAACTTTATGCTGTAAAGATCCAAAGTGATCCATTTGCACCCCCTTCACTGTTCAGAGTCACCATGGACCAGGATGTGGCACAGTACCCTGATTTTGCCACCAGGTTTGATTTTCAGATCTCAGTTGTTCAAAGGGTGGAAACACCAACAATAGGATAATTCAACTGTGGTCCAGTGGATAAGATAAGCCAAAATACCTATATAAATATTTATTGCGTTCTAAAGGCTAACTTGAAATAGTGTTTAAATCAGATAATTGGCTCCCGATGAGAACACAAGGATAGAGTTATCAAAACAATATTTTCTTTGTAGTGCTTTTTTTCCTTTTGGCGGGTGTACATGTACAGGTATTACATTGCTGCATCAGCCCCTGCATAATTTTATTCGAAGAACTAAAATATAGTTCTAAGTTCTGTTATAGTGTATCATCTTCCTTCTAGTCCAGTTCAAATTATTTTCATTGAGAGGCTAACTTTATTTCCATTAGGTGCGACCTTTTTTCTCTATTGTTTGAGCAAATAAAGGCTTACTAAGTTTTTAAATTCCAGCTAAAGGACTTAACCTTTGCTGGGGTTTCAGTAGAAGCCGGAAACCGGCACATTTGGCCACCTACTTCTCAAATTATCGCTGCCTACTTTCTAACATTAAATTTCTTTTTTCTTACGGCCCCTGAAGTGTTACAGCTGCCTTGAAACCCCTGTCTTTGTCTGTTTCTCCTTTTTTTATCAAGGTGGATTTCCACTATTATGTTAAATTTAATGTACATCTGGGCCTGTTAGATAACCGTACATACATTTGCAAATAAAGTTATCGACATTATGCATCAGGTGCTTTCACCTAAACTTACCTAGAAAGTTGCACAACACTCGACTTTTTTACATCTATGTGAAAGCCCTGAATCTTGTCTTTGTGTTTTTGCAGACATAAAGCCAGTTTAATCCATACCTACAGTACAGGGCACAAGTATTGCAGCGTTACATGTGTGTAGGATGAGTGTAATACCGCCATGTTGCACACAATTTTTACTATGACATTTGTTATATTTCTGCAACAGTGGAAATCCACCCTTAGTAATTTATTATTATTTTTGTTTAGTTACTCTACTTTTGGGATAACCACTGTGCTCTGAATCACTTTCCAGTTCGCGTATTCAGCAGATTGCAACAGGAGACTACCTTACCAGGAAATTCTCTAAATTTGTGCGAGGTGGAGGTCATGATAAAAAGCTGGATAACTCAGGAGAAGGATGGCATGGCAAGAAAGGAGGAAACATGGATATAGCAATGTTAGTTCTTATCTTCCTCTTAATCTTTACCTACAGTGCTGTTTATTGACTCCCAACAGCAATCAGATTCAACTTGTGCAACAGTATCAAATAAATACATTGTCAAGCAAAATAGAGAATCGATGAAATCATCAACTTGCAGATAGTCAATGGATTTGACACTGAATTCTGTAAATGAGCATGGAAAGAAGCAGAGTTCTTGGTAAGCTCCGGTGACAGGCATAATTCACAGTCTAGTCGTCCTTGGTGTGCCATCCACTCAAAGTAAATAATAATAAATTAATGATTTTTATTTGTTGCAATGTGAGCCTATTCGTCAATAAAATTAAGCACAAATACTATAGGTTTCATTTTTTTATGTCAACAACTGCATAGCGATTAAAAAATATAACTGTTATAGCTGCAAGAAAATAGAAATCTGAAATCATTCAGGCCGTGAGAATTGCCGCCAAAAACATGATGTGAAATGCACTTTTTAGAACCCCAATTTGGATCCTACAATAAAGGGTGTGCTCCCTCCTCCTCGTGTCTCCGATAAAACCACACCACGTCTTTCTATTGGCATTGTCCGCTGCTTACTCAAAGTTATTCTCCCTCTACTTCAAATTTTGCAGGAGAACCCTGGAAAGAAGTGTAAATTGTAACTACTTTAATTACAGATCTCAGTACATAATATTATTAGCTGTCAAAATCTTTTTAGCTTGATTAAAGCTAGAAGGTCTCACTCAGACTATTATTTTGATAGAATTAGTTAAATAAATTAAAGAGCAACTCTTAATATGATTCAAAACTTGGTGTGAGCATCCAAGTATGATTTGAATCAGTTTTCTTAGAATCAGTACTTGGATAGTTTTCCAGTTTTCCATATGAACCATGTTTGACATAATAAATACAAAACATGTGTAAGACTTGTTTTTCAGATAGAGAATATAAATTTGCTTTTCAGGCCATGTCAACATGTCCTTGAAAGAACGTCCTGCCTTGTTAGTCCAAAAGAGGTTGAGGTAAAGAATAGACAAATAAAATATGGATGTAGGTTTATATTAAATTCTGCTCATTTTAATATATTTTTTTGGATTTTCTGTCGCTTTGTGAAAGGCATGATGTAATTTCCAAATATATCAGGTCAGATCCATACATGTGCACTGTCTTTAATTGTAATGAATAGAGCTCATAATCCTAATTTTTTGTCAAGTTTCTTTTAATTCTTAATGACTGTTCCCGCTTATCCAGGCCTTGGTTTTTTTTTTACCAGAAAATGACCATGTTTAATAGACTTGCTTTCTCTTGTTAAAAAGTAATTTTGATCTCAATGTAACTGTTCTTCTTTTAGTTTAACAACTGTATCATTGTCTACAGATTCGATTCACAGTGTCCCTTCCTGCACGGGGAAGGTCTATTCTGGGACATATCTGTAGAAGAATCCTTACAGAAGATCTTACAGAAGTCATTGAACAGGTTGGGCCTAGATACACTTCATCACTACCCGCATATCTGCGTTAACTCAGGCTTCCTGTGTTATAAATCCTTAGTTTTCTGACTTAACGCATGCACATTAGGACCATGCATCCATATTAAAAAACAAACACCAAATTTGATCAAATTTTAACCTGGGCATTTCATCTTGGGAAGCCCGAGAGATAAATGTTACTCTCCAGTTGTTTTTTTTTTTTTAATGATAGTGACTTTTTCTTCCCTTTTGTTATAGTTCCTTCTTCATTCACTATTTTGGAATTATTTTGCTTAAGCGGAGATTTAGTGGCATGGTCTTTTTTTTCGCAAAATTTATAAAACAACAGCCACTGGAGGATATATTGACTTCTGTTAATCAACTCGTTGGGAGGGGGTTATGATGTGTCTGAAAATGTGCCGAAAAACACATAAAAACTGTAAAGGAAATGTTGAAGAAATTTTAACAGCATGATTTAATAAAACTGTGATACAGCATGGTAACCTACCTTGGCAAAAAAAAACACCAAAATGTTAACACTGCAAACCCTTACACTGCCCTTCATTTGGTAAGCCCTGTATTTTTTGTACTGGCCCATGTAGCCCATTTTTGTGTCTGCGAGCCAGAAGGCTGGTAGCCACTATATCATCGGGATGTAAGTAAGAGTGTAAACTTGACGTGTGAGGGATGTTGGGATTTCAAGTGTTCAGATGGATTACGATCAGCTTCACACTTTTGTTCAAGATGCAGCTTTGTCATAGGCGTAAGCTACTGTACCTGCAATTTTTCAGCCCAAATTGGGTTCAGCTCTTTGTCAGTTATCTCTGTTCTCCTTGAAAGACAACCAACAACAACTTGAAACCATCTCTAATATTATCCTACACAGATCATTTCATCAGTAGCCACAGGCACGCATTGCGAGTCTATTTTTTAGCAGTTCTTGTATTGTTTTTTTTTTTTCTACAAGGCAATACCTTACAGCAGTCAGAACAAGGCAGACCTCAAAAAGCATGTAGAATGCGTGGAGGATCAAGAGTATCTGCGGTCTCAGCTATCGGCAACCAACCTTGTAGCATTTGTATGTGATGGCGCTGTTCTTCCTCGTAAGAGTGGTGCTGATGACCGACCCATGGACAAGTCAGAAGTTACACGGTTCAAGAGTCCTGACAGTCTGAAGGTCACTTTTGATTTACCCCATGTTGGAAAGTGAGTAGTGCAATAAAAAGCAAGTGGAAAGGAGTTAGTTCCTTATTGCTGCATTGGTGGTAAATAAAAACATACAAAAATGGGTTATCAAGCAAGTTGATAATGTCAGTTGTACCTGTGTAAGATTGAAAGGGAGCTGTCATTTCAAGCATCAGTTCCAATAAAATCTGACACATGTACAACTTACATCATCAACTTGTTTTATGAGCCATTCAACTAGTTAACTGTATGGAGTGCTGCACAGTGTAATTGTATCAAGCATGAAGGATATGGTATCTGGTATTCTATGATATTTTATTTTGTTTTGTCATTTTAATTTAGATTATTTCAGTGACAAAGACATTTTGAGGTTTTCCAGTATAGATAGTGTTTGTAATTGATTTGGTTGATTTGATAGTGTTTGTAATTGATTTGGTTGCTGCAATAGTTGATTGCCTAAATCTTTTCATGGCTGACCTGTTGCTGATCTTGTGTAACCGTCACTGCTCTGAGTTCCTGATTGGTGCATAGGATGTTAATCCTCTATATTTGTGATTGATCAGGGTCATTGTAAGGCTCCTTTGCGATTGGTCAGGGTCATTGTAAGGCTCTTTTGTGATTGGTTGGAGTCATTCTAAGCCTCTTTCGTGATTGGTTAGGGTCATTGAAAGGCTCTTTTGTGAATGGTCATTGTCATTGTAAGGTGGTGTAATTTACTTTGTCAACTTGTTTGATTATCCCAATTTCTTGTGTTACAGTTCACCACAGACGCAGTACCAGTTTCTTTAGAAACTACCACCACAATACTCAATATCTTTTGTGATTGGTCAAGGTCATTGAAAACATTAATGGGTTGATCAAACGAGTTGATAATGTAATTTGCATCACTCTGCGTAATATGAAAAGGATGCCGACGTTTCAAGCGTTAGCCCTTCTTCAGTCATTACTTTATGTTTGAGATTATTTTGAAATTACACATGTGCTTTTTCTTTTTCCAGGGTCACGGGCATGGGAATTCCCAAAGGTGTTACACTGATTGTTGGTGGTGGTTTTCATGGAAAATCCACATTACTGAACGCCATTCAGTTTGGAATATACAACCACGTACCAGGGGATGGACGGGAGTTTGTGTGCACCGATCCAACAGGGTACTCAATACGAGCAGAAGATGGTGAGTAATTGGCGCTGAAGAGTTGCTTTGTCAAAATTAAACGGCTGAAGGCCCATGTCATGGGTCAGGACAGTTGGGGTAGTGGTGCTTATCACTCATTTTTGTTTCCCGCCGTCCCATGTGGGTTGAGTTTCTTGTTGGTTCCCTCCTCGCTCCGAGGATTTTGCTCTAGGTTCTCCTGGATTTCTTCCCTCCATAAAAACCAACACTTTTGAATTCCAGCTCGACCAAGGAACTTTATAGCATAGCTTTGGGAAAGCGCGCGCTATGATTAGCTAATACTCGCAATCCATTTGCCCATGGGTTGCATGCTGACGTCAGATTGTCAAGCAGTATAAAAGTTGTGAAGTCTTATGTTATACAAGAAATGATAAACGCAGGAGCTGTGCACCCATCGAGTTATGTACGTACTTGGGAGGTTTGCTAAGCACTCAAGCATCTCTAACGCTTTTTCGTGCTTAGCAACCACCCCGTGCGTCCATAACTCGATGGTTGCACGCTGCACGTTAACCATTTCTTCAGTGGACAAATAGCTAGCCACCTGGTGGATGTGCTACTGCAAACGCCTATTTATTTATTTATTTATTTATTTATTTATCTATTTACTTATTTTAATGACAGCACCCTCTTCAAAATAACGTTGCTTACAGCTAGTTTGTTTGTTGCCTTTTTCCAGGCCGTAGTATTGAGAAAGTTGACATCCGTTCATTTATCAATAATTTACCTTATGGTCGGGACACGAGCAAGTTTAGTACCCAGGATGCTAGTGGTTCAACTTCCCAAGCTGCTAACATTGTGGAAGCACTGGAAACTGGAGTCCAGTGCCTACTCATCGATGAGGTACTGTAGTGGATGCATACATTAACATATACATACGAATATATAATACGAATAATCCGCAGTTTAAATGTATGGTCTTTCATTTATTCATTTGCATCATTCTTCTTCACCTACGGGTATATAACGAACTCACAATATGACAAGCTCTCAGTTGGCTTGATAGCTCAGTTGGCTTGATAGCTCAGTTGGCTTGATAGCTCAGTTGGCTTGATAGCTCAGTTGGTAGAGCACTGCTCCGGTGTCGCAGAGGTCATGGGTTCGAATCCCGTTCAGGCCTGAGTTTTTTTCAGGCCTTAATTTCACAGCTGCTTAAGTTGTGTACATAACTGCGATGATCAATTAATGTCATTACATATTAATCCGCAGTTCAAATATATGGTCTTTCATATATTCATTTGCATCACATACGAATATGTTAACATCTTGTTAAGCAAGGAGATGGTAAGAATTGAGACAATGATCAACTGTAGAAGCGATCTGGCAGCAAATTCTCACAAGACACACAAGGAATTGTATTGCCACCAGTCAGTGGAAATTCTACTAAGATCTTTGGAATGAAATGGTTTGCACGAGAATCAAATCAAACTTGAAATAATTTACAATTATTCTCTGCTGTCGAGGTGAATACTGGCAGGACATTTACCGAGTTGCGAATCAGCGAGTAAAATATTTCTAAATCTTCAGTTCACCGAGATTGAAGAGAATAATTGTTTTAGAATATAGCAGGAATATAGCAATGGAGAAAACCGTGGTCACATCAAAGTGACAGTGAAACTTTATTTCAAAAATAGGTCGTTACGTTTAAGTAAAATTCAGCAATCGGCAATATAGTGTAGCAGTAAAAAATCGGCAATATAATATATAAAATCGGCAATATAGTGACCTTATAGGAGGTGAATGTTGTTGAATATCCCGAGATGCTGAGCCAATCAGATTACTCAAAATGCCAAAGTTGTTCAGTTGGTATATACCAAATGTCATATCCTGAAGACTGAAGATTTCCCTTTTTCACCTTCAGGACACAAGTGCAACAAACTTTATGATTCGAGATGCCCGGATGCAGCAACTTGTTTCAAATGACAAAGAACCGATCACTCCGTTCATATCAAAGGTGGGAACTCGTAGAACGAATGTTTTCATCACATTGCATTCTCGTTGCCAGGGGCTGCAATTCATTAAGCGCTGGCCAAAAGAATGGCGGCCTGTGCCGGGGAATAAGAATGATCACCTTGCGTATTTTTCGCTGTTTCTTTAAGTTTGTTTTGTCAAGATGTGGAAAGTCCGAAAGTAAAAAGCAAGATGGTATTTTTTCTTTTCAAAGCCCAATCCCTGAAACATTGTGATTTTTTTGTGCGTGTGTGATCTTGTGTCTGTTGGGTATTTACCTTTGACTCTCATTAACAGTTCTATTCGTGCAGACGCTTGCATTTGACAATAAGTATCAAGTGACGTGCTCAAGTTACTCCAAGCTCGGGATGTATTCTTCATAACAAGTATTGTTGGGGTAGTTGCTAAAGAAACTGGTGCTGGGTCGGTGGGGAATTGAAATGACAAGTAATAGAGAAAATCAAACAAGTTGTCAAAGTTATACGACCGTAAGGCAGAAAAGGGTGCTTTTGTTTCGAGCGTTATCCCTTTGTCATTCGCTCTGACGAAGTGCTAACGATCGAAACGTCAGCATCCCCCTTTTTTACCGTACGGTGGTATAACTTACTTTATTACAACCATTTTGAAATCACAGGTGAGCCCTGCAATTTGATTGGCCGATAGCAGTGTGATTTATTCACGAATTGCACCATTTTTTACTCTAAATCGCATCATTATTTCAAGTCACTCTTTTCAAAAACCTGGTTTCTGAATAGATAAACAAATAAGTAGTTTTGACAAAAAACTTTGCGATTTCAAAACGGGTGTAATAAAGTGGTAATTGAATTTCGTGTTGTATAATTTTGGTCTAAAATCATACTTGTGATTTCAAATCGAACTCGCGCTGCGTGCTCGTTCGCGTGCTCGTTCGCGTGCTCGTTCGATATTTGAAATCACGCATATGATTTTAGACCAAATTGCACTCCATTCAGTTCAATTACCATTATTTATCAACTTGTTTGATTATCCCAATTTCTTGTGTATTCGATTCGTCATAGCAGCATTAAGTTGCACTATGTTACATTATACACGATTTACTTATTCCCAAGTGCCCAAACTAATAAATAAATTAATTAATAATGACCGTTTATGCACAATTCCTTTAAAAAGTGAAAAGGAGATAAAAGTTGCTATCCCTTTCTAGTTTATCACCTCCTTTAAAATAATGAAATACATAAATATTTTAGATATATTTTAAAGTACAATATCGCGTGCTCCTATATTAGGAAGTACTCGATATTTGGTGTAATAACATGAAATACAGAAGCCTACCTCGTTACTGAGATCACTTTCATAGCCTGGCAGCACTGGTCCTCTCATCGAGGATTCACTTTATATAGTGTCATAATCGGGTTCATATTTGGTGTTTGTTCCTTCATCGCTGTTAGTCTGTTGGTGTTTGTTCCTTCATCGCTGTTAGTCTGTTGGTGTTTGTTCCTTCATCGCTGTTAGTCTGTTGGTGTTTGTTCCTTCATCGCTGTTAGTCTGTTGGTGTTTGTTCCTTCATCGCTGTTAGTCTGTTGGTGTTTGTTCCTTCATCGCTGTTAGTCTGTTGGTGTTTGTTCCTTCATGATCGCTGTTAGTCTGTTGGTGTTAGTTCCTTCATCGCTGTTAGTCTGTTGGTGTTTGTTCCTTCATCGCTGTTAGTCTGTTGGTTTTAGTTCCTTCATCGCTGTTAGTCTGTTGGTGTTTGTTCCTTTATCGCTGTTAGTCTGTTGGTGTTTGTTCCTTCATCGCTGTTAGTCTGTTGGTGTTTGTTCCTTCATCGCTGTAAGTCTGTTGGTGTTAGTTCCTTCATCGCTGTAAGTCTGTTGGTGTTTGTTCCTTCATCGCTGTTAGTCTGTTGGTGTTAGTTCCTTCATCGCTGTTAGTCTGTTGGTGTTTGTTCCTTCATCGCTGTTAGTCTGTTGGTGTTTGTTCCTTCATCGCTGTTAGTCTGTTGTCTTTTGAACAGGTCCGGAGTTTGTACGAGGATTTTGGTGTGTCGTCTGTTCTTGTAATTGGAGGATCTGGGGACTACTTTGAGGTGAAACAATATATAAAATTAGAAGAAAGAAAAAAAATAAAAAAGAAAGAAAATAGATAAAATAAAGAGATACACGTATCCCGTTTAGATTTGCACGGGCTTGCTGTGGGGGGCGGGAAGCACAGGGGTCTATACAAGTCACACGGGGGATCTTTATCCCTGGTTTCCCCTAGCCCCGGTATCATCGTACCAGGACAGGATGACAGTATAACTCAATTTAACTTAGGAAGCTCGTCAGCCAATAACTATAAAACAGGTGAATGTTTATAAAAATTTACGATTGCTAGAACTACGAAATCTAATTGTTGAGAGTTACAGAGCCATGGTCTTCTGGTTTTCTTAAGCATTTTAAGAAAAAGGCGATTAATTATCAAGGAGAGCAAACTCCACTTTTACTTACATATCTAATAGAGTAAACTTGAAATCCCCAAGTGTTTTTGATCGTTTAGGTTCTTTGTAAACTTGACAACAATTGGGCGAGTATTTTGCCACCTCAGCGTCGGAGAAGTAGGTAGAATTTTCCGCCATGGTTTTTCTAAAGCTCAGTTGAGCACAATTGATGGCGTGATGTAAGCAAACGTAGCACAAATACCGTGCGATAATTGAACTCGTTTGGGGCGTTATGTATACTGCACTTAGTGCAACCTACGTGTACCTTTTGTGGTCTATCAGTAATCTTCTCTTGTCTCCTCTTTGCACAAGGTTGCAGATCTCGTGATTATGATGGACAGCTACCATGTGCGTGACGTCACTAAGGAAGCCAAGGTGGGTTCTCACTCTCGGTATTAAAATGGTTCGAAATATTTGTTTTCACTGTTTTCTTCAAGCTTTTCTTTGCCTTAAGAAGAATAGCAGATGTTCTCTTATCCTCGTTATTTTTGTGATTTTTCGTGTTGCAGGCGATAGCCGAGGAACACCGTGAAAGGAATCCACAGATCCAGCAACCTTTTGTGCTGCCCACCCCGCGAATCCCCATTGCTCGAAGCTTTGACGCCTCGCAAGGAAACCGAGAAAAGGTGAGATACTGTTGTCAGTGACGTCTGGAAATAATTAGCTTTATTACATGGCAAGGTAGTCTGGAAATAATTAGCTTTACTATAAATACTCAGGTGATTATACAAAATCGCGCGCTCTGATTGGTTCGCTATCTCGGATTATCAGCCGATAATCACCTCGACGAACAAAATGGCTGCCAGTCGTTGGTGCGCTTTGATGAAATAAATTATTTTTGTCTTGTAAAACGCTTTTCTTTTCTTTTTTGAAATAATCACCTGCTTATTTATACTAAAACAATTATTCGCCTCAGACTCAGTGATTCTTGGTGAATATTCACCGAGAATCACTTCGCCTTTGGCGAATAATTGTTAATTATTACATGGCAAGGTAGTCTGGAAATAATTAGCTTTATTACATGGCAAGGTAGTCTGGAAATAATTAGTTTTATTACATGGCAAGGTAGTCTGGAAATAATTAGTTTTATTACATGGCAAGGTAGTCTGGAAATAATTAGTTTTATTACATGGCAAGGTAGTCTTGGGGAGAATCTGAACGCTCTGATTGGTGCTTCTTCGGTCGGGATTTTGCCATACGGACCTTTTCCTTGGTAACGGTCATGTGCCGTGTATCGTTTTGTTTACAAAAGCCGGCAAATTCAAAATTTGCGAATAACACAGGAAAAATGAAAACGTGGCAATAATCCGCGTGAAAGATCGTACCACAGAGCTTAATTACGAAGTGCGTTTTGCTTGATTTTATTCGGAGGTGTGTTTTAACAAAAGACTAAGCATGAATGGCCCCACTGTTCCCATGTAATAAACTAGACGCTCTCGGGAGCGTTCACTCGGGCTACACTTTATAGTACCGCTTCGAACAAACGTGAATGTCAGTTTACGCTTAAGGTTTATCAGGAGCTCCTGGGTTTATATATTTTGTATTCTATATGGCTGATTCCACGACCGCAAAAAACCTACCAGACTGTATATCGCACCGCAATTCTTGTCGACGTCGTGTTGCTGAGTGATTTTATCAGAAAGATTTCTAAGGTTTTACAGAAATTTCAGTGATAATTGGGTTTGTTTACTAATCGGATTAATGTTTACCGATCAGCTTCTTTGGTTCCCACGGTAGAAAAACAATTGTGAAACCTGATGCCATTCATCGTGATTCCAAGTTATCGACGGCGAAAAAGCGATATGTGGGGAAAAACAACAATATTTCTCCTTAATCGGATATACTATTCTTCCGATTTCGCCTCTTCCCGCTAATGTCTTTCCACACGACCACGCAGGTAGAAAAACTTGAGTTTGAATAAGACGAGGCTTTTGCTCAAACTGATGAATACGGAACTTAGCATAACGAGGCCTGCATTCCTCTAATAAATGGGACTCTTTATTCGGATGAACAAATACAGATAATTGAACAGCTTTTTCCAATACATCACAGTCATTTTGTAGAGAGTCTATCAAAGTCTTTGCCGACACAATTATGAAATGTAGTACAACCAGAACCATGTACAGGGCAGCGATCAACAAGCTAGCTACTGATAGCTGAACGAACGATAGACTGCAAAAGAAACTGTTGAAAATTGTAAACAAAAGAAATAAATAAGCAACTTATCCCCACTGTCATTGGTATAAGTCCAAAGGCTCTTGATTCTGGAACCACATGTATCATCTTGAAAGATTCCAATAAGCTCGACATCTTTTAGTGAGGGTCTACCGCGAACGGCGTGTGCGTTTGTGAGAGTGGTGAGCGTCACAGAAGAAAAATAATTCTTCATAGTCATCGCATAAACGCTTCGCAGCACGAGGATGTCTGCGAATAAGGCGCCTCGCTTTCATGCCTTCAGGGACACCGCAGACCGTGAGCAGCGCAGGCTTGCTCATTCTCGACGTTGTCGATAGACTTATAGGAACCCGAAACCTAGACTCGTGCTACCACAGGTAGCCCGAGTAACTACTTACTAACCTAGCTTGTCGGGCCGTACTGGAGCTTATTAGCTCTCTGTCGATTTTGTACGGTACCTCCCTGCGCTCGGTCCGTATTGTCACGATCTCAGGTCAATATGCCCCATTACGACCCTCGTGTTTGGTTCGGAAGCGGCCAATTCTCACCTCACGCTTGGTCAATAACGCATATTTGATGTTCTTTAGTGATGGCAATTTGATTTTTTCGGGGGAAGGGATGGGTGATTTCAGAAAAAAATAAAAACATCCTGTGAACAGCCTCGGATTGAAAAATAAAACAGTCGTGCATCGAGATAAAAGCAATTGAAGACTATTGCAATGCACTGATATTCTTGGAAATAAATTCCTGTATACACCAAATCGCCCTATCTCCTTCCTGCCTTAACAAGAAAATGGGGAACGAACACGCGGTCTACGAGTTAGTTGGGATCGTGAATGCTGGCGCGAAATGTGCAACACGCGCTATACACCCGCGTCGGTCACTTTTCGCGCGTAACCGCCGCTAACATGAATTACATCATGTTTCAGGTGAAAGTGAAAGGAAAGACTCAGTTTGGTTTTCAAGTTCAGTTTGGTCACGAAGAAATTGATCTCTCGTATATTGAACAACTGGGAGAATACTGCCAAACCAGGTAATAAGTTTGATCCGTCATTCACTGTTAATTGTAGCACAAGAAATCGCCAGTTTCACTGGCACTGTAAATATTCATGTCATCTCCTTTTCCTTCCTTGCGTTGACACAGTGTTAACAGACTTTTCCAAGAACCAAGTCATGCTCACAATCATTTATCTTCTTGAAAAACATTGTTCTCGTAACCTCTTATTGCTTTTCTTTAAGGGTCATTGCAGACGTCATTTTGTATGCACGGAACAACTACATGGATGGAAAAATGTCTCTCTACGAAATCCTACGCAAGTTAGTACACATCTGTTGTATTGTTTGTGTTGGTTGGTTTCAGAAAAGATCTAGATTGTACTTCGAGATTTTTCGACAGTCAGTAACTTTGCGCGCGTGAATTTCTGAAATAAATTTGGACTACGCTTGAATCACAAAAAGCAAAACGAAGTTCACATAGAGTTTAAGTGAAAAGTTTGCCTGAGACTACAAGCAGTCTTCTTCAACGGGAAAGATCTCATGTATATGTTGTAGTTAAATTTTATCCTTGGTTTAAATTTTACTTTTTTTGTTTCAAACTCTTTATCATACATTATCATACCAGAAAACAAAGGAAAATAAAATTTGAACCAAGGAGAAAATTTAACTACAACATATACATGAGATCTCTGTCTTTAAAGGGAAACAATTACGTATAATGGGACTCGTGGTGGGTATATACATGAGATCTCTCCATCTTCAACTCTTCGATTGGACTTTCGCTATGCATGATGGTACGGGAATTTGACAGTGAGCTGGAGTGAGCGATGTTGGGAATTTCTTGCTTGTTCAGCTCGCATGGAATCGAATTAGAACAAGTATTTGAGTTTTAGTGAATTGAATTCTTTCTGGCCACGACTTTCAATGTTTTGCTTGATTTCTCTTGTTAGAATTGAGGAAGATTTCGATTCAAATGGACTTGACGTACTCAGTCCCAGTATCCTCCTCGGCTCGTATTCTCGACCCAGGCTTCAAGAGATGGCAGCTGCTATCAATCGATACAGACCCCTGGCAATGAAATAAACCAGGAACTAAATAATGCTGCCCCCCCACCCCACCCTACCCTCCCCCGTTACAGACAGAAGAGCTGTGAGCCTCGACATATTTGGGAGCTTTAGCACGCGTGTTTTTGAGACGCGAACGGCAACCGGAAGTTAGCTGTTTCCCCTTTCATTTTGTCTTCACACAACTACATTTACATTGATTAGTATCTTTTCTCCATTAGAGATGATCACTATAAAAATCTGGTAGACACCACTGTCCTGGTACGTGAAATGTTCTCTTCCGGTTGCCGTCCGCCTCTCAAGAACGCGCGTGCTTAAGTTTCCTTTTACCTCAACAAGAAAGCGACAACTGGATATAGCCAAATAGGGCAAAGGAGCTATTTATCATATGACCCGTCCGGCCCCGCTCACGCAATCCCATAGAAAACTATAGTAAAAGCTGATGTGTATAGGGCAGGACGGGTTCACTTGAGCTGGTCCGGAAAAAGCCGTCCGGCCCTGGTGCACTTGGTCGGCTTCGTTGCGGAAAAAAAACAAGATTGAACAACAGAAATGAGAAAATACGACACGCTTTTTGATGAATAGCGAAATTCTTATTCTGACTCGAGAAAGTAAAGGGGAAGTTTTCTTGTAGCATCTCTTTTTGTGATTTTTCCCACGCGCGCCAAGCTATCGCTTTCTATTTGGATTAAAAACAAATTTTCGAAATCTTCAAAACTTAGTCAGTGGTCATATTATAAAATGCTTATTGACTCGGTTAGGTCGTCCCGGACGGGAAAATACTTGGCTCTCGTTCATGATGCACGAATGACCTCGAGCCAAATATTTTCCCGTCCGGACCTCCAACTTAGTCAATAAGCACATAGTATGTTACACAATAATTTTTATGTTGATTTTTCTCTCTTGCCAATAAATAGTATATTTTTAAGCCTAAAACACGTGAAAACACAAGTCACCCATCCAAGCACTAACCCCACCCTAGAGGGCTTAACTTTGGTGATCGGCGGAGCACCGGTGTTTTCTATGTGTTATGGTGTTCATAGGAAGCCATTGTCTTTTTACATAGGTTTCATACGGAAATCCATTTAGTATTCCAAAGGCTCATCTGTCTGGTAAATTTCGCCACCTCCCTTATTGAACCCCATGATTTCTTTTCCTTGTCACATTGACTAACCATGGCAGCTTACTGTAATTGGTCAATTTTTGCAAACTGATTGTGACCATGGGTAACCATTCATAGGCCAGTGCATCCCACGGAAACGCCCCTAGGCGTCTTGTTTTAAGATGGCCTCCAAACAAAGTCCGTTTGCCAGGACTTTTTTCCTGAAACCACCCCCACCCACTACCCTCTCAAAAATTAAAGGGTCTGATTGTAGCAATAAACAAGAAGCAGATAGTTTTTGAAACTGCTTCTAATCAATCAGAACTCGTAATGGTTACCCAAATAATCACAGAATTATCCTCTTTGCCTGCATGCAGCTATCCCCTAATTCCTTTTTTTGCCACCAGAAGACAGCTGCACACAGGCTATCTGTTATGCCAGCCAATTAAGAAAAATAACACTACAGCATGCTTATAAAGAGACAACATATTTAGAACTACAAAGAGAGCTTACTTGACTTTTACTCTTTTGGAGGTTTGAATAAAAGTGATTTTGCATTATGTCACTGATTGTGATTTCTGTTAGTTCTTCACTGCAACACTGGTATTTAAGATGCAATTCATGATATGATCCTTTTGTTTACTTACGTTTATTAAATATTTCATTGCCTTGTTGGGAAAGTATGTTTGTCATTATGACTCATAGGAGGCCCTCTTTAAATCAAGCTTAACTCTTCATTCCCTATATTAAAAAAAACCAAAATGTTTGTATAAGCATTGCATATAGATGTTATTTACAATGTTTATTTTCTGTAATATCTTCACCTCTGCCATGGTGTTGATGTAAGAACAACGTACTGAGAAATAATGACTAGGAGTCTATAACTGTGTAATTGACACCAACATAACTGTGACATTATCTGAACTTCCATTTCTGATGGCCTCACTCGCTATCTTGTTACAAGCAGCTTGGTATCGCTCAGACACTGGGTCAGTTTCAATATCATTGGAATCTGAAAGCAAAACAGCACAACAATAAATTGAAGAAATGAATGAAGAAATGAAGCATAAGAGATGCATGAAGTGCAACCAAGAGCATCTCTAGCTTTTTGAATGCTTAGCAAACTCCCAAGTGCGTCCATAACTCGATGGTTGCACAGCTGCTGCGTGTACCATTTTCTTTAATAACATTAGACTTCACAACTTTTATACTGGTTAACAGTCTGACGTCAGCTTGCAACCCACGGGCAAATGGATCGTGTGTATTAGCCGATCATAGCACAAGCTTTATAATATAAAGTGGATGATTTTGGAGCCCGTTGTAGTTGAAACATGTATTACATGTGCACAACCACATAACTTCAGTGTTAATCGCATGCACCAACTTGGCAGGTATTAACATACACATAAAAACCTTATTTCAATTTTGCAGCTTCTTAATTGAGTGCTTTCACTGTTTGTTCAACTTCTTACCTTCATCAGCTGATTGCTTTAGTTCATTGCACTGATCATTCTTAAGCCAGAAAAGAAAGAGGAATTAGCCCTACCACAGATAAACACAGTATCCAACATCATGTCAACAAAATTACAATTATATTGAAAGAGCACTATCACAGATAAATACAGTATCAAACATGTCAACAAAACTACAATTACATTGAAAGAGCACTAGCACAGATAAATACAGTATCAAACATGTCAACAAAATTACAATATTGAAAGAGTGATAGCACCGATAAATACAGTATCCAACATCATGTCAACAAAATTAATATTAATAGTTCAGTGGCAAGGACAGCTTTTAAGCTAAAAGCCCTGTGCTGAAGTATGACAGCAGTTACTGTACGCTTACCTCAAGAATGTCATTGATAAATTTTAATGCAGAATCTACAGAGAATCCCTTCCAAAGTCCATCACAAGCAAGTAGGAGATATCTGTTAGCGACAATAAATATATTTTTTAAACAGCCATTTTTCTTTGACCACTTCTGATCCAGCCCTCCCCTAGAGAAATGAGCTTATTGCTATCACTAAAAAAAAAACATCTACAGGTACAATTCCTACCTGTCCCTACCCCCGCTGGTTACGGTATTGGCAGGTTGCGACCACCACTCAGCTCTAACACTGATACCATCCCTCCCCTGCCAGTAATGTACCCATTATTCTACAGTAAGTCAGGATACACCTCAGACACATCAAACACTGAGTCTACCGGAATTGGTCACATCAGCCAAAACATGACATGGAGCAATATCTTTCAGCCCTAACACTAATGCTTTTAAAACAATATTTCACTCATAATCAGGGTATATCCCATGCTGTGCACTCACCCTACTCCCCACATGCAGCACTTCATCTACAGTGGTCCTGTAGTGGTCCTTATCACTCAGCATATTTCATGACATTCACCCTATCCCCCCTCCAAAAAGTTATCTTTCACCCCATAAATCAGTATCAGTTAAGGTACATATTTCATAATAATGATTCTCCAATCCCTCCCTCAGAAATGACTACTTCACATCATCATTTCTTGTCTTCTTGGATAAGGATGATAAACCATCGGCCCCGTCTCACAACTCTTTTTAATTGTTTCTGTGGGATGTAAAAGAACCCACACACTGTTCGAAAAGTGTAGGGGATGTAGTTCCCGGTGTTGTGGTCTTTCTCTCATTTGATTATTAAAGGCTTGGAGATCTTAGCTGCATAAGCTACTCTTAAAAATCCAAGGGTTAATAAAGTAATGTATGTATGTATGTATTGAGCACTGTTTTACGATTAATCTACTTTTACAATTTATGTATGTATGTATGTATGTATGTATGTATGTATGTATGTATGCATGCACGTATGATCGTCATCATCATCATTATTATTATTAATTTACCATTAATGTCATTACCAATATAATTTTTCAAGGATCCAAGGATTTGGTTGCACTAACAAGTGAGTTTATGTGCCATGTTTCCAGAACGAGCTGTTACATGTAACAGTACCTGTCTTTGTCTGTCAGAGAACATCTCATAACATCAGGGACACATGATACTCCACATCGCTTGAATCTTCCATCCCCAATAGATCGTGATACCTCTAACACACCAAGCACACGGCCTTCTCTGTAATCAACATACAATCTGTAAGCTATTTAATATACAGTAACTTATGCTGATACAGTCAGTGGCAACACTGATCACTAGAATCAAAACTATCAGGTGGAATTTTATGAATTTCTCCAGTTTCACAAATAAAGCCTTCTATAAGACCTGCTGTACATGTTTTTGTGCATATATATACCTGACATTCCCTCCTGCTTTCTGGATCCTCATTCTTTCCTCATACTGCAAAGAAAAGAAGCAATCAAGGACCTGCACTTTAGGCAGCAAGTGCAACAAGGTGCCATATATGCACCAGCATGACTGATAACCAAAACTGGAGTGATCTGTCAAAGTATGTTTATACTGTAGTAACAAAACACTGGGAGCAGAAAGTTGATTGTGCCATCTTTAGAGACACTGTTTCAATACAAAGTCATGCAATATGGGGAGTTGAACATGTGACAGCTTGGTGCAATATTAAACAGTCTGAGACCTGTGTTACATAACAAGGAATGGTATCATTCAGTGACAGTGATATGATTTGAGAAGACAGATGATGATGTACTTTACATGTACATTTTAAGAAATGTATGGTACAGATCTATGTACCGACTAAGTAAAGAAGTGTTCCTTTGATATGATCTTTGTTTTGATTTGTGATCCAAGATCACGATGCATCAAAAAACTGAGGAATCCTTATCCTGGGAGGATTAATCACTTCCTCTGATGTACTGTGATTCAAGTGATCTTGGTTCACAAATCCAAATCTAGATTATACCAAAGGAGTGTACCTTAAATACTTACTTGAGAAGGTGAGTGATCTTTAGAGAGGGAAAGAACTGAAACTTTACCGCCATCACCACATCTACAAAGGATTGCCTTACAATGAAAGAAAAATTACATTAATTCAACTGAATTTATTAGAAGTCTTATATCAACCACATCACAGCCAGTTTTATCAGGACGGATCTTTACCATACAACTGCTATCATAATCAGATTAATATAATCAGTGACCTCTCATACATCTAGTTATCACTCAATGAAATTAACAAAGTAATACTCAATATTATGTACTACGCCAATTGATTTAACGTTGCAACCACATACTTGAACCAAGGCCAACCAAACAAATATAAATACAAACTATCCAATCTTGATTGAATATCCAAACAATAGAATCTCTACAAAATAATGTGTTATACTTCGCTTAAAATGCATATAATTTGCTCTATAACTGTACAAAACATACCAAGATTGAAAGAGAATCATCATAGTCAGGAGAAACTTGCCACAAATCTGTTATTCAGCATCAAAAACAGACATTCAAAATTCATATAGAAATTTATGCGGATGGCCATGGTTTGAGTAGTTACACTGTAAGCCTTCATCACCAGTTAGGGCCGAATATTTAAACCAAGTTTAGGTTAGACCTAAACTTTTGAGTAAATCAAGGTTAACAAGGCCTCCAAAGACCACGGCAAGGCATGGTCTAAATTGCATTATTTAAATGCAGTTGAGCTGCATCCCACAGAGACCATGTCTCAGCATCCGGTTTAACAAAAATTCCTATTGTTTTCCAAAAAACCATGTGTTCAGAATTTCAAAGAGGCCAGAGGACAAAATGGCAGCAAAATCTCGAATTACAAATCTTAGCCAAGAAGAAAAACTTCTACTTGCCGAGGTAGGGAAGCAATATCCCAATATAGAAAACAAAGGATAAAAAGTTGTGCAAAGTTTCAATGCCAGAAATCCCGATGGAAACAAGCGTGATATGGGGTAAGATAAGTGACGTTTAAATAACCCAGTTTACCAGTTGAGACCCGGTTTAGACAAAGACCTTCTTAAACGACACCTAAACTTTGTTTAAATATTCAGCAATGTATGTCTTGATCTATAAGTTTGCCAACTTATGATTGTCATCATGTACACTGCCGTCCAGTAATTTATAAATATTAAATATGTATTTAGCAATAACAGAAACCAAAGTCTTATAGGTTTCTGTTAACCCTTAATGTCCCAGTAGTGACCAGCATCCAATTTCTTATTACAATACTCACTGTTCATCAACCTTTCAGGTTATGAGAATAATGAAAATGATCACAAAAAGAGTTATCTTGATATGTAAACAAATTCTCCCCACTAGTACCATAACAAAAATACATGTAGGAAAACAGTCAGAAAAAAATGAATATTGATATTGGGGCTTAAAGGGTTAATGATAATTACCCTGCTGTCACCCAAGTTGGCGACATACAATACGTCATCCACAACAAGTGCAGTCACAGCTGTTGACCCGTCTTTCCAAACTGGGCTCCTGTCACAAACAACATCATAATGATCTTGGTTAATAACCAAGGGGGGTCATATAGTACATCATATTAAACGGGAAAACTATCAATGAAACTACACTGTAGCAGCTACACACGGTACTTTTATAAGATGACAAGGAATACAATACTCTCTGAATCCACTCACATACTTGTGTCAGTAAAAATTTACAGGTTATTGACCAAGGTCAACACGGCTGGATAATGGCCAAGTTCTTTCTCTGTGCGAAATAATTTAAACTTACGCCTTTGATGCTTCTTGTAGGAACTCATCATCTGTCTTCTTGTAAGCATCTGTTAAACACTTCTTAATCTCTCTATCTCTGTTGGCCACTTCTCCTACAAACATTGAAAATGGACAAGTTACAGGACATTATGTATGTATATCTACTGTAATTCAAATCTTACACATACTGTACTAACCAATCTACTTCCATGGAAAGTACTTTTGGACTGGAGTTACGGTGAAAAACCCAGTCATAATTCACACTTAAGCCTTTGATCTAAGTGAAACGTTTAAGGGGCTCCGTCATGAAGATTTGAATAGAATTGGACTTAAAGTCAAAGCTCAGTGTTACAGATAAGTAATAGGGTCAATTACCTGATAAAGAAGGCTTCTTGACCCAACAGGTGAAATACAAATGTTCTGTTAGTCACTACTAGCATGTGGTCTGAGTAACCGTTTTAGATGGTCTGCATGATCCCCCCCCCCCCCCCAAATACAATAATTAACTGGAACGCTGAAAGCTATTCCAAAAATGCAAATACTGCATGCAACATTCCTCAAGATCTGTTACTGCACCTTTCATTCTGCTCTGAAAAGGGCTAACATCGGAAACATCAACGCCTCTTAAATCTTAGGTTTGTATAGCTTACTCTATCAATTCGCTTGACAAATCATTTTTAATGAGAACATGTTTTCACTTTCCACTCATGCAACACCAGTTTCTTTAGAAACTAAGTCCTCGATAAATAGTTTCTTTCTCAGACAGGTGATTGTTACAAGTCATTGTGATCAAGCCTGAAATATTAGCTTTAATTTCACAAGCCAACAATTACTGTATTTTCTGGTGTATATATAAGTCAACCACTGATGTCCAGAAAGTCAGTCCCAAAAATCAACCTTGACTCGTGAACATGTATACACTGGCCAAAAACTTAGGGTTGACTCAAGTGTCCAAAGAGTGGGATTACAAAGTAAACCAGGATGACGGCTTGTTTATTCTATCGTTTCTCTGGTTTGTGTAGCACTTCCTCATTGCAATTAGTTTCAGAATATCCAGCAATAGCAATGGAAACCTTTTTTACACAGGTATTTTGTCAACACAGGGATGAATTTATTGACTTGTTGAATTGCGGATCATTTCTTTGTGTTAACACGATCAATGTCCCGTCTCACAACCCTTGTTCGCAATAACTTTGTGGGACGTTAAAGAACCAACACACTGTTTGCGAAGAGTAGGGGATGTAGTTCCTGGTGTTGTGGTTTGGCTGAGGTGAGATCAAATATGGACTGATAGCAGCTACCAGAGGCACCTTTACAGGCTGACGTCTGATCTCACCTTCGAGAAAGAATTGTAATATTTCACAGAAAAGCCCCAAGAGGACATGGGATAAAATGTAAATGTAACTGACACGTTTGTCCTAATTATGGTAAAGATTTTTACCTCTCTAAACATAACTTAAATCGTAAAATTCGGAATTTCATGGTCAAAAAACCAAGATCAACTTATACAATGGTTTGACTTATACACCGGAAAATAATTATTACGGTACATGTAATTAGTGGTCAATGTGATTATTTCATTGTGTGTATGAAATTGCAATAATCAAATGCAACTTTTTCAATATTTAATTAGCAGCTATATTTACCATCAACCTTTTGGAAACTTGAGTACAATATTCTTGTTCAAATGTTCTGCTGCATATTGTGAAGCTTTGTTTCCTGCGTGACCATCAAACACTCCAAAGTAGCACATCCTTGAACTGCCAACAAACCAAAAATTTTATCTATCAAAACTGTAACCAGTCTCAAATTTTTTCAAGTGTTATTTAGATACATATATTGTACAGGGTACGGCTTAATACTAATCAAAATTAATGTAGTGGCCAAGTCCTTTTTTTCCTTTTTTATTAACTGAGAGATAGGTCAGTAGAAACGTGAAAGGGAACAAGGCCTATATCCAGCCATTTTGACTGAACAAGCTTGGTCAATGAAACATTTGTTATATGGCCATTTTGTTTTGGTTTTGCCCAACCAAGTGGCCAATCAGAACTCTTGATTTACCTCACCTTTCCTACCTCACCTTTCCTGTACTAACAGGACCAGCCATAAAACAAGCATTTTACTTACATTCCTTGTGGTTTCACATCAAATTGTTCCAAGAAATCATCACAGATGACATGTGCATCTTGCATGTCATTTCTCTCTCCTCTTCGTTCAGCAACAAAGCCTTTCAACTTGTACTTACATGTAGGTTCTGAAAAATCTACGAATAAAAGTCGGCTGTACAACTGAGTATGGGAGTTAATTATTGACAGTAGTAACACTGGAAATAGCTATACTATTATGCTACTAGAATAGCTATGATCTCTGTATTGGTTTGTAAAACAAAGTGCATGTTGTTGTTGTTGTTGCAAGATATAATTGTAGAAACTTTTTTTAGAATTTTTTTCTTAAATTAGTCAGGAGTGTAAGTTACTATTAAATTAACATTAACATTTGACGAAGTTAATTTTTCAAGTTACGTAAATACACAATGGCTAGATTTCCATATCACCCTACTTCATTGTGCATGCTAGCTGTGCTGTTTCGTTCTTCGAACACAAGAAATGTTTGGACGTGCATCGTGCACTACCTGAACAAAGCAGCTACACCATACAAAATGACGCATGGAGTGGCACTGAAATCTAGCCAGATATTTAAATAAGACTTACTAGGAGCAGAGCGTTTACTTGGACTTTCTTTTTCATCGTGTTCATCTAGTTTTCTCTTGTTGTCTCCACTTTCACAGTTTGAACTTGGAAGGTCATCGTAAAGATTTACAGAGCTTCGAACTGCGATTCCTCCTTCGTTTGCTGTGAAACAAAATAGACATTGAAATTACTCTTATAGCAATGTGATCTTGCGTAAAACGAATAAATAGTTTGCTTTACAAGGTGGGGGAAGGTCGCCAAATAAATCGTCCATTCCACACGACACAAAAACAGAGAGAAACAGAGAAAGTTCAGCGGTTGATTGGATATCCCAGGATGCTAAGGGAACGTAACCAAACCAATATGGCGAAGTATTCGACAAGTTTGATCATGCCAGTTTATTTTTAAAATTCTATGTAACTTAAGAATTATCCAACAATGCTCGGCAGAATTAAACAGGAATGCTTGTTGCGAGACAGAGCATTTCTCCTTTGAAGGTGAATAGTTCAACTTATGCGTTTTTGTTTCGACGTGTTGTTTCAATTTTGTGTATCATGAGTGATAGCTCAGGAGAGAAGCCGTTTTTGGTGGCATATGCACCTCAAGGTAGAGCCAAATGCAAAACATGTAAACTGCAAATAGAAAAAAGTTCCGCAAGGATAGGAAAATTGGTTTCTAATCCTTTCAGCGATGATGGAGGAATGATGAAACATTGGTATCATGTACCATGTATTTTTGACTCCCTATCGCGAGCTAGATCAACAACCAAGAAAATCGACAGCAAAGAGGATCTTGACGGATTTGAGAACCTTAAAGACGATGATCAGAAAAAGATACTCAGTCTTATTACAGGTAATGTATGTGCGAGTATGTGCCCTTGAAGTTATAAAAAACAATTTTATACAGTAGTTTTGCACAATGCCATGTACAGCACCAGTTGTAACTATGTATGTGCCAGTGTATAAGTTGTAAATTATTATTTTACCAACCTCAAAATAACCTTAGTTTAAATGATGAATAATTTTTTATAATTATTATTTGCACGTAATAAACATATTAAAGTAGTCTTCATGGATTTTGGGGTTGTGGCTGATTTTAGATCACGTGTACTAATGGCATATGCAATCAACTGTAGATGGATAACCTCGATCAACATTTTGATTGGTACTCAATTGACATCCCGATCGATACTCGGTTGGCACTCAATGGGCACTTGATCAACAGTTGGTTGATAGTCGGCCGAGTGTTGACCGTCTAAAATCCATAGATCTAAAATTATTACTCGACTGTTTACCAACTCTAGACCGAGATGTTGATGGTCAACCAAGGTGTTTGATCAACACTCAACAAGGATATCGATCAACACTCGACCGTGGATGCCTTTAGTGCACATGATCCAGATTTTTTAGGAAGGGGTATGGGAGAGAGAATGGAGGGTGGAGTAGAATGAATGTTGTTGTTAGTAATCCAGGTACTGATAACTTTAGTTCAGTTACCATTTTCTAAGAATTTTTTTATAAATAGATCTAGCAACAAAGACTACTCTAAAGAAAAAGGTTGTTCAATCAACTCTTCTATTTGGTAAACCAAAAGCATCGACATCATCAAAGACTGCTGCAGATTTTGGAAACAAAGTTGTCGGTGGACATGACCATTCTTCCCCTGGCAAGAGTGACAGCAAGCATGATCAAAACAAAGATAATTCCTTTAGAGAGTTTAGAAGAATCTGTATCAAACTTGCTGAAGAACCAAGCTACAATGCAAAGACTAAACTGTTGGCTGACTTCTTTGAACAAGGCAGTTCTGGAGGTAATTAGGAACAAAAAGGGTGCACAGGCCGGCCTGGTTTATTTTACATTAAAGCTGTACCAAATGGGTCTATGTAGATGCACACAGATTGCCAGTAACATGGCCAGGATTAATTTAGTTGTGAGTCAGACACAAATTTTGCATTCCTACCATATATGCTCTACTAAAACATGAATGTCACTACATGGTTATCATGCAAATTTTGGTTTGAGAGAAAATTTTATGTATTACAGCTAGACTCTTTTGATCATCCCTCTCAAACTTTCTGTATATATTAGGAAAAGATATAAAAATGTACTCCCAACTACCGTAACAGTATCAGAAAGTGGAAATAAGAACACTAATAAATCTTTTCAGTAGCCATATGCAAGGTGGCACCCTGTATTTTAGGGCAGTTCTTTGCTTCCATCCCTCGTTTTCTCTTACTGAGACTGTCACACACCCACATCATTGAAAATTTACCCTAGGAAAAGTATTGCATAATGATATAGAAACAGCATCTGAAGCGTAAGAGGGTCAGGTTTAAAATATAAGAGCCAGATGTTTTTTTCTTTCACAGCTGGCTTCAAAGGAGATCTGCATTTGTGGGTGAAAATGTTACTTCCAGGGGTCAACAAGAGAGTGTACAACTTACAAAGTAAACAACTGGTCAAACTCTTCAGTCAGGTATTGTATATTTGGGGCTTTTTGAGCCTTATCTTTACTTTTGGCTTGGGGCAGTAAATACCACTCCACTAATATGCTCAACTTTATTCATTGACAGCCTCAATTTCAGTTGGTTCTTGGTTTGTTTGATAGATATTTGGTTGTGAACAAGACGACATGCTGACAGATTTGGAACAGGTCAGTTTATTTAAAGAACTTTTTTTTACTCGGGCTTCCGTAGGAGAGCCCGAGTCGTAAAATGCTAGCGGTTTGGTCGCCAAAAGGGGGGTCATGGTCCCAGGCGTTCCTTGCGTGGACTGCGGAAACTGGGGATGAGAAGGCGAATTCATATGCTCGCTTTACGTAAACAACATGATTTACCGAATGGCCGTTTTTGTGAAGACCGTTTTGCAAAAATACAAACGCACACGCCGTCCGTGATAGGCCCACACTAAATGATGTCTAGCGTTGTCGAAATGGGCTGTCGATCCACGAATACTAGCTTGAAGGCTAGACCAACGTGCAGAGTTCATACTAGTTCTACGAGATAACAAATGAGCCATAGGTTAGCTGCCAAAACTGTGATAGCCGATTGAACAACAAACTATGACACTGAGACGAACACATCACTTGCTGAAAAATTTAGCAATGTTGGAGAACACAAATTCGAAGCTGGCGCTAACAGCAGCGAATTGGACAAGGATACTGACAGAAACAACTTGAATAGTAGGGTTAAATATCTAAGCTTAGTTCTTCCGTTAAATATCCTGTTTCTGTTATTGGTTTTTATTGGGCTCAATACTTGTAAAGCGATCGTAAATGTTGGTTTTTTTTTTTTTTTTTTTTTTTTCTCCAAAACCTTTATTCAAACAAAATCACAATACATTTAAGGAAAAAGAGAAAGACAAAGAAAAATAGAAATAAGTAAATAAAAAAACCTAAATAAATAGATAAAAAGATTGCTGATTAATCACGCTGTATTACAATTTTTTTTTTTTTCCTTTCCCTTCCCCCCCTTCTTCCCTCTCCTTTCCCCCTACGATAACGAATAGCATTAGTTTATTCTACTACTAGGAGAAGGCAAAAAAGAAGCGAAAAAGAAAGTAAGATAACAAGTAAAATAAGTTTATAAAGAGAAAAAAAAAAAAAAAAAAGTCAAACAAAAATAATAAAAAAGACGAGCAAATAGTGGCACAACCTCTGGGGCAAATATTTGAGGGGAGCTCATGTGCAAAGTGTTGTCCATTTTGATCTGAATTTCATCATAGTATTATTTTTAACAGCAATTGTACGTTCATATAAGATCTTTTCGTTGAGTAAAAGAAGGAAGATATCAAGACTTGGAGATACCATATTCCACCATGACAGAAAAATGTGATACTTAGCGATAATAAGGAAATGATTCAGGGCATAAAAACTGCTTGATTCTGGTTTGTAACCGTAAAAAATATCTGTATCAATTAAGGTGACTTTTTCCGATCGTTTTTCATTCCACCATACAATAACTTTTTGCCAGAATGTTTGTACCGTCGAACACTCATAAAGCAGATGAGGTAAAGTTTCATATGGAGAGCTACAACGATCGCAACTTGGAGAAATTTTCAATTTCATTTTATGAAGTCTGCTGTTGGTGGGTAGGATGTTATGTATAATCTTATATTGAAAACATCTGAGTTTGTTTTCTAATGTAACCTTGAAAGGCAATTCATAAATGGCTTTAATAGGAAGACATTTTTCAATTAGTTTAGTTTCTACGTTTGGAGCTTTGAACACTTTTAAAACAAGCAATTCGCGAGCAGATTTGGCAGTGACATTCGCAGGAGGAAGGTCTTTGCTGTCAAGATCAGTAAGCGTTCGTTCAGAATTTACAATTGATCTTTTCCATACCTCAGGGATCGCGGCAAGAAGGCCATTATATGTTAGGAAATTTACTGTCATACCATATTTATGTTGAAACTCGGATCTTGATAAAAACTTTCTGTTCTCGTTTAACAGATGACCAATTTTGATTATTCCTTTTCTATGCCAGGATGGGTAGAAGACTGATTTCCCATCTATTTTAATAAAGCGGTTGTTCCAAATAATTTCATTTTCATATTCTTTAGCAGAAGAAGGGTCTTTGGAGTGTAGCTCCTGCCAGGCAGTCAATATTTCCTTATAAAAAGACGGCACATACGAGGCAAAATTTAGATCGGGTGCATTAAAATTGCATTCCAAAAGAAAAGAGCCACCATATTGGGATGTAGCCAATGAGAAGAGAGAGCACCATTTGGCATCGCCAGCTTCATATAAACGTTTAACCCATGCTGCTTTCAAAGACTTGTCCATCATGGTGAAATCTACCATGTTAAGGCCACCTTTCTCTTTTGGACCTATAAGCGTGTTACGTTTGACCTTATCAGGCTTGAAGTTCCATATGAACTTGAAGCAAACATCATTAACTTCACTAGTAAATTTCGGTGGAGCTGTAAGAACGGAAGTATTATAAACAAGCTTGGAGATGGCGAGGGTTTTAATGATACAAATTCTTCCCATTAGCGTTAAGCCTCTGGTCGTCCATTGGTTTAAAATTTTCTTTAGCGCAACAAATTTTTCCTCGAAATTTATTTTGTAGCTAACAGAAGGATCGTATGCGAAGGCCACACCTAGCACGATTACATATTTTTCAGGCCACGTAATATTGAATGGAGAACGTTTACCTAAATTGCATTTGAGACTGCCAAGCCACATTCCTTCCGTTTTAGAAATATTTATTTTTAGACCTGAACAGGCTCCAAAATCGTTTAAAAGATTGAACAAGTGATTAGCAGAGCAATCATCTTTTATAAATGCAGTGATATCATCCGCGTACATACTTAATTTTAATTCGGTGTCGTTAATTTTCAAACCACGGATATTTTCATTTTTCCTAATCGCTTGGCCTAATACCTCAATTGCCAGGACAAATAAGAGCCCCGATAAGGGGCACCCTTGTCGGACTCCTCTTTGAAGCAGAAAGAAATTGGACGCAAACCCGTTATTTATCACACAGCTGGTGATATTGGAATAAAAGGTATGGATCCATTTTTGGAACATTGGCCCAAAGTTCATTACTTCAAGGACTTTGAACAGATACTTCCACTCTAAGGAATCAAATGCTTTTTCAAAATCTATAAAGAGTAACATGCCAGGTAGTTGTTTTTTCTCATACAATTCAATTACATCCGATATTAGCCGAATGTTTTCTCCTATAAAGCGGTTTTTAACATACCCTGTTTGGTCACTATTTATCAACCTAGGTAAGACTTTCTCTAATCGTTTTGCTATACATTTCGTAGCTATTTTGTAGTCAATATTCAACAAAGAAATTGGCCGCCAATTCTTGAGGAGGAGGGTGTCTTTATTCTTTTTAGGCAACAATGAAATCACACCTCTCCTTTGCGAGATCGACATTTCACCTCTGCAATAGGCGTCATTTAAACAGTCTATTAAAGGAGTTACTACGAATTCCCAAAAGCACAAATAAAATTCTGCAGTCAGTCCATCTGTACCTGGGGTTTTATTTTTTTTCGAACGTTTTGAGAGAGGATAAGCTTTCTTCTTCGGTAATGAGGCCCTCGCAAGATTTTTGCTGCTCGTTATCAAGTCTCTGTGCATTGTCAGGGTTTAAGAAGGATGAGGCTGAAGCATCAAATGTGTTAGCTGTTATTCGCGAGGCATATAAAGCTTTATAAAATGTTTCCATCTCGCACAAGATCCTTTTTGGTTCCTCGACATACTCGTTTTGGTCGGTTTTTAATTTAACAATATGCTTCCTTTCATGTGAGCGCTTCTCTAGATTCAAGAAATATTTCGTATTTCTTTCGCCATGTTCGTACCACCGTGCTCTGCTTCTTATAATCGCGCCTTTTGTTTTGTGCTCAGCGATCCTTTGAAGATCAAGCTTGACACGTTCAATTTCTGTTACTAAATTGGCTTCTTGCGGATTTTGATCAAGACGCATATTTAAATGTTTTAACTTGCAGAGTAAATTTATTTCTCTCGACTTTTTACTTTTAGCAAGACGTTTAGAGAAACGGATACAAAAGTCTCTAATCTCCATTTTAATCATTTCCCAATAAAGTCTTTTATCGTTTGTTCCACTATGTTTTTCCTTGGCTTGTAGTAAAAAGAATTTTAGGTTTGTTACAAATTCTTCATTATTAAGAAGAGAGTTATTAAATTTCCAAAACCCTGGACCGGCTGTTTTTTGGTTATTTTTGTGCGGTCAATGATTAACACATCACGTGTTAAGAGATCACCTTTTACTATAAATGGTTACGCACGTGTTTGGTACACAACTTAGAGTCCTGTTGAGTCAAGGCGAACAAGAATAAAAACATTACATGGTGTCAGGAGTATCGGAAAACGACGAAAAACCCGGCCGATAGAATCAAAAATGGCATCATCTCAGATTCCTCTACCAGAAAAATTAGATTCAAAGAAACCGGAGGAGTGGAAACGATGGATCGAACGCTTCGAATGTTATCGCATTGCTGCTGGCCTCGACGAAAAAGACGAGAAAGTGCAGATAAACACGTTAGTCTACGCTATGGGTGGAAACGCGAACGAAATCTTCAGAAGCTTTCAACTCGCTGCAGACGATCAAGTCTACGAGACCGTAAAAGGACGTTTCGCAACACACTTTGTGGGCCGCACAAATGTTATCTTCGAAAGAGCTCGATTTAACAAGCGTGTTCAAGGCGAACAAGAATCCGTGATCGATTTCATCGAAAGCCTGTACGAGCTTGCAGAGACCTGCCAGTTTGGAACTCTCAAAGAAGAATTAATACGAGACCGCATCGTTGTTGGTATTCGTAACGCCACGTTGTCACAAAAGCTTATGCAAGATGATACGCTCACACTCGATAAAGCCGTGAAGCAAGCGAAATCTTCAGAGCTGGTAAAGGAACATCATGAAATCCTTAAAGGAGATGGAGAAGATGGAAAAATTAACCGCATTCGAGACACCAAGTGGAAACCGCCGAAAGATAAAGTAAAATTGCCCGAAGAAACGAAAGATCAGAAAAATTCTAAAAGGCCTCCCGCGAAGAAGTGTTATCGATGTGGCAAATCGCCAGCACACAAAAGAGAAAAATGTCCAGCTTCCGATGCGACTTGCCTGAAATGTAAGAAACGTGGACACTACGCTTCAGAATGTAAAAGCAAAATTGTTCGTTCGGTAGACGAAGAAATACAAAGTGGTACTTCAGACGAAGGTTGTTATTTCCTTGGAGCAGTCGAAGGCGATGAATCCCAAGCAAAATGGTCCGTGAATTTATTGCTCGGAAAAGCAACGATGCGCTTTAAAATTGATACTGGTGCAGACGTGACAGTCATCCCAGAGTCCCTGTACTTGCAAACCGGAATGGGCAATCTCCATAAATCCTCGCGAGAACTGTTTGGACCTGGCCAGTCTAAACTTTCCGTAAAAGGAGTAATCAAAGGAAACCTGAAAGCCGGAAATGGCAAGGCGACTACACAAGAAATCTACATCGTGGACAACCTAAAAGAACCGTTGCTAGGACGACCAGCCATTGAAGCCTTGAACCTGGTACAAAAAGTCGAAACAATCCATTCTGATGACAGCACAAGAATTGAGCAAGAAGTTAAAACAATGTACCCTAATTTGTTTAAAGGTCTGGGAGAGCTGGAAGGAGAATTCAGCATCAAGTTGAAACCTGGTTCAACACCTTATGCGATTACAACACCAAGACGTGTAGCCCTACCTCTCATGCCGAAGGTCAAAGCAGAGCTACAGAGAATGGAAACCCTTGGCGTCATTTCAAAAGTTGACATACCAACCGACTGGTGTGCAGGCATGGTTGTTGTTCCAAAGCCTGATGGGAGAATTCGCATATGTGTCGATCTAACGAAACTCAATGAGAATGTTCTACGAGAGACATACCCTTTACCAAAAATTGACAACCTGTTGGCCCAAATCAGTGAATCGAAGTTCTTCACCAAGTTGGACTGCAATTCTGGATTCTGGCAAGAGAAGCTCGACCCAGATTCCCGCTTGTTGACAACATTCATCACACCCTTTGGCAGATTCTGTTTCAATAGAATGCCGTTCGGGATCAAGTCTGCGCCAGAACATTACCAAAAGAAGATGAGCCAAATATTGGAGGGATCCGAGGGCCACATTTCTATTATTGATGACATGCTCATCCATGCGAAAACCCAAGAGGAACATGACCGTCGACTCAAAGCGGTATTAAAGAAACTTGATGGCGCTGGAGCCACCCTAAATGCAGAAAAGTGCGAATTTTCAAAGAAAGAAGTGAAGTTTGCTGGATATGTTCTTAACGGAGATGGAATCAAGTCTGACCCAGAGAAAACAGAGTCAATACAGGACATGGACACACCCCAGAATGTGAGTGACATCCGCAGGTTTCTCGGAATGGTGAACCAGTTAGGAAAATTTGTCCCCCACCTAGCAGAGAAAACCAAACCAATCAGAGATCTTCTGAGCAAGAAGAATGAATTCCTTTGGAGTCTGACCCAGCAGGATGCCTTTGAGAAGTTGAAAAAGGAGCTCACTTCAACCCCAGTCCTTGCGCACTATGATCCTGCGAAGAAAACAATCTTGTCCGCAGATGCCTCATCTTATGGACTTGGCGCAGTCCTCCTACAAGAACAAGAAACTGGAGCAAGGAAACCAGTGGCCTATGCTTCAAGATCCATGACTAGCACCGAGCAGCGGTATGCTCAAATCGAAAAAGAAGCACTTGCGACAACATGGGCGTGCGAGAAGTTTAACGACTACATCCTAGGAAAAGACATCCTCATAGAGACAGACCACAAACCGTTGGTGCCGCTGTTTGGCTCGAAAAACTTGGATGAACTTCCTCCTAGGATCCAGAGATTTAAAATGAGATTAATGAAATACTCATTCATCATGTGTCACATTCCAGGAAAAGCATTGGTAGTTGCAGACACACTTTCAAGAGCACCTCTGAGAAAGTCACCTACAAAAGCTGACATACGCCTCAATGAAGACCTCAGTTTGTATGTGGCTAACATCCTGGAAGGCTTGCCAGCTACTGAGCGAAGATTAGAAGAGATACGACTTCACCAGCAAGATGATGAAGTGTGCCGAAAACTGCAGCAATTCTGCACCGAAGGATGGCCGGACAAGTCAAAGCTGAACTCAGCAATTAATGCTTATTGGCCAGAAAGAGCTTCTATTACGTTCCTGAGAGGTCTCCTGATGAAAGACTCAAGACTCATCATTCCCTCATCCCTTCGTTTGGACATGTTGGATAAAATCCACGCGGGACACCAAGGAATCCGCAAATGTCGCGAAAGAGCCCGTGAGTCAGTTTGGTGGCCTGGTCTCAGCAAACAGATTGAAGACGTGGTCACAACGTGCCCGACCTGTTGCAAACACCGAAAGAACCATGCAGAGCCTATGATACCAACTCCTCTGCCAGAGAGACCATGGCAAAAGGTAGCTACCGACCTGTTCTACCACAATGGCAAAACGTACATCATTGTTGTGGACTATTATTCGAGATTCTTCGAAATAGCTCCCCTTAAGAGTACAACAACTGAGAACACTATCAACCACTTAAAGTCATTCTTCTGTCGCCATGGCATCCCAGAAATCGTTGTCTCTGACAATGGACCTCAATTTGCAGCCGCCACTTTTTCAAAATTTGCCGAAGAATGGGGCTTTACACACCTCACAAGTAGCCCTCACTACCCACAGAGTAACGGTGAAGTGGAAAGAGCTGTCAAGACTGCCAAAGACTTGATCATCAAGTCAGAAGATCCGTACTTGGCACTACTTACATACAGATCCACCCCACTGGAGAATGGTTACACTCCAGCAGAGCTACTGATGGGAAGAAAGCTGCGCTCAACACTCCCACTGACACCTGAGAAACTAATTCCCAAGCTGCCTAACTTCGAACAGCTGTGAAAGTCTGAGAGAGCTTACAAACAGCGACAAGCTGAATATTACAATAAACGCCATCGAGCATCAGTACTTCCTGATTTAAATCCAGGTGACAAAGTTTGGATACCAGACAAGAGCGCCCCAGCAGTGGTGATTCAGAAATCCCCTCAGCCCAGGTCATATGTCGTCAAAACAGAGCAATCTCTTCTACGTAGGAACAGACGACATCTTGTCTCAAACCCGAAGGAGGAGATTGAGGAAACTGTGACACCCTCTCCAATTGGAAATGACCACAGGAACAAGGATACAGGAACCCCACAAGACGTCAACACTCCCTGTAGTGTTGTTAAGACTCGTTCGGGTAGAACTGTTGTTCCGCCTACCCGACTCAATTTGTGAACTTGGTCTCATAGTGTAACCGTTTAGAGAGACCGATTTGTTTTGTTCTACTCATCTGTTTAACCGGACAGTGATTTGATTTTCTTTAAGATACAAGACTTTGATTGTTTCGCCTGATTTTCCATCTTAAGTCTCAGAACTTCAGCCTTATAGTGTTAACAGTGTTTTTGTCTAGAAAGGGGGATGTGCGGTCAATGATTAACACATCACGTGTTAAGAGATCACCTTTTACTATAAATGGTTACGCACGTGTTTGGTACACAACTTAGAGTCCTGTTGAGTCAAGGCGAACAAGAATAAAAACATTACAATTTTTATATGCGATTTCGGCGTAAATTGGGGAATGGTCTGAATCGTAATATGACAACACATCCGTTTTACTAGTACGAGGAACTAAATGTTTTGAAATAAGCCAATAATCTAATCGACATCTTATTTTTCCTGAGCTGTTCTGCCAGGTAAAGCGCTTATCACTCGGGTGGTGAAGTCTCCATATATCGTTGAGACTTAAATTGTCGCTCATTTCCTTTATGCTGTGAATTACATTTTTCTTGTTACTGATGTCTTTTCCACCTATTTTATCCATATTTTCGAGTGGGCAATTATAGTCACCTCCCATTATGAGATTTTCATTTGCATAGGGACGTAACTTGCTTGTTAATTCGTTATAGAAATTTATTTGTTGATTTTGTTCGTTGGGAGCGTAAACATTGACTAAACAAAATTCTTCATCTTGAAGTGTGAGGCGAACAATAAGAATTCTTCCGTTCTTATCATTAGTAATGCTAATATTCTCCGCTTTTAAAGTTGGGCGAAAAAGAATCATCACGCCTCTGCTATGTTTTGAGCCATGGGAATAGCAAATGTCACCGCCCCATTCTGCACGCCAAACATTTTCGATTGTTTTGTCACTGTAGGTTTCCTGCAAAAAAATTAGGTCATATTTGCCATTATGAAGCCACCTAAATAAATTTCTACGTTTGATCGACTTATTTATGCCTCTGATATTTAGGGAAACACATTTTAAACCCATTGCAAATGTAATTAAGGCTCAACACCTGCACCAGAGCCCCAGCCAAAAAACGTTGTCCCCAGATGTGATGCCACCAAACAGAAATATTACAAAACACAGAACATTACAAAAACTTATCAAGCCGTTAAGCGACTTCATGTATAGAGGGGATAGTTTTAGTAAATGGAAAAATTTCATTGATTGGAAGGAGTCCCCTCTACGATTCCCCGCATAATAATACTACTGGATGACGAATTGAAAATTAATTGTATGACATAAGGAAAGTGTAACAATTGAACCGAGCATCAGCGGTCAGACCCGGGGTAAATGCTAAGTGATTGAGAAAAATTAACATCACTCAGTTAATCTTATCTAAGTCTTCATTATTGTAAATTCTTATAGGATAATCAGCTGCTTCTAATTTAACAAAGATTTTACCGTCTATAGTCCAGGCACTGTGCCAATGCTCTAGCTTCTTTCTTTTCCACACTTCGGCAAATAATTGGCGTCGCATTCTTGTTAGATTTTCGTTTATATAGACAAAGTCGCCACCGTTGAAAACTTGATTCAGGTTCTGACCTTTTAACTGCTTACGAGCTCCATAAAGTTCTTTCTTTGCTCTATAAGATTTGAACCTGACAATAATTGGCTTGTGCTTACTGGGGTTCTTGCTTGTTTGAAGTCTATGACATATGTCTATATCGTCGTTGCGGATCGTAACGTTGAGCACATTTCCAAGTGTGATGATTCGCTCTGCGATGTTTTCATCAGGCGTTTGTGGAATTCCATGAATTTCTAAGTTGTGCTTGCGGGTGTACTGCTCTAGATCATCGAGTTTATTGATTGCAGTCCCCAAATCTTCATACATTACTTCGCGTTCTTCATTGGCTTTATTTAAAGACCTCTTCAGCGATTTCATTTCTTTCTTTAATGATTCGTTCTCCGTCGCCAACGTTTCTATTTTAACTATATGGAATTCCAGCGACTTCTGAAGCTCAGAGTACTGGTCGCGTAAAGCCTTGTTTTCTTCGAGAAGTTTGTTCGTGTTGTCTTGAATGGTGTTGAGAACTTTCCAAATATCTGCCTGTTCGACCATGTTGGATTCCGTAAACTTCACGGACTTCGCGGGCGGTTTCTCAGAGCCAGGCGAGCTGCTGTCACTACTTCTTTCGCCACGTTTACCTGGGAAATAGTATGTAATTTGCCCCTCTTTTCCTTTATCCTTATCCTCCATTACATATAACTGCGGGGAACAAGGTGGCAGACTACTGAAATTTGCTGCCGTCCGCCATGAGTTATTATTATTACTATTATGGTTGGTAAATGTTGGTTTGCTCTTTTTCCCGGAATTGCATGTGCTTGATAGAATAAAGACATGAAGAATACTCTTGACGACTGTGATCTTCTACAAAACGTTGTCAGTATGACTAATGTACATGAACATAATGATGTTCCAATGTCAATAAAAGTACTACAATTCAGATCTCGTTCTGCAATGTATGTATATTATGACTGTGCTCGTGATTTGTGTGAGCGGCTGTACACACGCCAATAAAATAATGATTTTCATTCGAGTAATTGAACTGACTGGTGGCACAAATAATCGTCAGAAAGTGGTACTGGAGTGACCGGTAACGAAAATTGCCCACACGGATCCGGCATGTAGTTGCGTACACATTTTAGGCGTGGTAAATATTCAAGTAAAACGTTCAACATGAAGCCCGAGTGAACGCTCCTCAAGCGTCTTGTTAAGAGTGTATACATACTGTGAGCAGTCTGACTTTTTGCCTCAGGTCTTATGTGCAGAAGGTAGAGAAATATTCAGGCAAATGAGTTGAAGCAAGGAAGCGGGAAATAAGTATGATATAGAATGCCTGTGTTTCTCTTGTCTTGTGACTTTGCTGCTTGTAAAGTGAGGTCACCCATTGTACTCCACCCACAAAGAATTGGGAGAAAAGAGACTTCTCGCAGTCTTCTAAGAGTGCTGATAATGTGGTTTCTCTATAAATATTGGACTATGAACATTGTGGTTATTTAAGTGGGGCACTAAGCAGTACCTATTTACTCTCTTTTGTAGTTGAACATTTGATCCTCACAGTAATAATGCAATTTTTAGCGATTGTGATTAAGCCTGAAAAAGAACTGGCTAGGATAGGGTTCAAACCCACTACCTCACAAATACTGGTGCAATGTTCTACCAGCTGAGCTACACTAGCTATCTGGAGGCAGGGAATAATTGATTCATTTAGGAATGACACTATGCCTTGCATGTCCTGATTATTAAATCTGTTTGTTAGGGAGATGTTGCTGAAACAGTGAACACCTTCTTTGAAAGCAGTATGTTGGTGAAACCACTCAAAAAAAGTCTGCTGTTGTTGCAAGATGTAAGTGTGTGGTGTGAGCATTATCTTTTTGGAATTGCCTGAACACTATTTAAACTCACTGGTAGATATGCAGTTCCTTAAAACCAAAACACACAGATTCAATCCTGGTTAGAGGCCAAGGGGGGCATAAGGGGGTCCACAAAGTAAATACACTGCATTGTCAGGAACAATAATCACCATACTTTAGCGTAGGATGACTGTTCAATCCATTTAATGTCCACAACGGTAGTGTAGTCACGTTTGGGTACAGAATTAAAGTATGTACGTGACATAGCAATGGGTGGGTGTATCAACCACAAGCAGGTTCAAGAAACAATCTTTAGTTTATGATTGTGAGACAACAGCGTTTCTAGAGTTTATACTATTCACGATTTCAGGAAATCTATAACTCACGTAGCATAGGAGCCGACTTCTGATAGGAACAAATAAAAGTAGAGAACATTGTATCACTAGTTCGGATCGAAATGAGAGTGTAGAACGTATGTAGAACGTGTTAGAGAAGCAGTAAAGTGAATGAAACGACAGATACAGTCCTAAGTGTTGGTGAACCAGCAAGAGCGGAGATGTTCTTTAACGCAGTAGAAGATTCCGCAACACTGCAATTGGGCAGTAAAACTGTACTTTAAAGGAGAACACAGAAGCAGTAGGATCCAAGTGATTATGGTGGTTCCAGTGCAACAATATTTTTGGATTACCAAGACCACAGTTTTCAAAATGAACTGCACTCTACTTAGTCTTGCAATACTGTACTTTCAAATAAAAAATTACTATAGAGCTGCATTACTGCAAGCCCTTATATTCCCCTCCTGGTTAGTTGACTGACAATTGTTCCACCTTTATTAACACTGTAAGTTCTTTCATTTTTTCCTCCCAGGTTGATACTTTCCTTGATAAACTGAAAAATTTGACCAAGGAAGATGACCAACTGGGAGAGCTAAGCAAAATGATCAGAAGGTACATATAAAACCTTATCAATTTAATTAACATGTAATTTCATTAAATTTTATGTGAGTCATGTTTCATTCATGTTACTATAACCTTTGTTTAGATATTGGAAATTTCACAATAGTTTTGGTTACTGCTTTTCCTGACCACTCTCTGCTTCATCAATTTTCATAAATTTGTCTTTCAGATCCACTGCTAATGATTTGAAGTTTATCATTCGCCTGATCAAACATGATCTGAGAATGAACACTGGGGCCAAACATGTGTAAGAGTTTCGTTTTCTATGTAAATGACAAACAGTGTGTTAAACCTGTTGAAAATCTTTGAAGGATCTTTGAAGATCCTTGAAGATCTGCATGAAGGTCCTAGTGCAGGTCTTTGCAGATCTTCAGAATTCTTGCCAAGATCCTCAAGGACCTCACCCAGATTCTTAAAGGTCCTTGCATGTATCTTGAAGATCTTTGTCCTTCAAGGATCCTCGAGTATCTGGGCAAGGTCCTAACAATATCCTTAAGGATCCTGACAAAGATCTTTACAAGGATCTTTGCCAGGATCTTCAGGAGATCTTGAGAAGATCCTCATAAAATCTTTGAGGATCTTTGTAGGATCTTTGCAGATCTTTGAAGATCTGTGTGGGTCAACTTGCAGATCTTTTAATATCCTCAAAGATCCTGCAAAGATTTTCACCAGGGAAAGAAAGGTTCATTCTTATAATAAGGAAAGGTCTGTCATTTTCTCTATGTTCCTCTATGACCTACAACATCTTAGTGTCAACAATGCTCCATGAAAAAAGATTGTTGTGATGTTTTATCCAAGTAGGACTATTTCCTACTTTGTGCCTATATTGCCGGTCAATAATATACATGATTAAATTACGTGATTATGATTAGATGAGAACAGTGCAGTTCAAGTGTAACATCAATGTAAATTACTCATCGAAATTCTAGATTATGATTGGCTGAAAGACAATAGGGCATTTTCTTAGCCAATGATGTCATGTAAAGTGATGACAAAAATTTTCTGCAGAAACTTTGAAGAAAGTTTTCTCAAATAAGAAAAAAATGACTGCATTAAATCAAGAAAGGTTTACTCGGGCCAATACTTTTTTCGTGTTTATATTATTAATAAGTCATATAGTTTTTATTGTTGGAATTAATTTTGTCGTGTGAGTTTTTCAAAAAGCTGAAATTGCACTTGCCGAAGCAGTTCATGCAATTTCATCTTTTTGAAAAACTCACTTGTGCAAATTAATTCCAAATTGAACTTGAAACCGTACTATTACCATTACAAATATACTGATGCAATTTGAATTGGATTTTGGTCATACCTTTTATATAATGTAGATTGGATGCTCTGGATCCCAAGGCTTATGAGGCATTTCAAGCATCAAACAATCTTTGTGATGTTGTACAGCGATGTCTGGATAAAAAAGAAGTTAAACTTGGTGGAGTCCCTGGTATGAATAAACAGCTGAGCATCAGGGCATCATTAATGACACCAGTTAAGCCAATGTTGGTAGGTATATGTGTAATGTGTTACTGTACATAATACTAGTGAGCATAGTCTGCATTAACTGAAGAGTCATTCACTACAAAATAGTCATATCAGGCCTTCTGACAAGGTGCGCGGGTGCGGGACCGCACAATTCGATCGAAGCCGCACAATCCCGCACAATTTCTGAAAATCCGCGAAATCCCACACAATATGGAAAGATTTGGTTAAAAATCTAATTAAATCAGTATTCCCATCAATTGCCAAGGTTTAAAGAAACTTTTTAGGCTATTTACCTAGCAAAACAATCGAGAAATCCGCCGCTTTCCGCGATTGAACAGCTCGAGCGGATATAAAAACAACAAGGCGGTGTCACAGCGTTTTGGGCATCCCCGCGTTTTGGGCATCCCCATTCCCATATCCCTAGCGTTTTGGGCATCCCCGGTGGGGGATGCCCAAAACGCTGATCGCTTCGACTTTGCCTAAATTATTTCAGACTGGGGAAAAGCCGGGATTGTTAATCACGAATTTACGGCTAAATAGTGTAGATGCTTGTTAGAATTATATTGTCTGACACGTTTCGCCGGGTTAATTGCGCAGAAAAAAAACCCATAGGCAGTAAACGTTGGCTCAAAACATGACGAAACTGAAATTTACAACCGCATAACATCGCTTCGATGTACAACACTTCATTGTTTGCAAAGCTTTCAATTTTATTTAATAGAACTGTTTACAAGCGAGCAATGCCGCAATCGCCGGCAGCTGCGATCGTCTGATTCGAAACAGCCAAAAACAAGAATACTAAACAAAGCAATCAAAAGACAAACATGAATAGAACTGCGTTTTGCGGTGTTGCATAGTATTCATGACATTTGAGGTCTGTACAACTAACCCCGCAGCGCTACTTGATACAGGAAAGGCTGTCACACAATTACAGAGGCCTCAAATCATCAGAAATAACCAGAGGTGGGGTGACAATTCGATTACCAACGTGGGTTTAAAAACACAAACAAGAGGGTGCATTGGCAAATAAATAAAATTTGTAACTAACCATTTCTATCGTGTCCTTGTAGTAACCAGGCCAGTAAAACCGCTCTTTGATTTTCCTCAGAGTGTTATCGCGGCCGGCGTGTCCAGAAAAAGGAGCAGAGTGGCACTCTTCGAAGACCCTCGCTTTATCTTCCTCTGCGATAACAAGTCGTTGAAGCGCTGTGCCACCCTTGGCCACGTAGAAGAAGGACTCTAATTTTGAGTCATACTCAAACTTTTTGGCGAATTTTCTAAGAGTTGTTTTGTCTTGCTTTGTAAAGCCTTCCGGATAAACCTTATTTTTAAGATACTGGAACAGACTTGTATATTTAGCGGAATCCAGTTCTAAAAGGTTTTCGATTTTCCCGCGAAATCCCAAATTGTTTTGGAGGGGATGACCAAAACACTAGGGATTTGGGCATCCCGGGAGGGTACCAGGGGATGCCCAAAACGCTGCAGTAATATGAGAAGGGGATGCCCAAAACGCGGGGATGCCCAAAACGCTGTGACAGCGGCTCTTCATAGCTCCGTGCCGGCCTGGCGCTGGTCTCAATCTAATCTTGTCTCGGTGTTGTGCTTTTTGCAGCATTTCAAGCGTGAAGAGTTTTAAACCTTCACGAGATAATATTCGCTCTACATAACAAAGAAAGTACAAAAATGTCGGGATTTTTCATAAAGTAACTTGTTCTGGTCGAAAACATTTTATTTTGAAGCGGAATTACGCCCGGGAATTACGGTTTTGAATAAACTTAATCGATCGTGTCACGCAACATGATTTTGTTGATACAAACTTTGGCCAAAGTTGTAGCAAAATAGAAATTTGGTTTATGTTTAATTGCCACACTAAGAGGGGAGTTGTTGCACTTTCCATTTATCCAGAAATTCCTCCATGTCGGTCTTTTTTGGGCCCGGTGATCGAATATTTGTTTTTTTACACGATTGCGCAATCCCGCACAATTCCCGCACAATCGGCGTTTTTTACCGCACAATTTGCCTCCCAAAACCCGCACAATTTTCTTTTTTTTCCCGCACCCTGTCAGAAGGCCTGTCATAGAATCTACATACAGGATTATGTTGATTTTATTACACAATTTTCTTATTTGCCAGGCAGAGGCCTGTAAAAGCTTCTCACAAGCAGTGAAGAAATGTGCAGGTGGAATGTTTGCTGAGATAAAGTATGATGGTGAAAGAGTGCAGGTATATAGATATTTAGTATCACCCAACCAGTGGACTAATGCAAATGCCGCAATCTGATTGGCTACACTACAAGAGGGCTATTAGTAATAGTCCTAAAGTAGTGAAATTTGTGACGCTTCCTTTCGTTTTATTCCCAAATAAATATTTCTTCAACTTTTATTTGCTAACTTTATTATTGCCTTTTCTGTCCAAATATTTGGGTGATACTAAAACAATTAGACCTTTTGCCCTCAAGGGCCACAGGTCAGTTGCCCATTCGGCTGCGCCTTATGGGCTATAGATCCAAAGCCCACAAGGGCTACGGGTCTAATTGTTTAATACGTTAAAACACCCGTGTTAAGTTGTGTGACAGTTGACTTCCAAGGTAATTGTATCTTGTCAAGTTGTGTAACACCAAAGTATTGCTTTAAAAAAATGTTCTCTTTGCATATGATTTTCATAGGTTCACAAGAGTGGCAGTGATTTTCAGTTCTTCAGTCGTAGCCTCAAACCTGTCCTTGCTCATAAGGTGGGATTGAAATATTTACTTGTGTTGTCTGTCTGGTGGTTGATATCCATATTATAAGATGTTTTCTTTCTTCCTTTTCCTCCATTTTCCAACTTTTACTAGAGGATTTTACCAGTATCCTACTTGCAAACAAAGAATCCCATAGAAAATGCCAAACACACCAGCAAACTCGATCACTTTAGGTTCATTAGTGTGGAATATAGTAAGTGCAAATCTGAATTGCTTTGCAATTTTGTATGTGAATCTGTGTCAGTTGTACATATGAGTTTGGTCATCATTGATGATACAGATAGAACATCACCTTGTGAGTGCTTCTGAAGATGCTTAACTTCTTTTCAGGTTGCTCCTATTAGAGATCACCTACCAAAGGCATGCCCCCATGGCAACAATCTTATACTTGACAGTGAGGTGTGTTGTTGGCCATGCTGTATTGTTCTTTTTCTTAGGATCTGCAAATTTTTATTGACTCCCTTATCACAAGATTTTTTTTTGCCTCAAGGCAGTTAATTTTTTCATCCCTTTACAGGTGCTGCTTGTGGACACAAATACAGGCAAGCCTCTTCCATTTGGAACTTTAGGAATTCATAAGGTATTTTGATGGCCTTAAGTTTGATCATTTCAAGTCGCTTTTATGATATGACTGAGTTGCCCTAAAAAGATTGGATTGAAATCATTTGTTGTTGTTGTTGTTTTATAGAAATCAGCTTTCAAGGATGCCAGTGTGTGTCTATTCATTTTTGATTGCCTTCAATTCAATGATGAAAACGTAATGAGAAAGTTAGTAGTCCGATTTTTTTTTTTGCTTTAATTTTGAAAGTAGGTGACTAGGATACAGGGGAGAACTCAGTTACGTTAACTTTACATTGGTTTCTTCAGGAAGCAAATGATTGGCTAGTAAGACTCAAGTCACTTTCCCGACCAATCAGAATTGAAATTAATACCAGTCGTGATTGGCTGGCACGGTTTTTCCCGCGCTTAGTGCTGTCGACATGTAGTGGCTTTGAGTTATTGGTTCAATGGTTTGGATACATGTGTAGTGCTCAGCCGGAGGAATTTCTTTCATTTGGTATTGGTTTTTCTACAGCCATTTTACAGCTGCTCTAAACAATCAAAGATAAATGCTCAAATTGAAAGCTGTGAATAGTCTGACCGATCGCTTATAAGGCTGTGGATATGCTCGAGTGTAACTGAGATTTGGTTTGATGGGTATAGTTTTGAATTTTCTACTTCGTTGTATTCATCTAATAGAAGCATGAAAGAAAGACGACAAATATTGGAGAAGAATGTTACTGTTATTCCGAATAAAATCATGTTGTCAGAAACAACCTTCCTGAAGGTATTTTGTTTTCTTGTAAGGAGTATAACAGATTTTCTTAATAAACTGTTTGCTGCGTCGGTGGTAAATCGAAACACACAAAAGTGGGTTTATCAAACGAGTCGATATAAATTAACACTTAATGACTGGTCCCGAGGGAAACAGTTAGTTTTGTTTTCCCGAGAGTCCTGATGTTTCCCGAGACGAAGTCGAGGGAAACATCAGGACTCGAGGGAAAAGAAAACTAACTAGTTTCTCTCGGGACCATACATTAAGTGCTTTGATATATATTTAGACTTTCCCTTAGAGATACATTTGAATTTGACCAGGGACACGTGACCAAAATCAACCAATCTCGTGCTCGTTTTGTTGAGTGAAAGTCTAGGTATATAACAATTAACATTTAATGGCTGGTCCCGAGGGGAACAGTGAATCTTATTCCCCGAGAATTTCAATGTTTTGTCTCACATTGAAATTCGAGGGAAAGAAAATTCACTGTTCCCCAAGGGAACAGTCTTAAATGATTTATCATAAAGCAAAACAAATACACTCTGATCACGTGCAACAGCAGTCAACATTTTGCGGGTAGCAATGAACTTTTTTTCCGTTTGACGTCATAGATTTCGCAATGTTGCCAGCTCATTGCATTTGGCGGTAAACAGTTTCATTGTTAGATGTCATGTGACCACGAACTAGCCAATGAATGGGCGCGCTGTAGTACGAAAAACGCCAGCTACCAGGGACCGCGGAGGGGGAGGGCTGGTAGGGCTATAGCCCCACCACTTTTTTTCTTGGATTTTTTTTTCTAGGGCAAGATAAGTGGCGAAACATTGACATTAACGTTTGCTTGCATCGGCAAGATTTGATAGTCCTACCACTTTAAAATGGTCTCCGCGGTTCCTGGTTATAAAACAAAGTCAGTTTTACCACCGTAATATTGAATGGTAGCCGACATTTCCAGCTTTAGCTCTTCGTCTTTCGCTCTGACCAATGTCTAACGCTTGAAACGTCATCACTCCTCAACCCTCTAAGTCCCTGTAGTGACCGGCATCCAATTTCTCATTAAAATATTCACTTTTCATCAACCATTCAGGGTATGACAATAACTGAAATGATCACCAAAAAAGAGTTGATATGTAAACAAATTCTCCTCACTAGTACTATAACAAATATACGAGAACAGTTAGGAGAAAATGAATATTGATATTGGGGCTTGAAGGGTTAAATCATACGGTGGTAAAGCTTCCTTCATCAATTTGTCTGATAAACCATCTTTTGAGTTTTTTCTTTCATAGTAGTTTAAGCTTTACAGTGTATTACTACCGGACTGTGCTACAAATCGATACAAGAATTTTTAGTCACTTGGGTAACATAGCAAGGCAATACCAAAACCCTGCAGCAAGTTTTTTCCGTATTGACTCGACCATGTTTTTCTTTATTTCAGACAGAAAAGGAACTATCAAAATTAATGTCAAGGGCGATGAAAGAAGGACTGGAAGGACTTGTCCTAAAAGATATCAACGTAATGCACTGTTTCTGTGCTTGTGAGAAAAGTTTTTAATGGTATTATTAGTGGGAAGGGCGTGCTAGTTGGCAGTACTCTCTCGGGCGTGCGTTTCTCGGAAGACACGTTAACTCTTCGGGTCCAAATTCTAATCAAGTCAAAAAACACTCAACATTCTACAAACTTTTCATTTCAACATGTCTTCAAGAGAACTTGTAGGCCAGAAACGTCAACTTTGATCAGTTTGTTTCCAAACTACGTTATGAAACTGTCGTAAAGGGTGTTGGACTTTTCTACAAGCGTACGCCAGGACTGGCGGATATCAAGTTTTAGAATACAAGAAAAAATTATACATTTGCAATACCGTTGAAAATTTAGTTTCTACGCAGTTTTGAGGAGTTGCGATTTAGCCTGAACAGGTTGCAGCAGGAATCGGACCAATGACCTCGCGAACACTGGTGCGTTGTTCCTACCAGCTGAGTTAAACCAGGCGTCTACCCTGGGAACTCGTCAGTAATGGGTTGAAATGTGCCCGTTTTCCGTGTGATATTAGCAATCTGAGTATATGAAATAAATCATATACTTGCACCGCAAGAATTAATTAGGCAATTTCAAAGAAATGTAAAGCAAGTTTGTAACACTTTCCTGATGAGAGCGTGGCCTCTTGACACAGAAAATTCCCTTTGTGCTGAGTTGACACCGCTTGAATTCTAAACATTTTCCTTGTTTGAATCGCCAAAATGCACTTGAAAGTTTGCTTAGAGAGTCTGCAGTTAGACCAGTTTATTGTCCCTGTATGGAGAAGCGGTGTATTGTTCACCCTTTGGAAATAATTAATGCATGTACAAGTTTATATTTTTACTTCCAAGAATGCGATAATTTCCTGTATAAGATAATTTTATTTACCTGCTTCTCACGTTTTAGGGTATATATGAACCAGGAAAGAGACATTGGCTGAAGGTACTGTAATCGAGTTTTGTCTGTTTAGATTGTTGCCAACGCAAATGTAGTGAAAGCAAATTAAACGTACCTGTTAATAGCTCTTAATACTGATTTCTTGTATTTTTCTTAGATGAAAAAGGATTATCTTAATGAGGGTGCCATGGCAGACACCGCTGATTTAGTGGTACTGGGGGCCTATTATGGCACAGGGAATAAAGGTGAAAGAATGTGTTCCGCAAACATAAACGACTAACATTTTGTTATTATTGTGAGTATTGTCATAGTGTAGCCAAGAGAAGGGCTCGGTGAAATTTCTGGTGTCGAAAGGTACTGTGTGACAGAGAATTTTTTGAGTATTACCCAGTACTCTTCCAAAGTTATCACCACGCAGATGAAATATCCCAGTTCATATCTGTGCAGTTTAAGTTAATATCTAATCAATATTAAATTAATATGTACTAGATATTAAATACTTACAATAAATAAATACATGATAAATATTAATAAACAATTATTTTTCATGCTTGAACATGACCTGTATCGGCCCCAAAAGAAACTGAATAAATGTGTTTAGGTGAAGCGACTAACAATAGCTTTTGGTATTTTTGCAGGGCACGGTGACCGAACTTATACCTGAATTTTTCAAGTTGTAATCCATTTTTATCTTTGCCAACCACCGCCAAAACTATCAGCAAGCTGTTTGCGGGCAGTTTGTACATTTTCATTTTTTGTATCTTCGGGTTTTCTTGGTAACCCTTAGATATGATGCTATCACGTGCGTAAGTCCTTCTTGAATCAACAACAAAGCCTTTCGGCAATTATTCGCAGTCTCTCGGATGCTCTTTGTTTCCTCCGATTCTTCTGATTTTCTTTTTCGGCTGATAGCGAGTCTTCCACGTGCTTTTGCTCTGCTTCACTTGTGATTGAAAACTTGCAGGCGCTATTTTCCATATTGTCATGGTTTTTTCACTAATAACCAGGTACACGGTTTGATGCTGCGCTGGTTTGAAATAATGAATGTAACTAAAAAAAGTTACAATTTACCAACTTTTTAAGTTACATTCATTTTTCAAACCAGCTGCCTCCAAACTCAAACCTATCAGACTATGTCTGATTGTCCATCTGGTTGCAAAGTGCACTTTTCCTTTAACCAGGCACAGTTTTTTTCAGAAATGCGTGAGATAATTTTTCTGGAGGTAGTACAGCACAGTTTGAATTGTCTGTATTGCTCGTAGGCCAATCCCAGAGATACATGCAGTCATAGACTGCCTATTTTTGTTTTTCATTGATGCAGTTCCTTGTTTTGGTTATTCTATAAAATTCAATGTGAATTCGTGACTCAGTCTCCTTAATACTCCTGTACAGGTGGTTTGATGTCCATCTTTCTCATGGGAGTCTGGAATCCTTCTACAAAACAGTGGTGTACTGTGGCAAAGTGCGGCAACGGTCATGACGACAAGGCAATCGTAAAGCTAAACAGAGAACTGAAAATGAATAAAATAAGCAAGGCAAGTTTAGATTCGCTCTGACAAAGGGATAACGCTCGAAACGTCAAAACACCCCTCTTTTACATTACGGTGGTATATCTTACTTTATCAACTTGTTTGATTATCACAATTTCTTGTGTTTCAATTCCCCACCGATGCAACACCAGTTTCTTTAGAAACTACGCCCACAGTATGAGTTTAGCTTACAGTTCATTCTCTAAAGATCTATATTATATTGTGTCTTTTAAAATTTACAATCCTTTTCTTTCATTCTCGCGTCTTCCTTTTTTGCAACCACACTTAACACCTTTCTTTCTTCAAAACTGTTAAGTATCAGATTTAAAGTTTACTGCCTTCCTCTCTCATTCTATGTCCTCTCTCTCTTGCAGCGACATTTAGAGGACCAGACTCTTTGGTTCTGTTTCTTTTGTTGTTGTTTGTTTCCTCAGCTGAATTTAGAATTGTTTCATTTGTCAGAACCTTTGATTACTATCTTGTAAATAATAGGAGCGAACTGCTGATGAGTGTTCTTCTTCGATCTGAAATGTGTTGTCCAATCCGTGTTTTCTTACAGGATCCCTCCAAGGTACCTTCCTGGTTGAATGTTCATCGCAGTCTGGTTCCTGACTTTGTTATTGAAAATCCCAAGGTATTATCGCTTTGTTTCCCTTCCCCGCCTATGATTGAAGTGGTAAATCTCCTCAGTGATGTCCAAATAGTTACTTTATATTTGTTGAAAGAATTTGGAGGTAGATCAACTGTATGTCATTGCGTTGATCATTTTGTCTATTCTGATCATCTTCTTGATTGACAGTGTGTAGACATTGTTAGGACTAGTTCCATCTGATGAAAAATGCTACAGTTGAACCTCCGGAGCTGAACTCAGTTCTTGCAACGTTCCGTGTCGTTGTTCAGCTAAATAATAGAACACACCTATACAAACAACACAAACTTTGGGACTAGGGAAGTGTTTCCCCTTTTCCCGTTCTACAGAGCTAACAGTTACAAGAATAAGATTTTTTGGGTGGGTGGGAAGGGTGAGGTGGAAACAAGTGCTTGTGTCCTGTCCCCTGCACCCAAAGGAGAGGTTCTTCGCTATTCTGCTTAGTCGTCTCCAGAAATTGACTATTCAGTGTTTATTTAAATTTCTAAATCCAGGAAGCTCCAGTTTGGGAGATAACTGGAGCAGAATTTAGCAAGTCCACAACACACACTGCGGATGGTATATCGATCAGGTTTCCACGAGTGACAAGGATCAGGGACGATAAAGATTGGAAAACTGCTAATGACCTGCCGCATCTCAAGGTGATCGTGAAATGCTGTGCTCATCGAGCGTTGATAATTTTAACTATTTGAGCACATTTACTACGTTTGTGACAGCAGTGCAAACATGTGATTTATTCCATATACTCCAACTGTTGAGATTATACTTAACACGGGCGTATAATCATGGACGCACTACTGCCCTGCCAACAGATATTAGTAAAAATCTACTTGTAGACTAATGCCTTTTCTGATTGGCGGAGCTACTGCAGACTATCAGCCATTAGTATCACCCAACTAGTGGACTAATGCAAATGCCGCAATCTGATTGGCTACGCTACTAGAGGACTATTAGTAATAGTCCTCGAGTAGCGAAATTCGTGGCGCTTTCTTTGTTTTATTCCCAAATAAATCTTTCTTCAACTTGCATTTGCTAACTTTATTATTGCTTTTTCTGTCCGACTAGTTGGGTGATACTAAAACAATTAGACCCTTCGCCCTCAATGCGAATGGTTGAAGATCGTTTTCAAAATGGCGACGTCTTCGCGCTTTAGCGAAATTTCGCATGACGATTTGATGTTTTGGTATTTTTTTCACCTTCACATGATTTGTTTATTATGATTTTTACCAAAACAATTAGATTATTCGCTCTCGATTTCGATGAGGTGATAGTTGATTCGACCTTCGGCCTCATGAACTATCACCCCATAGAAATCTCGAGCTCAAAATCTAATTGGTTGATCGAACATCGCACCGGTATTAACGAAGTCGCGGGTTCGAATCCCGTTCCAACCAGTGTTCTTTTTTCGAGCTAAATCGCAATTCCTTAAAACGCCGTTATTAATGTAAAGGGGAAATCTTTCTTACCCCTGACAGTTCATCGAGAGTCTTGATCCCTCAGTTAGGGCTGATTGACCTTCTGTGAACCTGCTTCAGTTGTTGACATTTTTGCCGGCATTATTTTTCATAGGTCTTATTCCAGAATTCCAAACCATCATCAAGTAAGTACTTTCACATAAATAAATACTTAAGATTACTTGATGAATGCAGAGAATTGATCATTTTATCAATTCCCAGAGAGGAGGTTGACTCGTTTATGTTAACACTGTACTGGTTGAATAGTTCAGTTCTTTTAAATGACATCAGTAAAGAAACTGTCTTCACCTTTACAAAGCTTGTGACCACAGAGGTTATTTGTCGAACTTTATCGTCTAAGTGTAGGTAGTTTCAGGCCTTCTGATAGGTTGCGATAAAAAAAATGTAAATTGTGCGAAATTTGCAGGGCAGATTGTGCGACTAGAGTGGCCAATTATGCGATAAATAATGAAGATTATGCGATTTTTTTCTGAGCAATTTTAAGCTTGTTTTACAAAGTTTCAGGATAAGAAAAACACTTTTTTGCTGCTCTTAAGACATTTTGAATGCGTTTCTGCTTTATATGAAACAATTTTATTGTGCAAAACACAAAGCTAAACTGAAACACGATGCTGACGTCTGTCGGCACACGTGCGGTGCAAACTTAAGTGTAAGAATACTCAACGCATCAGCGAAATATTCCTAGCTAGCACTGCCTTAAGTTGTGGAGTATATTCCCGTTTCAAGCGATTTTTTAGACCAAGCAGAACATGAGATAAATAAATGTCTTGGTGATCTGTTCAATTCATGGCGCCGCATAATTGGTGCAAGGCGATAAAAATATAATTATCGGCACGCGTGTAAACAAAACACTGACAAGGATAGAAATAATTCCAAAATACTCGACGCATCAGGGAAAAATTAACAGTTAGCACTGCCTTCATTTAAAAGTATACTTTCCTGTTTCAAGCGACCCAGAAGATCCCAAGATGTTGTTTTTTTGAGGAAATTGCGAACAGAATTTTACGAGTTTGTTCAATTCTCAATGAAAATCGAAAACAATGGTTGTGAAAACTTGCTAATAGCATGCTGAAAAGTATTTTGAAAAACAAAAACAATGAATAAAGTTTTCTTCGATTCTAATAATTATAGAAGGTTAACTGACTCATCTATCATTTACGACAAGTGTTTCCACGAGTCAAAATTTTTACGAGTACAATTAAATACTCAGAGCAATTTTCAAATCGCTCCATCGCTTCAAATTTTTTGAGTTATCTAACTATTTTGCATAACTTTCTTTTGTTTCTGTGTGCGGGTTATCTGCAAGTGCGTGTAATCTGACGATTCTTCTTTCTCCTTTTGGAAAAAATCACCGGTGTGGGTAACTGCTGTGCGGGTAACGGCCGGAAATTACAGCCCTTCAGATTGGCTAATCTGAACAAGGGGCGTGTTTGCGTTACACCAATAGGCGACTCTTTAAGAATGAGACTCGTACCAGGTCCTTGACATTCAAAATTACGCCTTAAACTTCGAATGAATACGAAATCGAAGGTGAAAAAGTCTTGTCAGCCTTTTTCCAAGGTAAATCATCTTAAAAATGGCGTATTTATGCAGGAATTCCAAAGAAACTTGTTGATTCATGTTTGATTTTATGAATGTTGTGCGTTATTGTTTGATTTATGCGATTTTTCGTGAATTGTGCGATCGGATGCGATTTGAGGTCGATTGTGCGAAATCGCACCATCGCGTAATACCAGAAGGCCTGTAGTTTTGAAAGCTGAAAAGAATATTGTTGACGTTGACTGACTTTTCGACAACCTGAGCAGTGGTCATCATCAGAGTCACGTGAGTTTCATTTCTACGTCGGCGCATGCACCTGAGCTGACCTCCAAGCGTCTGACGCATTTTGAATCTGAAACGCGTTCAATAAACGGAAACCATTTAACTTTTACATGTACCGACGAACTAGTGAGTGCAGCGGTCTTAATAACCTAACAATTATAAAGTGCAATGTTGGACGAAAGCCTCAAGATTTCTGAACCAGGAAATTACTGAAAATAATGAATGAGAATAGTTTAGATAACGTCATCAATTGAGGACGTCGACATCTTCATAAACGATAGTTGCTTTAACTTTTTCATTAGTTATTGCTCATTAATTAAACAAAACATGTTTACAACTTCAAGGACGGAAAATGTCAAGGTAATATGTCAATTAAAACTAACACCTCTTAATTAGACACGAATAGAACAGAACAACAATACTATGAATGAGGGAGAGGCATAAGGCTCTGATTATTTAGTCAAACCGAGCGCAAGGCCCTTAAATCGATTACCGTTAAAACCACCACAAATGAAGCAAATGTTTCAAAGCAGACTTGTGCAAGTGTCTGCTGTGCGAGTTTCAGTAAAAATATTTAAAATGTCCCTGTAAGCTAACAAAAGGGCCTGTCCAACCCTCTTACGTCACCAATGACGTATTTCACACGTGGATAATATGGATAATAACTTGATAGTACGTCGAAGAACTCATAGTTGTCGCGAACAGCGCCAGGGAAATCGTTATTTTGCGACTAGTTCGCCGGCAATATTCATCATTTCTTCAGTCCGGTGTGAATTTAGCAATCGCACCTCGAGTTGGAAGAAGATTTCAAAACTATTTTCCATCAGCACTTGAAGTGAAGTCCTGGTCAAGATCCTTTGTCGCCACTAACATCACCACCACAGCAAGGTAAGCTTTGTTTTAGATATTACTGTCACAAGTGCAAAACAGAACTTTATTATCTCATGTGAACTGTATGGTTGAGGAGGTTATTTTAAATCAACTGGGAAAGTTCTTTAAGTTTCAAGGCGGCACTGAACAGTCAAACTAGCAGACTTACGAATATTCCACCGAACTGTCTGTCTGTCTGTGACCGGATTTTAAGCATTTTTTTTCTATTGTCCCTGCTTAGGATCTGAAGGATTTGAACTTTCAACTTCAAGCCACAGCAAGAAGAGTTTTTCAATGTCTATGTCAGAATTAGGTCTGCTCGCTGTTGCGCTCAAGGCAACTTCACTTGTGCTGTTCATTTTAATTGGGACATACGGCAGCGCTCGTGTTCTCTACACCATTTTGGTTGTAGATGTTATTCGTCCCGTGTTGAACCTGTGTGTTGCGAACCTTTCATCCGCTGACCTGTTGGTATGCACTGTCTTATTGCCCTTAACCATAGCCTCTCTGGTCAGCGGACACTTTATACTTGGTCATACTATGTGCGTCTTACACAACACCCTTGTTGTCTACCTCGGCCAAGTTGCTGCTCTGAGTATTACTGCGATAGTTTACGAGCGATATCGATCAATCAGCGGTTGGTTCTTCCCGAGTTTGTCGCCCTTGCAGATCACTCTGCTGCTCAGTGCAACATGGATTCTGCCAATTCCCTTTGTTTTTCCCAAGTTTCGCCAACATTTGATTTACTTCCCTAAAACAGGAATGTGTTTCAACACGTACACTGCCCAGTCCCAAGCGTGGAATATCTTATTTATAACCAACGCGGCCATAAATTGTATGTGCGGTTTGTTCATAGTTTTCTGGTTCTGGAAAATATTTGGCACGCTGCGCCGACTTCGCGTAAGCGCCAGGGGTGGTTACCTAACCGATAAAGAGACACTATCTGTTTCGGCGCGTGCGCATTCAGCGTGGACATCCATGTACTTTGTGCTGATCCACGCTGTGATGGCGTTACCGGTTTATATTGCGCTCGCTGTCGATCAGTACAGCATATATTTTGGAAAGAGCGGGATTCCTAACACTGTTCGCTGTTTGGCCTTGTGGGCTTACTGGTTTCAGTTCACCGTCAAACCGATCATCTTCACCTGGAGAAGAGGGAGATACATCGGAATTATTTTGTGCTTTTGTCGTCGCAAACAGGCTGTTCAGCTGCCCAAAAAGGTTGTCCGTAGGAGCGGAGACCGGTCTCTGGACATGGAAATCAAGCTTTCACAGCCCAGCGGGTCACGCGAAGCCAACAAATCTCCGAGAGCAACGCCCGAAGACATAAATGAAAAGCCGCTACGTCTGGCGATTCTTCTCGAAGAATTTCGAGTTTCGCTCGAAGATGCCCGACCGCAAACAGTCCTCTCACATCTCTGTACCCGCGACAGCCCTCCAATCGGTTCCGCGTCGAGGAACACGATTATTCACGTAAGTGACGCAACCAGAGATAAACAACCGACGAGCTGTCTCCAAAACGCATGTCCCAACCCCTGTTGCATTGAATCCACACAGCGCATGTCCATTGAAGCTTCGAAATCGGACTTTCCAAAGTGGGCTGGGAAAGCAGTTAACAACGGTCACAAGGAACAAGACAACTGCTCCGTGTCTAGTGAAGAGGACAAGAACACTTAACAAATACACAATGAGTCTGCTTTTATATACTGTGGTAATATTTCACTAGCTTTGCTTTTTTTGCCTGAAGGAGAAGTAATTTTTTCAGGAAGATCGTAGCTGAAGATTTTATGAGTCAGTATTTCACAGAGCATTTTACCCACGACACCAGATTTTGTTGAGAATTTAAATGAACGATGCACTGTGTTGTAAGCTGGGGCAAGATCGGGAATTTTCGTTAGTGAACGTGATGCAACGAAACAGGTGACGAGGGTAACTGTAAAAGGGTGAATCTAGTTTTACAATGCATTCCTTTTCATCCCCTTTGAATGTTCCTGAAGCAATTTGCCTTGCCTTTAACAATTTTCTAGAATGTGTTTGGCGTAAAGAAATGCATTGTATTTTCGCTAATTAATCTCTGAACTTGTAATCGCATAGTTGGTTTATTCGGGTAGTTGTGATTGGACAGTTCTATTGTATATAGTTGTGATTTAATTGTTGGTATTAAAAGATATTCTTCTAGGTTTTCTAGATATTTTTTTCTCAGAAATTGCCATTCTTATGATTAATTGGTGACAAGAGCTGTTGTTATCCAGTTTTGTGTGATAATTTTGGAGATTAGCGAATCGAAATCAGTTTCTATTTCTTAGTTTTCTGAATTTTTAAGTAAACAGGACTTAACCGTTTGCGTTTGGGCTATAATTTTTGCTGTTTCCTTCTTTCCTTCAAACGGAAGGATTTTTCGATTGTCACCGTTTGCATTTTATTCCGACTTTTTCAAAGCAACTTTGTACTCTCGCGTCTTGTAACAAAAAAAAAAAAACTTGAAAATTGGTCAGTTTGAGAAACCCAGCAGACTTATTTTTACTCAAGCAGTTTCATTGTGTTGTTTATTGACGCCATTTTTTGCCTGACCTGTGTTATTACTCGTATGTTTACAAACCAAATTGAACTCAGCTCAGTGCTATTTATAACACGGGCGTAGCCAGGATTTTTCAAAGGGGGGGTCACAGAGGCTACTCACTCTTGTCATGGCGTTTTCGCCACCTGAATATTGTAGGTTGTTTGCTCAAAAGAAGGCCTACCAAAGGGGGGTCACGGGCACCCCAGGACCCCCCCCTAGCTACGCTCCTGTATAATGCATTGAACTTTAAACTGAGTGTAATTTATTAGGCCGTTCGAAGTACCTCACAGTGCAGGATTACAGTGCGACAACTCGAAACAAGGCAACCCAAATAAATTTCCTTACAAAAATTTTGAATGTTTGTTTGCGACCCTGATTTGTGGCGAGTTTCTACCGACTAAGATGATTCTTTTTCAATCTTATGTTTTGTACAGTTATCGCGCTAATGAAATGCATTTTAAGCGAAAAAAAACGCTTTGTAGAGATTCTGTCGTTTAGGTACTCGATCGTGATTGGGTAATTTGTGTGAAAGTATGTTTAGGTGGCCTGGGCTCGAGCAGTCTCACCGTAATTCCATAACTCCCAAGATCTGAGTACTGAGTAATTTTACTGGGTGAGTTCTGTACGCCATGTTTACTTATACGTTGATTTGATGAATTGTCGAAATATTTATGATATTTTCGCACGAAATCAATTTTCGAGTGCTCATTTAAAAGTTTAATAAAGAGTTGTTGAATTATTTTACTAATATTGTTTTAATTCTCTCCAACTTTCTTGTTTGTACATATTTCCATGTTCACGTATTTTTTCTTTTTTTTAATGCATTCTGCGAAAAACCTAAAAATGCAATGTGCTTCCTCTTATACCGTTTTCAAGAGCAGTTTTCAATTGACTGACCAAAGCAATTCTGTGGTTGCTTTGGTTGTGTACTTAGTTCTACGTTTGTTGATGGACTCAAAACGGCTCATGACTCGTCACCTCATGACGAGGAGTGATTAGCTAAATAATCTGACGTCACTTTATCGACCAATCAGAAATAAATCGAAATCACCCGTGACAACCTCACTGAAGTTTCCCGCGCTTGGTCTGTCCCCATGATTGATTTTGTTTTTTGACAGTCAATTGAAACCTGTTCTGTTTTGATTCTGAGGACCCAAGTTATGGTAGTGGTAGTTGAAGGTTTCGTGCATTTATTCTTAACCTCAGGTACCGCTGACCCGGGTAAAGATGGTGACGGTGATGATCAGGATGACGTAATGGACGAACCGGAAATAACTGATGAGCCATCAAAGGATGGCAGTGATAAAGAAGAGGGGATGGAGGAAGGAAACAAATCAGAAAAAGCGGTGACAAGAAAAAGGAAAGCACAAGACACTGAAGAGGAAACAACACCGAACAAAAAGGTGATGTGCCTGACAACAAAGAATCAACGAGAGAAATCAAAGTACAAATTTGATGAATATTCTGCAAATACATTTTGGAAACAGTGGAAACCTTAAATCATTCTGAAAAATGCTGTTTTTCTTATAGGTTTCCCGTTATAGCCCTGTAGCACTGTATTGTTTCCTATAAAAAATAGACTGACAGCACAGAGAAACCAAACAGCACCACAGTACACAAGAAATTGGAATAATCAAACGAATTGATAAAGTAAGTTATACCACCGTAAGGTAAAAGGGAGGTGTTGACGTTTCGAGCGTTAGCCCTTCGTCGGAGCGAATGACTTACTTGACTTACTTATAACTTACTTTTATCAATCCGTTTGATTATTCCAATTTCTTGTATTTCAATTCCCCACCGACGCAGCACCAGTTTCTTTAGAAACTATCCTCACATTACCACAGTACAGTACTGTTCAGACGTTTTCCAAAGAATGTTCACACTACATGGTTTGATCCACAGATGAAAATGTTAGAACCACACTGTATAGTAAAACAAACAGTACCATAGTACAGTACTGTTCAGAGGCTTTCCACAGAATGTTCACACTGCATGGTTTGATCTGCAGATGAAAAAGTTAAAACCACACTGTATAGTAAAAGAAACAGTACCTCATTTTAGTACTGTTCAGTAGTTTTTCAAAGAATGGTCGCACTAGGTGTTTTGATCCACATATGAAAAAGTAAGAACCACACTGTTCTGTAAATCAAAAAGTAGCAAAGTACAGGACTGTTCAAAATGGTTACACTGACACCAGAGTTTGAACCACGCTTCGTTAGGCATAGTGACATGCACTACGACTGCATTGGCCGTTCTAGGAGACGTCTGATCCGTCAGGGGCCGGTTGTTCGAAGGCCGATTAGCGCTAACCCAGGGTTAAATTTTAACACGGGTTTCTTTTCCTTTTTTTCAAAAGCGTTTTCTCCGATAACTTTTTCTATTTTATTCAGAGCATACAATCATCAAATTGTATTCAAAAAGAATTATACTGAATGTGCTTTTTAAGCGCTCATATCTGCATTTAAAATTTCGCACTAACCCTGGGTTACCTTAACCATGCTTCGAACAACCCGGCCCTGGATGAACTCGGGCAAACATTCGTAGTTCGTCTGGTTATGCGTCTCTGGTATAAAAACGGGCACACCACGCATTATGTGTCCAGACGAACATCCTTAAGTAATACGTAGTTCAAGACGTATTACAAAGGGTAGTTCGTCTAGAGGAAAAACAACGGCCAATGTAGCTTTCCAGATATTATGGCTTGTTTTGGTCGGAGTCATAGGCATAAACCTGATACCACTGAGAAAATCTTTTTATCTAGCATTTTAATTTGTTTCTTCTATGCAAAGAGTAACATGCCTGCTTGTGGCTGCATGTAAGTTAAGTAGAACTTCTCTTTCTGTCGCTTTGCGTCCGTAGTTAAAACCGGCGTGCAAGTACGGAGAAGAATGCTATCAAAAGAGCGAGGAGCATCGCAAGAAATACAGTCATTCACATGTGAGTAAGTCATGTGAGTAAGTCATGTGCCCCTTCGTGGCGATGATTACTTCGGCTTAACTTTGTTCACTCGTACCCTACAGTACATTGCCATATTACTTTTTAAAGCTGTAAACGGTATGTTACCGGAATATATAAGTGACTTGTTTGTCGTAACTATGTAAAGAACTTAAGAGGCACCAACAAGCTTGTCGTCCCACATAACAAAACTACAAACTTTGACTTCAAATCTGTATTACTGGTATCAAAGTGTGGAACTCCTCACCGGATGATTTACGTTCAACGGCAATTCTTAAGGAATTTAAGAATGCTGTTAGAGAGCTGCATTTGTAATGTACAGTTAACTAAGATTTTTATTTTTTATTTTGTTATATATCTCTGGGCATATTAGCATGTACTTCAGGGGGCCTACTCACCCTCATTAACCCGGCGAGTTGAACTAGAGTTGCTTACCTACCCATGAAGCACTGCCCGTTTGGCCATCACAAAGGTTGACTACTCCACCCTTTTCGCGTCACTGTGCACTGGAACGGTTTTCACTTCGTTTTTATATTTTTAATTCCTTTGCAGGAATCCGAAGAGAGCTCTCGAACGAGTCAACGTCAAAAGGTAAGTTAGACGTCCCGCGGTGTTCCGCAGACTACTTGGGATCGTGGGCACTTTAGAGCGTTGTTAACGTTCATTAACTAGTTTTTCGGTTCTTGTTGACGTCGACGTGAGGCACTAACTCATAAAAAGGTTCTATTCCTGAAATGGGAATGCTCCGTGTTGTGAGGTTGGGCATATTGAACCTATGTTGAAGGCACACAGTGACGCGTTACGAGAATAAAATGCTCGGCAAATGCTCGGCAAATGCTCGGGATGAGGGGTTGGAGGGGGGGGGGTGGGCGGGGTTTGGCTGGGTGGGGCTGGAATTGACTGAACTATTATGCTGTATCTTTCCATCTGGTTATTGTAATTAAACAGCGCCACAAGATTCATGTGTTCATTTTCAAGTTTTATTTCGTTCTTACTGTAGATCCTGAAAGACATCTTTCGCGGCTTCAAGATATTTCTTTCGGACGAACTTGAGGACTTGGAGAAACTCAGGCGCTATATCATTGCGTATCCTTTACTAAGCCTGTCAGAAAAAGTGCTTTTTTTCTCTGCTGAAATGAGACGTGCAGTGAAGAAACGTAGAAGTTTTCGGTCTATTTAGCGTGGAACGCTTTACTCGATAGCAAGCCACCATTGCAAACCACTTTCATTGAACTAACGTGTCATTTGAAAACCATTCAATTTCCTTTTTTTTTTTGATGGGGGAGGGGATAGTAGGGCAGCTTGTCTTGATGCTTTCAGATGGTCTATTCTTTCTTTTTTCGTTGTTGTGCTTTTCAATGTTGCTATTGTCACAGTAATGAACCCAGCTATTTTCAATGTCCGATGAAGAGGGGCAGAGGTCATCTGACATTCAACAAGTATTTTGAAATATAGAGATCAGAAATAGTGGGTATATTTGAACTTCTGCTTTGCAAAAAGTGGGCTTATAAAATCGCATAAGCAGGCGAATTACATCCAACAGAGGCAGCTTTGCCACATGCACAGCAGTTTTCAGGCGTATGACGTCATTAATGTGGTAAACTGCTGACACCTTTGAGATAGGTACTGCACATTAAACAGTTTTGATCCTTGACTTTTCTCTGTTATGATGGAGATGTGATCAATTCATTTGAGAAATCCAGCGCTACACACATCGTCAGTAATTTCAAGGTGAGTCGTCTGTTATACTATTTAACAATTAGATTACAAGCTCGAGATTTCTATAGGGTGATAGTTGATGAGGCCGAATCAACTACCACCACAAAGAAGTCGACAGCGAATAATCTAATTGTTTTAGTAAAAATCATTATAAATGAATCATGTGTCGTTGAAAAAGAAATAATACCAAAATACTCAATCTTCCTTCGGACATTCGCTAAAGCGCGAAGATGTCGCCATCTCCAACCAAGAGCTGCACTCCTGTGGCTGATAGAGTGCAGTAGAACAGCCGATCAGATTGTTGCATTTGCATTAGTATACTGGTAAATTGTTACTAATATTTCACGGAATTTTACAACTCTGGGAAGTACAATTAACTCAAAGAAAATTTCGTGATATGTAAGAAGCAAACTGCCCGCCCACCCAAATAGAAAGGAACGTTTTCTCATTTCTTTGTTATAGTTTTGCATAGGAGAGATTGTAATCATCACTACTGGTGAAAGGGAAGTGATAGTAACAATCAGAGCAGATGCAATAAATCATACAATTGCACTGTAGAGTGTGATTATATGATATAGTTGTATACTTAAAAACTGTTGATGTGGTTTGATCCACAGATGAAAAAGTTAGAACCACACTGTATAGTAAAACAAACAGTACCACCGTACGGTATTGTTCAGTAGCTTTACAAAGAATGGTCACGCTACGTGGTTTGATCCGTAGATGAAAAAGTTAGAACCACACTGTATAGTAAAACAAACAGTACCACAGTAAAGTACTGTTCAGTAGCTTTGCAAAGAGTGGTCACACTGGACATTGTAAATGGTGACAAAACAAAATGGGCCATCTCTTGAAAAGTCTAATTTTGTTAATAGTTTTAAAATATTCTGTTTATTTTCTCCTTCATTACTAGGATAGTCATCAAGAAAAGGAAACGAGACTTGTCACCCCTGATTGGATTTGGAAATGTATAAAGAAAGGACGCATTTTGCCTGAAAGTACTTGTAGCAAATAAAAACGCCTATGATGCACGAAAGATTGAAAAAATAAATTTTTGCTGAGTTTCCTGTCTGGCTGAACTTTGGCTTCATGGGTTGAAGTCATGCTCACGACACAATAGCACTAGGATTCGTGATCTAGTAAAATTTATTTAGTAAAATCAGTTGAGACATTTGTCAGAGGAATGGATTGGTTATTTATTTCACTTTTAACAGATCAATAAGGTTTTGAATTTGATGCTTTATGTCTGTCACTGACTAAGTTGCTCCCAAGAACTGTAGAGTGAAAGACAAGCTAAAATGGAGCCAACATTCTCACTCAGTGTAAGACTTCTGGGGGATGGGGTGGGGGGAACACAAGTTCAAGAGCTGGTAATGAGTTTAACCAACAGGTTTCCATAGAGGAAAGGCCCATGTGATTTTGAGCTATTTTCTTGAGCTTTTCTTGAGCCATGGAATTTTCTTGAGACCCCCCAGTGCTCCTCGCCCCAGTACTCTTCACTTCAAAGAAGGTCAATGGTTTTTAAAAGGTCTGTACCTTTTATGACTCCCAAACTCACCTCCAACAAGAACATTTCTTTATAATGGAAGAATATGTTTGTTCCGACGGGAAAATGGAGACTAAACAATGAACTGAAGAAGTCTCGCAATCTAGGACTAAACTTACTAAGAGCAACAACAACGTTTTTTCTGCGGTTTTCTAGGTGTTCACATTTCTCGCTTCAACTACATATTTTGCATTCTCAAGATAGCTGTTTGGTTACATCAACAATGTTGTTAACATATAGCAAATTTTGCACAACTTACTTAAGATAATTTTATGCACTATTTGCCACTTACTCTAAATGATACACCCATTCTCAGCTAGAGTGCCTAATTCCCGTGGGCACCAGCTGTGTCGTGTCCTTGCTTTATAAGTAAATACTTTGTGGCTATAAGTAATGGTAATAGGATTGAGGGGAGTCCAATTCGGTCTGTAATCATAACTATAACAAAATTCTCAAATCTGATTGGCTATCAACTGCCCTGATTTCAGCCTTAATAGGACAGTCAAATAGGACAGTACGCGTCATGCCTGAGTAATTGGACAGTACGCGCCATCACGCGCGCGCTTAAATGGCTTTTTTTTTTACTTCTGGCATAAAAAATCTTGGAATTTCATGTGTTTTGATTTAAAAAAGAGAAGTTTAAACATCACAAATTTTGTTAAAGTTATGATTAATTGGTAATAAGACTTTGTGTCGTCCAATTCGGTCTGCAATCATACTCGTGATTAAACAAATCGGACTCCCGCTACGCAGTCGTCCGATTTTGTTTATCACTCGTATGATTACAGACCGAATTGGACTCCACTCAGTCCTATTACCATTACTAATCATACGAGTGATTAACAAAATCGGACGACCGCGCTGCGGGAGTCCGATTTGTTTAATCACGAGTATGATTGCAGACCGAATTGGACGACACAAAGTCTTATTACCAATTAATCATAACTTTAACAAAATTTGTGATGTATAAACTTCTTTATTTTTTTTTTATCAAAGCACATGAAATTCCAAGATTTGTTTTGCCAGCAGTGAAAAAAAAAGCCATTTAAGCGCGCGCGTGATGGCGCGTACTGTCCAATTACTCAGGCATGACGCGTACTGTCCTATTTGACTGTCCTATTACGGCTAAAATGAGGGCAGTTGATAGCCAATCAGATTTGAGAATTTTGTTATAGTTATGATTATGATGGAAACTAACTTACACTTTTTATTAAACCTTTATGTGAAAATGGAAAGCTTATAATTGTCCAAATTCGTTAAGATAACTGCCTACACAGCCACAGTTCGTCCTTGAATATGCCTGTGCCGCTTGGGATCCATACCTCCAAAAGGACATTGCTTTACTTGAGAGGATCCAGAGAAAAGCAGCACGGTTTTGCTCGAACAACTATCATCCCACAGCCAGCGTTACTGAAATGCTCCAAGATCAAGGTTGAACGAGCTTGGAATTAAGAAGAACTATGACTCGACTAAATTATTCTCCTACTTAGTAAAGAATTATTAGAGGTTACTTACCTTTAGTTTCTACTCTACATTACGATTCACTTATTTTTATATATGTACTATCCAATCCTGTTTAATTGTTAATTTTATCCGAGCACTGTATATATTTTATGATTGTTTCCTTTAACAGCTGTTGTGATGTCTGTAACGGATGTTTTTAACGTAATAGATGTAGATTCGGTTTTAGAGATTAACAAAAACAGTGTAATAAGTGTGAAAGGCGCTGTCTCAAACCAACTTTTGTTAAAACGAAGTGAAATAACTATTATGTAAATGGGAAATAAATATATATTAAAAAAAATATCTTAAGTTGTTAAAAACCTAGACTTTCACTCAACAAAACGAGCATTGCCATTGGTTGATTCTTTACTTTGTAACACTGACTTGATTGTGTAACTGCAGTTGTTCTACGATCATTTATACCACGGTCGTTTTGCTTCAATTTCAGTATACTTTTTAGAAACATGGCTGGTAAAACACTTCTTCTAATACTCGAGTCAAAATTATGTCTTTTTCGGAGCACCTTTACGTCGCTTTTGTGACTGGCAATATATGGCACCACATGTCCCATCCGAAATTGCACCAAACACGTTTGCCCTCTAGATGGGCCCTATGGAACTCAAACTAATAAGCGACAATGCAAACCACAAATTCTCTGTTCAGCAGATAGAACGTAAAACGCAGAAAATGTAAAATAACGTACGTTACACTTATCGCCGGTATCTGTATCCGCTCACCCACTGAAGTGGAGAGCTCACATCGTCTTGCAAAAGGCTTATATTTAAACACAATTATGATTTTGTTTTAGCAATCCTTCCATTAAAAAGTACTTTAAAGACGAACGTTGTTTGCTTCTTGACGGTAGTCTATCGGTAACGTAAGTTACCTGAAAATGTAAGAATAATGATATCTTGTGCTGCGTTCACACTTGGTGCCCGAGCACTGGCACAAAATGGTGCTATGTTCCGACACTGGGAAATGCGTGTGCACACAAGGAATCAGTGCCCAGTTCAGTGCCGGAGTACAAGGTTGAGACCTTGTACTCGGGCACGGGCACCGTGCCCGAATTCTGGAGTGGGTACTTGAATAAAGGTGTATTCACATTAGTTCCCATCAAGAATCGTACTCGGGTACCAAATGTGAACGCAGCTCAAGAAAATTTGGAGGGGCGATCTCCAAAAACAAATTAGCGAGCAAAACGACCTTTTACTTTCCTACTGAAGGTATTCATTAGCAGGACTATCCACGGGCTATCACGACTACAAGAATTCTGGCTATTTTCTTGCTCTCAAGGAACCATTATCCGGTTATGATTAGAGGTGAAAATATGACTCCTTCCGTCTTAAAGAAAATTCGATTTGTATCGGTTTTCTCGTTTCTAGTGTTTCGAAAACGGGAAAATCAAGAGCAGAGATACAGAGGTCATTCAGGGAAAGGCAGAAACAAGTCAAGGAAGAAACATTTCTTTCCAAAGAGAGGGGGAGAACTCATTAAGAAATATCACAAGTAAACCGAGGATCTCAGAAAAAACTAAAGCTATGACTGTCAACTTTTCATAAAAAAAATTTTTAAGTCCTTAAATTATTTGAAATTATTTCTGATAAAATTACAGGAACTGCATTTTTTCGATGTTTTCCGCGCAATTGGGCACTCGAGCCGAAAATGTGTAGATAAGGGACCATTCATTATTTAAGGAATAGGGGGGGTTGGTGGGATTTGGGGGGGGGCCACGCGAAAAAAAATGGCTTCAAAGGGGGGGGCCACCCCAAAAAAATAAAGAAAAGGGGGGGGGGTCAAGCGAAAAAAAAGCGTCGAAAAAGTGGTATGAAGTTTTCATAAATTGATGAGAAACTCTCCTGCTTTATTCACGAAATATAAACATCTTTTCGAGTTGGCCAGGGGGGGTCATCCCAAAAAAAATTCCTTTAGAGGGGGGTCATGTCAAAAAATTGGCAAGTTGAGGGGGGGTCACTCAATTTCCCACTGACACTCCCCGAAATCCCACCAGCCCCCCTATCCCTTAAAGAATGAACGGTCCCTAAACAAGACAGGTTTATTGGGCACAAAATCATATACTTTCACTTAATTCCTGCATAAGTTTCGACAGATAACTACAAGGCTCCAGAGACAGTTTTATTTGATCTTTGTTCAACAAGTCAAAGGCATCACCACACTAATTTACAACTACAGTTAGTGCACTACTGCTTATAGAGCAGACACTTCTCTTACGTTTACTGCCATATCATGTCTGACAAACACTGAACATCACCTCACTGACAGTTTTGAGAGGCACTCTACAAAAAACACAGCAGCCGTAGTGGTAACATCCAGGTAAAATTATTGAGGGAACTCCACACCCTCAAGTAAGCTAGAGCACGGTTACTATGGTCACAGAATGCCTTCATCAATGGAATGTTTATGCCTGTTGGGCAACGTACTTAATGAGATCAACCACACGATGACTGTATCCATACTCATTATCATACCTGAAAATATAAAACAAATATAGTCAGTAAAATAAATAAAACTAGGCACAGCATTTGTGTCTGCATCAGGGTCAGTAAACATGGCTTTCACATGAAACTGCAGATATCTTACCAAGCAACAAGTTTCACAAACTTTGGACTCAGCTGAATTCCAGCCGCTGCATCAAAGATGCAAGAATGAGTATCTCCAATAAAGTCACTGGACACTACTTGCTCATCTGTGTATCCCAAGTACCTCCCTAAAACTTTGTCATCACTGGCAGCTTTTACCACCGCTTTGATTTCATCATATGTTGCCTAAAAATCACATAAAACACAGTTTAAAGATGTGCATCTAATGACCCTGCTTAAGAGCTGTATCAGTTCAAGGGAACACATGTCGCTGTGCAATAGCATCCATTCTTATTACAAAGCTCTATAGTGGAACTTTGACAGCTCATGCCTTATTATGTTAACTATAACCTAGCTTTAGTCCTCTACCCTGTCCTTAATTGGCCAACCTTCCTTGTAAAACCAAGTAAATGCCAAACATTAAGGCATTTTGTTTTGAGGTAAATCACTCAACGTTCTAGGAATCAGGTGGCCTTGCTTAATTCAACTTGCACCATTATACAAACAAACATGAAGCTTGAATTTCAAGTTCTTTTCTCATGGCCAGATATGTGGCTTGTCACACCTGATTACAGACAACTTGCTACAATTATAAATAGATCCAGGCGTTGAACTAACCAGTGTGCCCTCAGATTCTGACAAGACACCTCTGGGTTTGAGAAACCATTTGACCCATGGTTGGGGACAAGAGCTTTTCCATGCCCTGACACAGCATACAATTGTACCACTTAAAACTACAGTGCTCGAGTCTTTGGAGTTAGCCAATAGTTGTCTTCCTAAATCCTCCCTCAGGGTTGTCAAAAAAAATTTCCACTGCAGGAGAATGCAAGAGAAGAGACAGCACAGGGGGCATCATTTAGTCCCTTGATAAGGAATGGGAAAGTGATAAACACGACAAACTCCAGCCAGTGCAAATATGAAAGTAGCTGGTAATATTGCTGATAACTGGCCTTTTTGACTTCCCAGCTCTCTTCTACTTTAATCACATTGTTTGAGGGACCCTAATTAAAGCTATAGCTACTACTAAAATAAATGAGATGCCTGAAACTTAAAAAGAGTCAAATTCTGCTTACTTCCTTTCCCAGACGGCAGGTCAGGTCCACCACAGACACATCAGGAACAGGCACACGGAATGCCATACCAGTCAGCTTGCCATTCAATTCAGGGATAACCTTACCAACAGCCTTGGCTGCACCGGTGGATGCAGGAATCACATTCTGATAGGCTCCACGACCATCACGCCATTTCTGAGAGATAAAAATCAGGCTGATTTGTATAATAAAACTTATTTTTAAAGTTCAGGTAAGGGAAGTAAGGGAAAATAACATTACTACTGGTAATAATAATAACAATTATAATTCTATTTATATAGCGCTAAAATTCACTAATTGTCCAAAGCACTTTCTAACTAAAATAAAAATACAATATAATGGTACAATAGTAGAGAAAACAATAAAATAAAACTAAAAAATAATGATCATCCTTGTCATCATAATTTTCATTGTCTCTGTTACTGCAATTGTTACTGATGCTTGTCTCCACTGGAGTCACAGTTTTTCTATCCATAAGAGACTTAAATTACATGTGAACCATCCTTATCTCAGGTCATGGCTTAAAGAATAAGGTACATCACAAGTGCAGTGTGCTTTGGGGTTTCATTTAAGTTTGGAGCAAGAGGACATCTGGATTTGACTACTGGCATATGTAACTTCATGTTAAACTTCAAGAAAATTTTATGTTTAATTTGTTCGTTTGGTCAAGATGTTGAAAGCAGCCTAACAAACTCATCTTGTCTCAGGTCATGGATTACAAGGCAATGTATTTCAAAACTAGACTTCCTGAAACTCTTGGACTCCAATAGAATCTAATGGAGTATACTGAACATAGAAGGCTGCTTTAGACAGGTTTGACAGAATGAATGATCAAATAATGCTCACCTTTCCACTGGGTCCATCCACTGTTTTCTGAGTAGCAGTAACAGCATGGATTGTAGTCATGAGGCCTTCTTCAATTCCAAATTTGTCATTGATAACTTTTGCCAAAGGAGCAAGGCAATTGGTTGTGCAGGATGCATTGCTACAAAAAAATAAGAAACAAATAATTATAAAGTTTAACATGCCAAGGAAGAATTTATCAATAATGTCATTGGATATGATGAGTCAATAATTATCACTATTATTGGTCAGTCTTAATGAAATGCTTGTATGATGAAGGTTATTGTTGGCATAGGTTCAATGAGTGGTGTTTGTTCTAATAAATGTGGTTTTACAATAATGCAAAACATTTGAAATCAGCTATTATGGTATAAAATTTAATCATAGTAGGAAAGTAGTTAAACCGATTATCACATGACTGTGTGGCAATGATGAAGAAGTGTTTTTATTGATTTGCTATCACTATAGAAACACCAACGAACTTTATGTAACAAAAGAAACTACCTGTGAATAATTATGAATTATTTAAGAAATAGAAAACATGTACCGTGTTTCTATCGAGTTATAGAAACACGAGTGAAAGTTTGGGAGAATGAGAAATGCTGTGGGAACACGAGCCGCAGGCGAGTGTTTCCACAGCTTTTTCAAGTTCTCCCAAACTTTCACAAGTGTTTCTATAACTCAATAGAAACATTAAGAACATGTTTTCTCTTTCTTTTAGGCAAAACCGCGACGATAAAAAGGAAAACAACTTTTTAGCTTTGATGACCAAAATGTAAATTCTCTTTGGCACATCATCATTACGTCAACAGCCTGTGCTAGTTCTGTGTTTCTATCAAGTTACAGAAACATGAATTCTAACCAATCAGCGTGTGTATTTTCTTAGGACTGTTTTCTAATGATTAATGATTAATAACATGGTTTCTTGGGGATACATAATTTCCGTTTTTAAACTATGTATCACTTGTCCGCTGCACTTACTCATAAAACATCTGACAACAGTCCAAGAGAAATTTGTATCTCTGCAAGGCCACATAATATCTGCAATATATTAACCTCACGATCCTGGAAACCCAGGATATTGACTTCTGAATATCACTGAAAATGAAGCTTAACTCGTTTCCATCAAACGCACGATTATGGGGTCTTGTACGACCCCATGATTTAGAAAACTTACCAAAATATTACGTGACTTCCTTTTGCTTCCAAATTTGGCACACAGGAAGTAAATGAACGCACCCAATCACCTGGTGAATTTTAGCTCGTATACTTTAGTGACAGATGCATGACGAATTTTTAAATTCTGATTTGAGAGCGTGAGGAGAGGTTAAGGAGGAGGGTTTTTCCTATCAATTGACATCATACTCTGACGGACATTCCCATATGGATATAGCTCCCCGGAAATTTTGAAAAACAAGCTTTTATCGATTTTGTGTTTGTAAGAATGGCTTATAGAAATTAAATTGTATTAAATTCTGTATTTGCTATTTTTCAAGCAGACTTGAAAGAAATAATACTAGATAAAAAAAGAAAACTTTTTTCTTTTAACTCTTTTCAGCAATTGGCTGGCATCTTGGGTTATGGGGATTTATATGCAAATTGTATGCATAGGTTATGTAAATTAGGCAACATGCTAAATTTTTGTGGAAAATATTATTGCTTACTAGAATGTGAAATATACATGTTTGGAAAGCCTATTTTGTACCCTTCAAAATGAGGTATATCTTTGATCACTGCTGTAAATATCTGCGGAGATGTTAAATAAAAATGAAATGTCCGTCAATTTGCTTGATTTTTGGACCGTCGGAAATGAGTTAAAAACCATATACCAACAGTCTACAAAGAAATGGAATTCTGAAGTTTACAGTTACATTCACCGAAATAATTCCTCGCAAAGTGACTGAAAACACACTACCGCCAAATTTCAATGTTGCCCTCAAAAGCCTTGTAAAGAAGACCATAAATTTAACAAAGCAAAGTTCAATGTTTCCACTGACATACCTGATGACATCCATAGACTTGTCATATTTGTCCTCATTAACACCCATAACAAACATAGGAGCATCAGCAGAGGGAGCAGATATGATGACTTTCTTAGCCCCTCCCTTTAAATGAGCACTGGCCTTTTCTTGAGTAGTGAACACGCCAGTTGACTCCACTACATACTCTGCACCTGAGTCAGACCATGGGATTGTGCTGGGATCCTTCAGTCCATAGACAAGGATTGCTTTACCATTAATGAATAATTTATCATCTCTGGCTTCCACTGTCCCCTTAAACCTACCATGTGTTGAGTCAAACTTGAACATGTATTCCTAGTCAAAGAAATAAAAAAGTACTCGAACTACTGCTTTTGGTCCATGAGTGAAACAGGAGTGACCTTCTCCTGAATTATATCATGGTACTATATCTCCAAGCTGCTCTTTACAGAAAAAATACACCTTATTTCTGTACAACCATATGGTTTATTGTGTACGCCATGGTTGCGCAGTTTAGAAAATGCACAAACTGCATTGTTATTGCATACCTATAGCATGCATAACAAGGTATAAAGGGATTATACACATACATTTTGCCAATGCACCCCTAATATAGATCTGTCTTAAATTTTGTTTTCTAATGCTGCTTGAATTGTGGTTCATTTTCATTCTTAGTTAATTTTCTTTACTGTTTTATCCTCATTATCAAACCTTTACATACAGGAAAACAAAAGGAAAACGTTAAGCCAAGCATAAAATTGAGCCATGGCTTAGACAAGCTGGGATGCCATGAATTCATAATACAGTGAAACGGTACGATAATCGTAAGCCACCAAAGCTATCGATTTAATGCAGAGCTAGATAAATTTGATTCTGCTAATATAAGCAAAAATATTGGGATCAGAGAGCTACAGAAATATACGGACTAATAGGAGCAAATCATTGTTGGACGTAACTGGTGGAGATCGGAAAGCTAATAAGTACTGTCCAATCGCAAAGACAAAATTGAACTTCTGATCAGGAACACATTTCCGTAACTTGATTTTGAACCACTGACAGCTAAATATATTTTCTGGATTGCAAAAGATAAGCTTGATTATGAGGTGAACTGTACAACGCTGTAGCCAAAAGGTGACACGTACAAAGGAGCAACATGTGATAGGCAACGTGGTCAATAAAAATTCGTGGTGAATAGCATTCGGTTTAACGAAAAACTGTGGGTTTTCTGTCCTTCTCGCTTATAATGGGAGGATCAGGCAAAACGGTACTTACCATATACTTCAAATCAATAAATGGATCGTTGACAGCGACAACCTCGACCTCTGGGTGCTCGATAGAAGCCCGCATGACAAGGCGACCGATTCGGCCAAATCTACACAGGCATGAAAATACACACTTTCAATTCTTCTAACCATTATAACCATTGAAATTTCAAATAGGTTAAAACTCAAAGAATTAGTTTAAATTATTTCTCACCCGTTGATTCCAATTTTAACCATGTTGAAGTTACGCTCAAAAGGTTTGGTCTGTTCAAGAGGAGAATAAAAAATGCGCAAGTTCAGCCGTCAGCTACTAGAATATCAAATCTCTTAACACAAGACGAGTGCACAGAATTATACTACAACCAATACATGACTGTAAAACAAAAAACTACCTACTAATCCAGTGAAAACTACGGCTGTCTGCACTGCTTTATCAGAATGCAGGGATGGCTTACGGTAGTTTTGCAAGGCAGCAAATGTAGTTGTGTAATGCTTGTTGCTGATTGGTTACAGACTGCATGGTTGGGTCAGCTGATCGGTTCGTGAAGCGATGCACGAAAGGCGAATTAACAGATTGACGTCAGTTTTTTATGCGTCTGTCCTCTTATTGATGATAAATTGCGTCATAACATTGTCAAAGTGTTGTAGATCCACGAGCCGATAGGCGAGTGGATCTACAACAAACTTTGACAATGTTATGACGCAATTTATCATCAATAAGAGGACAGACGCATAAAAAACTAACGTCAATTTGTTTTTTACAATAACAAAACGCGAAAAAGGTCAAATGAAGACTTAAATTAAAATTTTATGTGTCTGTACTCTTATTGATGATAAAAATTAGCCAATCAGCGTGCGAGAATTCGCTCAGTTATTGTAAAATATTGTACTGTACAAATAAGGGACGGACCATTAGAAAAGTGATGGGGGGTGGAGTGGGGAATTTTCAGCTTGCTCACTTTTCTTATGGTCCGTCCCTAATTAAAAAATTTTGAAAACGCAACACTCAGTGCTCTGAGTTTTAGTATAATAATTTCCTTGCCTTTATCCGTTTAGGGACGGACCATTAGAAAAGTGATGGGGGGGTGGGGGTGGTGGGGAATTTTCAGCTTGCACGAGTTTTTTTTTTGCTCACTGCTTGTGCAGGAATCTTTTTTCAGGTGAACCGCTCTGCACGAATTTTTTTTACTACGTGTGAAAAAGTCACAATTGGACCTTCCTTCTGCATGAATTTTTTTTTTACCTTTTCCTTTGCATGAATTTTTTTCCCCACCCCCACCCCCCCATCACTTTTCTAATGGTCCGTCCCTTAGACGAGCCAGAAAGGAAGAACATACGCAGAAAGTTTCATTTGCAATATATAATTAGCCATGTAAAATATTGCAAAGTCATGTGGTAGACTTTGGCTCATGCCACGCCCTGGGGCTAAAACTGTATCATGGGTAATTCGCTCCTGATCATGTACGTAACGGCAATGTTATTCCGGAGCGCACGCTCCGCAATCCGCCAGAAGGAGGTCATCTCGGAAATATTCCCGAAGATGAAATCCGATGACGTCCGACAGGTCGTCGTGTTGTCAGCCCAAATTAGCATTACGGACAATGAAACCGGGAAAAATAACGCTCCAATTTGACTAATTTGATACAGCTTGATACAAGTAAAGCAGTACGGTAGACAAATAATTGGTTCTCAAACTTGTGTGTGAAGATGTTTTGAACGAACAAAACAGACCTCCTTTTCGCGGATGACTGATTACAATTACAACATAGCGCCATCGCTTTGCAATCCCTCAAAAGGAGATACGCACGCGACCGGAAATACGACAGACAAAGGATAGCCTGCCTAGCATTAAATTTCAGACAAAGGGCAGATAGAGATACGATTAGCTTAGCGCCTATAGGCGCGAAATTTGTCTTATTCTGCTCTCTGTTTAGGAAATTATCCGTTAAGTTTTTACTTTTTTATCGTCTGAGTGCATTTGTTATAAGTGATTATTGGCAGTTCTATTCGGAACAACGCTAATGGAGAGTAAAAGAGAGCTTAACGCTCTGAGTTCTATGTTTGAGGTACAATTTTCTGAAACCTCGGGATTAGTGAAGGACGTCAAAGCAGCAGAGTCCGTTCTTAGAGAATATGAAACAGCGACAACTACCAAATTCTCCTGCTTCAAGGCAAGCAAAGGGTTCGGAAATACAGGTGGGACCTTCCTTACTTTTACATAAAGGCAGTAGACATTCAGACCAAGAGTGCGTTCGTTTGGGAATATTCTGGAATAAGAATATATTCTGGAATATATTCCAGCTATTCTGCAGCAGAATAGCCGGAATGGAAATCCAAGTATTCCGGAATAGGAAGAGCAGCCAAACGAACGCTAACTTGCATTATTCCAATTATTCTTATTCCGGATTGATCCCAAACGAACGCGCCCTAATATTAGCTATTTTCAGGAGATTTTTTTAACTTAGTACAAGGATGATCGTGATTTCGGAAGGCGACTGAATCAAAGAAATGTAATTTGAGTGTATTGACTCAGGATTTTTCAAACACTTCCGTTTTAAATGTATACAGAGGGACCTTTAATGAGTTATTTAGGGACGGACCATTAGAAGTAACCGGAGAGGAGGTGACGTTTACCAAAAATAAATTCTTGCAAGGGAAACTTGTCGAAAAAAAAATTCTGCAAGCGGTTGTGCAAAAAAATTCAAGCAACGGAATTAACTTTAAGTGTTGTATGATGGCATCTATAAATAGTCCGTCAATCAGAATACCTAAACTATTCGTGCAAAGTTTGTGCCCCAGGAAAAAAATCCTGCAGACAGGTAGGCCTTAAAAAAATTCCTGCACCGACATTTTTTTATCCCCCCGCCCCCTCCTCCCCCTCTGTTTTTTTCAATGGTCCGTCCCTTATGTTGCAACTTTCTGAGTTGCCCCCTTATTTTTGCCCTCCCCCTTTTTTTGCCCCCTTTTTCTCCCCTCTTTCGCTGTTACTCCCCTGAGATGTTTTCCTCGTCAGCTCAATACGCTTGACACTGATAACAGACGATGAGCCAAATATAAAATATTATACTCAAGTATCCGCCTTTATTTCGATTGAATCTCTCCATGTAGTTTTATGTTTTGTTTTGTTGGTTCCAATCCAAAAGCGTGAGTTATAAAATTAGGATATTAGACCCTTAAACATTTCGAGGGCGAACTTTGTCTCAGTCCATGACTTCTAAAGTTGTCTATTTCTTTTTAAAGGCCTATCACAGGCCTGTAACTGTTTTTCCCTCGATGAAAGTGAAGGAATTTGGAATGTATGTGTACACTACGAATAAAGACGAAGTTTCACCGAATGCTCTTTCATTGTTAACTTTTTCTCTCTTTATACTTCCGAAACAAATTTCACGGTCCGTTACTACCTCCTTTTGAGAGATTGCCAAGCGATAGCATGATGAACTCGGGGGGCGGGGGGGTACTTTAGGAATTTCTGGGTGGGGATGTGCCGCTGGAACCCTGAAACCCTTAGCCTATACCAGAGCTGGTGCAGCTGAATTTTGCTACCCTATACTAGAGTAAACCCCCAAATCACTCCTATTCTAGAGTAGCTGTATTCCACTAGCACAGTCTAGCCAAAACAAAACCTTATACCACAATCGTTTCTCTCTCCAAAAATGATTTTATTTATACTAGTTCAGTTTTTTTTTATTCTCAACCAACAGGTCAGTTTCGTGAAAAATGATACCCTATTCTAGACCCAAACGCTGTGATTTATATACCCTATGCTAGAGTAAACTGTTTGAAAACCGTACCCTTCACAGCGGTACATACCTATATAGCCCATATATGGCAGTACCCCCCCGGGGATGAACTGCCATCCGTGGAAAGGAGGTTTGTAATTATATTTACCTTTCCTTTCAGTTCTTCTGTACTAGTAAGATTGCTTTCTTTTGGCCGATGGCGCCATGTTATAATTTTTATCAGCCATCTGCGAAAAGGTGGTTTGCAGAATTCGTTTAAAATGCCTTCACACTGTCACAAGTTTGAGAATCAATGTTCTTTCAGCCCAATTGTTTGTCGTTGTCTGTCGTATTTCCGGTCGTGTGCGTATCTCCTTTTGAGGGATTGCAAAGCGATGGCGCTATGTTGTAATTGTAATCAGTCACCGGCGAAAAGGAGGTCTGTTTTGTTCGTTCAAAACATCTTCACACACAAGTTTGAGAACCAATTATTTGTCTACCGTACTGCTTTACTTGTATCAAGCTGTATCAAATTAGTCAAATTGGAGCGTTATTTTTCCCGGTTTCATTGTCCGTAATGCTAATTTGGGCTGACAACACGACGACCTGTCGGACGTCATCGGATTTCATCTTCGGGAATATTTCCGAGATGACCTCCTTCTGGCGGATTGCGGAGCGTGCGCTCCTGTTATTCCAGCCTGCCGAACCAGCGGTATATTAGGGACTTTAAGCAGCGAGAACGGCAACGGCGACGGCGACGGGAGAGGCCTCCGGGAAAACCCAAATCTCATAATGCGCATGTCTGGCGGAAAATATCTTGCCGTTGCCGTCACGTCGGAACGTGAATAAAGGTAATCTCCGGTTGTGTGAAAACGTGAGTACTAAAATCCTATTTTCTTTGCTATTTTGTCGTAAGTAATGACATTTAAGCAATGAGTGACTACTGAAAAGTCTAAATATACTTTATAATCATTTTTTATCAGAAAATTAAAGTTTGTCCCCTTGGTAAAGGGGAAAGCGCAACTGAAGACCAACGCAAAGCAAATTAAGCTCTTTGTTTGAAAATGAAATTACCCGGAGAGAATTTTTCTCGTTTGTTTGGCCTAGCTACATAACTGAAGTTATATGAAGTAAGCAGTCATGAATTGATTAAAATGATTTGAGTTCAAAGCCAGAACCTTTCTGTCGCTGTCTAGACCAAGTTCCAAGGTGAAAACCGCGTCGCTTGGCCCATTTTATTTTCAGCTAATTTGCAATCGTGGGAATTAAATACACTGAAGCGTCTTTGAAAAATTTCTGATCAAACTTTATAATGTGTGATACGAATACATGTTACATTTGACAACAGACCTGATCTAAAAATTGAACTTCGATAATTCACCTGTCAGAACTCTTGTGTTGTTGTTTGTGAACTTTATATTTCGCTGTTTTGTTTATTTCGTGTATGCGTAGATGTGATTGAAATAAGGACCTAAGGAATTCTCAGTTCTCTAATCCACGTTGTTTTGCTAAATTTCAACTCCTCTACTTGTCGGGCGAACTTATCTGGTTAACTGGCGTGCCATGACTGCCGTCCCAGTGTTGCGGTATCGTGCTTAACTGCTTTAAAGCTCGCGCCACGACCGCGTTCTCTCCCCAGTCTTTTCGCTGTTCCGACGTCACCGTTCCCGTTCCGGTTCTCGTTGCTTAAAGTCCCCATTATCTTACAGGGAACCGCAAGCATTTTACCACAATTGCTACTAATCTCTCAGTCTGATTGGTTAATTTGCCGTTGTCGATAAGAGTCTAGACAACACTGCTCGCGCCATTGTGTCACGCAAAGAAATAGACAATCAGAAACGCTCATTTTTGGGAATAAACCAATCAGATTGCGAGAAAATTATAGACAAGGATTGCTCTTTCTTTGTGTCACGATCTTGGTCACGCTCTGAAAAAAAAAACACTTTCTTTGACGTTTTTAACGTGGCTATTGTGGTTTAGCGTTGTCTGTACTCTTATCGACAACGAGTATAAGCGTCATCATGGTGGTCAAAATTTGTTGTGGAATCACGAGGCGCAGCCACATTCGATTTGTTAACGGTACGAGCAGCGTATGGCGAAGACACGAGGCGTGAGAAACGTGCACGCGTGCAAGCGAGAAACAAAAACAAACTCTTCCTTCTCTCTCCCTATTCCCTCCTCGTTTTCCAAATATTTACTTTACTTCGCTAACTTCCGCGTGGAAGATCTGAGGCAAAGAGACAGACTGCTCCCGAATTAGGGTAGCTGGGGAAGCCTCGAAAATCAAGCAATAAAGTGTTCCTTATTTAAGAAGCCAAACTACGACAGAAAGCGGACGCTAGAAAAGAGGGAGACGTTAAGAATTGCATTTCGCTTGCCCGCTCTCACTTTAGTATGTCCGCCATTGGCATTAAGGCTAGGAAAGAAATGTTTTGAACTACTCCCACACACCACGAAGGCACCTAGCGAAACCAAGAGGGGGGACTGAAAAGTCGCCAGTCAAGGCAATAGGAAAGAAGACACTTCGTTAATCTTAAATCTGAAACTACTGCTTTGGAGACACACTTATTTCGGTCATATTTCGAGACTAATTCCATTGCGGATAAAACAGAAGGCATAACCAATCAGCAGATCACAAGCTATTATATAGGTGTAAAGAGATCTACTAGTTCGTCCATCAAAGAACATTTTACAGTTACAAATACATTATCTTTATTATTCTTGTTTAGATTATATACACTTTCCTGTACACACAACATTATGCAGGCGGTTTATAGACAGGTTGTTCGCTCAATGTTCAAGAGGTAGGACCAGTAAGCCGATTCATTGAATCCTATGGGTTTACTGTGAATGACTTGAGTAATGTATTTGGCATTAAGTATCAGGACAAAATAAGAGCATTAAATTGCGTAACATTCAAATTCGAATGTGGCCTTCGTGGCCGGCGGTGGAAGAGGAAGGTCAAGCGAAAACTCCCCTCTCCCTCCCCCCTGCACTTTGAACGCCGGCCACCCAAGTTAGTTTGAATCTATCGTAGGCAGTGTGGCAGGCGCACAAATGAAAGGGAAAGTGAACGAGCGCAAATTGCACTCGCGCCCATACTGGTTCAATTTTCCTCCCAACTTGAGGCATACAACACAGGCTATCTTTATCGCATACGACCAAGCTTGGAACCCTTATTTATGACCACGAAGAAATGCAAGATAAGGGAAATGACGATCAAGTGCTGGAAGTTAAAATTTGAGTTTGAATCCTACAACGGCTGCCGACCCTTTCTGGGAGGTAGGCATGTGGAACCCAGTCCCCTGACTACCGCTGCCACTGTCACCTTCGTCCGCCTAAAATGAGACAAGCAAAGAGAACGTTCATATTATACAAAGACTAGACGCTCTCGGGAGCGTTCACTCGGGCTACACTTTATAATACGGCTTCGAACAAACGTGAATGTCAGTTTGCGCCTAAGTTTTGTATATGTTGTATATTATATGGCTGGTTTCACGACCACAAAAAACCTAACAGACTGTATATCACACCGCAATTCTTGTCGACGTCGTGTTTAAGTTGAGCGACTTTATCAGAAAGATTTCTACGGTTTTACAGAAGTTTCTGTGATAATTGGCTTTGTTTACTAATCGGATTAATGTTGACCAATCAGGTTCCTTGATTCCAACGGTAGAAAAACAATTGTGAAACTTGATGCCATCCATCGTGATGCCAAGTTAACGAAGGCGAAGAAGCGATATGTGGGGAAAAAAAAACAATATTACTTCACAATCGGATATACTATTCTTCCGATTTAGCCTTATTGGCCGTGTTCGGCCGCTAATGTCTTTCCACACGACCACGCAGGAAAGAAACTTGAGTTTGAATAAGAAAAGTATCCAGGCATGATTTTGAAAAGAGGCCCGAGGGAATTCGGGCTGACAAACATAGTCTCCGAGTTACATGTAATAAGTGTTGTGGGGATAGTTTCTAAAGAAACTGGTGTTGCGTCGGTGGGAAATTGAAACACAAGAAACTGGATAAATCAAACGAGTTGATTAAGTAAGTTATACCACCGTAAGGTAAATGGGAGGTGCTGACATTTCGAGCGTTAGCCCTTCGTCGGAGCGAATGAAGAAGGGCTAACGCTCGAAACGTCAGCACCTCCCATTTACCTTACGGTGGTATAACTTACTTAATCAACTCCTTTGATTTATCCAGTTTCTCCGAGTTAATAGCTTTGTTAGCCGTTTTGCGGTCATAATTACCAAGACCTTTATTAAAAACAAACATCAAGTTCAATAGATTTTCGAAACAGTCTTAAATAACATTATGTCTAGCAATCCTTTGTAACGTCAACCGATACAATCTAGTGAAAATCAAATCAACGGAATCGGAAGAAAAATATCAATTCTGCTTACGACTCCGGCGCTTATGATCCAGTGAAAACTAGATTGTCGGAGTCGGAAGCAGAAGCGGAAGAAGAAACCAATCACAACGCTAGAATCCGGGCCTTCGGACAACTTAGTTTTCACTTGATCATAAGCGCCGGAGTCATAAGTGGAATCGGAAGAAAATGAAACCGTCCTGATTCTTCCGACTCCGATTCCGTCGAGCTTTTTAATATGACTCCGCTTTATACGACTCCGATTTTTAATTTTCACTGGGTCATAAGCACTCTTATGACTCAGACTACGACTCCGACTCTGTCGCTAGTGAAAACCAGCTTTTATTAGTGCATGGCCCCCACCCCACCCCACCCCACCCCCATACAAAAATTTATAATTCAATTGCTTTTGCTTACCAATTTAGCAAACATGGCCCCACCCTGAGGGGCTTGGGGACTATGCTCATACTCTTTTTTCTTGGGTCTTTTCATCATTTCACTCTTGGCAGGCCATGTTGGAAACATGGAGGGGTCCACTGGCTTAGGAGTTTCCTGAGGGAAAGTGGGAAGAGACAGTTGACAAAGCAAGATTAACCTGTTAGTGTGGCAGAAAAGATAAAAATCTGACAAAAGGGAATCTCCTTTTAGTGTATCGCAAGGTAGTCTCGCAGAGAATCCAAACATTCAGGGGCCAGTTGTTCGAAGGCCGATTAAGGATAATCCAGGGTTAAATTCTAACCCGGGCTTCTTTTCCTCTTGTCAAAAAGCATTTTCCCCAATAACGTTCTCTATTTTTTTTTTCAGAACATACAATCATCAAAATGTCTTCAAAAAAAATTAAACTGAATGTGTTTTTTGAGCTCTCATATGTGCATTTAAATCGAACTAACCCTGGGTTACCTTAACCCTGCTTTGAACAAACCCGGCCCTGATTGGTTCTTCTTCGGTCGGGATTTTGCTTAGATGTTTCTGTACGGACCGCGCTGTGCCCAGTCCATACTATCACGACCTTGTGCAAATATTCCCCTGTATGGCTCTTGCAATCAATTAGTCAGTGGAACTATGAGTAGTCCTAATCATTACATTATAGTAGAGTATTTGGTTGGTGTACATAGCACTGGGGTGAATTCCCCATCAGTGATAGAGCACTCCGGTTCCCTCTTGTGGCCCACCATCCATTTAAATGACACAACCCAAGAAAGCCTTGATGCAGGCAGTGTGTAACACTATAGTGAGGTTAACTCAGCCACTATATCACAATGAAAATATTTTCCAGCAGGTCTGTAGAAATATGCCAACATTTTACATACTAATAATTGAAATTTGGAAGAAATTCAACAGAGACCCTTAATTCCAGGGCCATTCATTTGACAACTGATGAAGGTACTTACCGAAAACAAATAATCATGCTTCAAGGCCTCCTCAGCAGTTATTCTCTTGCCTGGATCATAGGTTAAAAATCTGCAAATTGTAATAAACAACTTACCCATGATACTAGAATATACCATACTTTTTAACTTCTGTGTTGGATAGAGACATTGAATTCAGAGTATTCAAAACAAAAAAAGGAACTTCAAATCTCACCTATTAAGCAAATCAAAACCTTTATCTGTAAGAAAAGCTCCAAATCGGTTCCTCAAACTGTTGTAAGGATAATCTACAAATGTCATCTGTAAAAAATAATAAAAACAAAAAAATAATAAATTGCGAGCCTACACAAAGAAAATACATATAATTATTTTGCAAAAATATATTCAACATATATACAGCTAAGGAATATTCTTACAACAATATGAAACAAATTTTGTAGTAGTCCATGATGACTATTTTCCACTTTCCCCTCCCCCCTCACAAATGTATTTCCCTTACGTGTAAGTGCTTCCCTTGCCAATGTCATACATCTGTGTCTGTGTGTCTCATCAATTAAAGAGGTGAAGCATGTTCATTTAATTTGTGTTTACTCACCTTCTGAACAGCTGGCAGTTCTGAGTAAGACGGTGGTCCTGGCCAGATTGTGTCGCTGGGGGTACCAAGTTCCTATAAGAAAAGAATTATTTATCATATGGCCTTAACGCTTTAAGCCCTAAGGGGTCTCTCTGTGACAAGTAAAATCATCTGGCATTCGCCATAGTAAAATGTATAAAGTCACTTTTAGGAGGGAAAGGGTTAAAAGAGCTAGCTTTTTAATGGCTCCACATGCACTTCTATTGTAAAACACTATTTAAAAATCTCTGTGGGAGGGTTGTACATCATGGCGTGAGCAGAATCGTAAAAAGCCATACAGCGCAGTGAACACCTCCACAAGATACAGCTACTGCAAAATGAGTAAATTGGAAGGAAAGCTGCAGCCACTCTGTCAGTATGCATTAAAATAATATTCAAGAGACCTTAAATTGACCAAAGGAAACTTTTTTAAGTGGACCATACAATGAAGTACGGCCTGTCAAGAAAAGCCAATCAAAGTAATGGTAAGTAATATTTGTTATTACCTTGAATATTCTATTAATTTGATCTATTTCAGACTTCCCAGGGAAGAGAGGTTTCATTGTTAGCAGTTCAGCAAATATGCAACCAACCGACCAAAGATCAATCGGTGTTGAGTACATCTGGAGAAGAAAAAAAAGTCATGTTACTTCCCATTGGTACTGGTCATGGCAGTAAGGCTAGTGAAGCTGAGCAAATGTTAAACACAAAACTTCAAAGAAATGTAACAAGGTTAAGAATCCCAGTGAGAAAACATGATCAAAGGTGGGACTTGAACTGGTATCCTCTGGATTGAAAGTCCAGTGGTATAACCACATGGCAACATTATAAACCAGTGTTTTTTATTCCTCAAGAATCTGCCACCATGGTTATGAGATAGGTAAATTTGCACAAGATACTTATATTTAAACCCACCTTGGTGCCTAAAAGAAGCTCAGGAGCCCGGTACCAGAGTGTTACCACAATAGGTGTGTAATTCTTAAGAGGAGTGCCATATTCTCTTGCAAGACCAAAATCACCAACCTAGGAAGTCCAGTTGAAAGAATCACAATTAACTATTGAACAAAATAGTTGAATACGTCATTATTATGTATTGTATTATTTATATCTTTTTTTTCATTTTGTGTTTAGTTAATATTAAGTTGGCGAAGCTAATAAAATAAAATAAACTAAAACATGTTTTAGAGTTATAGACTGTGTTTTAGGGTTTACAAAACAAAAAGCTGCTGTTATTAGACAATAACATTAACTCAGAGCACAGGAAGGCAGTAGAAGATCCCTCATGGGCAATACAGAAATATGTATAAATAACACACCTTGAGAATTCCTTTGTTGCTGAGGAGTAGGTTGGAAGCTTTCAGATCTCTGTGTAGGATCCAGTTGTCATGAAGATGAGATACTGCTCGTAAAAGCTGAATCATTAGAGTCTTAACTTCACCTAGAGAGAATAATAATATTTTAACACTAACCTTGTTTCATAATAATTATAATGTAGAGAGAGGAAATAATCTAAGTTCCATTAATGTTCATTCAAGCTTATAAGTTGTTAGTTGGGATGGAAATGTTATTTTTGAAGCTCACCAATCGTAAATCCCTCTGTCATGTGTTCCATTAGAACCTTTAAGTCGTGTTCAACGTAATCCATTACAATGTAGATCTTGTCCATGTTACTACCAACAACAATTTCCTAAAGAATAAACCAACATACAAAAGTCAAGTGCACTGATTAAAAATGCTGCACTTCAAATTTGGCATTAATGGGTATAAACTTTATTTGCAGCAATTGAAACCCTCATACTGTACAGTATTAAACTGTTTTGTACATGTGCTGTAAAATTCAACTTATTTAACAGTCAAACTTAAGAGACCTAAGAGATAGCAGAGAGTAAACAACTGAAAAAAAAAACATGGGAAAAGGTTTGAGTTCAAGATACTGGAGGGAATTTGAGATATGTGAGTTTAAAATACTGTAGTGAAGATTCACTGTAGTTAATGTACAAGAAAAATACTTCTGCAAAACTAACAATTTTCAAAATACTTTCTGTCTTTGCCTTGTATCCTTTGTAATTTCTACTGTTGACCCTTAGCCCCTTTAGCATAATGAGTTAGAAGAATTTATTATATGCCTAGGGATTTAGATCTCAATGTATAAGGTGCTACTACTCACCCGCACCGTAACAATGTTTGGATGTTGTCCTTTAAGAAGTGTGTTAATCTCACGCAGAGATGTGATAGGAAAACCCTCTTTTTCTCTCTCCATCTTCAGCTTTTTAAGGGCAACAATGTCACCTGAAAAGAATATTAGAACAGCCAAAGACTGAATAAGGATTTTAAATGAGCAGACTATTTGTGCCTCAATTCCCAACAAGGTTTGAGCATCAAAATTGGGCAACTATACTGTACCTTCTTAGTGCTTGATTAAAAATACTGTCTAGATCCTCATTTAAAGAAATAATTGAAAATGGTAGAAACAATGACTGGGTCACAGAGAAAGGAACTTATCAAGGAGAATGGATTTCTGAAAATGCATTTAACGAAAGTGTACAAATTGGCATAACTTAATTTGTACATATTAATTTCAGCCCAAATAAAAATTTAATGTTAGTGTTGTGCATGTACTGTTTGTGTCTAGGACTCCTTCTTGCTAAGAATAAAATTATTTTCATCATTATAACAATACAAGGTAATATGATCAAGACTAAAAAGCCAACTGAAATATGCAGCTACCACTGTATCAAAAAAAAGAGGCTGTAAACCTGTTTTCTTGTCCTTTGCACGATAAACTACACCATAAGTTCCTTCTTCAATTCTGTTCAACCACTGGAATTCTTCTACATTTCTACAACCACGAACAGCAGGATAGTAAGCTGGTAGTTTGATTTCTCCCTCTTCTTCATCTTCATTGTACACTTCCTCAGGTGAATGCTCATTGCGTTTCATGCCAGAATCAAAGTGTTTGTCATCTTCAACGCTGCTATCTTCACTTTCTAAATCTACCACTTCATTGGTAAATTGCCTCCTCTCCTGCTCAGTGAGTACCAACGATGCACTCTCATCTTGCCCTGTTTTCCTGGAAACTGAACTCTGGCCACTGGTTTTCTTTTCATGGCTCCTTTTCCCAGATGCTTCATCTTTTCTGTTGCTTCTACTACTATCTTTTCTTGCTTTTATTTTAGTTTCTACTCTGTTATTCATTGGTGGACTATGCTTACCAGTATCTTTCCTCGAGGCTTTCTTTTCTTTCTCACGCAATACTTCACCATGTTTTTCTCTCTGTCTTAAATTTTCATATTTTACAGTTTCTTTGCTTGAAGCACTTGATTTATGATGCTTACTCCAACTTTCTTTTTCTTGAACACTAATTTTATTTCCAGAATGTCCTCTCTTTTCATGTGGTCGTGACTTAGAGTCACTTTGAAAGTAACTTTTATCAGAACGACTGTTCTGACTTCTCTTTTCCTTTTCATAGACTTTCTCTTTTCTCTCAGTCCTGTAGTCTACAGATCTTTGTTCCCTTCTTCTATCTATCCTTTTCTCAAGCTGCTGTTGCTCTGGGTATGTTTTGTGTTTATACCTTTCATCTTTTTCTTTATGGCGCTTATTAAGCTGTTGTAGCTCCTTGTGAAGGTCCTCCGATTCCATTACATCCTCTTTCTGGTTGGTCTTTGGAACTGAAACTTTTTGTTCCTTTATTTCCATCTTTTCTTTTTCACTCTCATCAGATGTCTCACTTTCACTCTCACTCTCTTCCTCGTCGCTGCTTTCTTTGCTGGTTTCCTCTTCTTCACTGGAACTTTCTTTCTCATCTTGGTGTGCATTGTCTTTTGCCTGTTCTTCATATCTAGCTGGTTTCATTTCTCCTTCTTTCTGCTTCATGTAATCTTTATAATTGTTTTTCTCCACTTCCATTTCCTCGTCATCATCATCATCATCATCATCATCATCTTCTTCTTCTTCTTCCTCATCATTGTCATCATCATCATCCTCACTTTCTTCGCTGCTACTTTCTTCAGCTTCTGAATGACTCTCTTTTTCCTTTTCAACAACTTCCTCTTTTGCTTCCTTTCGCACTCTTTTAGTTGCTGCTTGGGTTTCTACATCGTCTTCACCTTCAGTAGTTTCTTCACTGTTGTCCCCTTCTTCAATTGGATCTTTCGATGTCTTTGCTTCGCTGACTTCAGTTACTGCAATGTTAAAAAAAAAATAATAATACTATAATACAAATAATACAATTACAGAAACTAGAGAGGTCTGGACATTAAAGAAACTTGGCAGACAAAAACAATGACAAGCTGCAGCAGCAGTCTCACAAACCTACACCTTCAGAACTCTTGTTTGGAAACATTTTCTGAATTAACCATAAAGAGATGCAAGAACTCGCAATAACATCACAAAGCGACAAAAACACTAAAATCTTGTTTGAAAAGTGGAAGATTTGAGTCTTACAATATTACCGATAAACTTGATTTGAAGAAAATACAGTTTAGCCTGAAAGAAAAACAGGCTTTAATCTGATTAATCTTGAGTCCAAACGTTTCAAAATACTGGTGCAATGCTCTACGAACTGAGATATGAAGACACTAATCCCAGAAGCATGAATACACTGTTAGTGCTGTTCCACATGTATTTTTGATTTTGTAACATAAATTTACAGATTGATTCAACATGGAGGAAGCTTAACAGCAGTAACTTAACAGTAATAGTGATCCCAGACACAGCTGTCTCCCAGAAAAAAAAATAACATTAAATAAAATTAATTCTACTGATTATATTCTTCTTTACGAAAATTGATGTTTTGCATTCTACTTTACCTTGTTGTTTTGAATTTGTAAAGTTCTCATCAACTGCAGCAGCAGAAGATCTTCTTTGTTTTTCAACTTTCTTTCCCTCTGTATCTGAATGATCACTGATTATTTCACCTTCTTCTTCTTCAGTAGCTTTCCTTCCTCTTTTTGCTCTGATCACCATATCTCCATCATGAGATAATGGATGTTTTACCTTACTAGGGGTTCCACCTGGAGACCCTGGGAGTAATAATAAACCATTTACTTTAAAGGAAAGCCCTACATAAACTTAATCAGGATACAAGGATATTACATGTAAAAGGAAATGTAGTCATCTAAATTCCTGCTTATTTTCCAGCTGTCTCACACAAATGCACAGACAAATCTTCCAGGCAGACCTGTCAGCGAGATTTCCCCATTACACCATGTTTTTGGCCTGCAGCCGTACTGTTTCGTTCTTTGAAAACAAGACATGTTTGAGCATGCATTATCTTAGACAATACAGCTAGAGCATACATAATAGAGTCCAGGGTAATACAAATCTAGCCAAACTGTAATTTGCTTATGCTACCAGACAATCTGGCTAGACTCCCTTTCATTCCATACTTATTTGTTTTTGAAGAAAGAAACAATTCAGCTGCAGAATGCATAGTGAAGTATGGGGTGATATGGAATAGGAAATCTAGCTGATGGTCATTATTTTCATAGTTACTCTTCATAATTATGGTCCTCTATTATCATAAACATCATAGTTACAAGGATCGAACATGATATAATTTGACAGATCAGACCTATTTCGGTTACAATTTGACTATATATTTCGACGGATTCGATTTTAGGGGGTCTTAGTTTTCGTAATCTCGAAAACTAAGACCGGTCTTAGGTCTTAGGTCTTAGTTTTCGAGGGTCTTAGTTTTCGTAACAATCATTTCTGGTGTTATTTGACCCTGATGTGTCTCGGCACTCGGCGTCTCACGTCATTTGCAAATTTGTTTCGTGCAATTTCATAGCAAAACAACAATAAACAAAGGAGAAGATGATGAATAATTTAAGATGGCTATCGTTTCGTGAAGGTATAAAGAGTTAGTTGCGCCTGTTGTAGGCGTGTAGTGAAAAATTTCTTGTCAACGTATAATTATAACAATCATTTCTGCCGTTATTTGACCATGATGCGTCTCGGCACTCGGCGTCTCACGTCATTTGCAAATTTGTTTCGTGCAATTTCATAGCAAAACAACAATAAACAAAGGAGAAGATGATGAATAATTTAAGATGGCTATCGTTTCGTGAAGGTATAAAGAGTTAGTTGCGCCTGTTGTAGGCGTGTAGTGAAAAATTTCTTGTCAACGTATAATTATCCACTAGTTGTTTGCTTCCCGCAGAGGTTACGGGTTTTGTTATTGACGCGTTTCTTGCTGTAGCCGTTCAGGACCGTTCAGGTTGAGATATTGGCAGCGAAACTGTCCCTTGTAAATTATGCTTATTTCAACAAATGTCAGAGAAGAGAATCACCGTAATGTCGAACGAAAACAGCAATAGTTTAACCAGAAATAGAATACACAAGCGAGAAAGCAAGCGCACAAATAAAGTTTGAAGTATTAACCCAACTAAAGTTCATCAGATACGAAAGTACTTGTTTCGTTCACAGAATGTATCCCAGTTATTATCTACCAAGTTATTATGCTCCATGTTTACGCTCAAAGATATCCGTTAAACATTGCAAGACTGATAGTTTTTCCTCAAGCGATCTCGCCGAGTCAACCGTTTAACGGTTTGACCTATCCGTTTTTGGACTTTGGTCAACCGTTTAACGGTTTGACCTATCCGTTTTTGGACTTTGGTCAACCGTTTAACGGTTTGACCTATCCGTTTTTGGACTTTGGTCAACCGTTTAACGGTTTGACCTATCCGTTTTTGGACTTTGGTCAACCGTTTAACGGTTTGACCTATCCGTTTTTGGACTTTGGTCAACCGTTTAACGTTTCAAGCTAACCGTTTATTTTTTTGCTTCACCGTTTGACGCTTTAAGCTATCCGTTTTTGGACTTTGGTCAACCGTTTATTTTTTTTGCTATCGTTTAAACGGTAAAGTTAACCGTTTAGTATCCGTTTACAACCGTTTTTCTTGACCGTTTAACGGAAAAGCGTTAGTGTCCGTTTTCCCAAAGAAGGTCACAAATGATCTATAAAAATGACCTAAAATAATCTAAAATTATCTCAAGTTATATCTAAAATGACCTAAAATAATCTAAAATGATCTAAAATCACCCAAAATGCCGAAAATGACCTTAAGTAATCAAGAAACGACCAAGAAACAGTAGGGCATTGACTGTAAATGATCCAAAGTGACCTACAACCAGTTGCAAGTTGGTCAGAAAAGCCGTACATGTACAAGCTAAGAAGAACAAATTACAAATCACAAATGCTCATGATCACTGCAAACTTGATAGCAGACGTTTTGTTTGGATGTCACACAACGGCATCAGCCAATTTAATGATCGAAGATAAATCAGATTCTCCAGACAGCTTATGGATGAAAAAAGATAGTTAAGCCAGGATTGTTGAGGGTTTGTGAAGCTTCAGATTGCAGGCAATGTTTTTTCGAAGCTTACCAGAAGATTTAATGTAAGATTTTTGAAGATTTCCAATGATCCTGCACAAAGACTTCCATTGGATCATAGGTAAAATTCGACCTTATTTCCACCCCTTGTTGCAATTGTGTTACAATAGGACAAAGAAAAACCAGTTCTCTTGACCTAATTATTTTCCAACTTTGCCATTTGCAACGTTTTTATCTCTTTTGTCTCTCTCAGTTAGTTGAGTTTTGCCCATCAATGCGGTTTTGCTAGGTGGGGAGATATTGATAGTAAACTGAGTAATACCTAACAACCTGATTTTCATTGGTGGAAAGTTATCGATAGTAAGTTAAAAAATCTTACATGATAACCCCAGGTAACCTTTGGAAATCATCGACTGCAATACACAGCTTAGATCATTTTAGATTACTTTAGGTCATTTTAGATTACTTTGGGTCATTTTAGATCGTTATAGGTCATTCCTTATTTTCGTAATTACGTCATTAACATACATAAATTATGTTCCAACAATATATTGAACAGCAAGATTTCTAACTATATCGAAGTGAAATTACAATAACTTTTTATTCGGTCTCAAGTATATATATAAACTTTCTATCGTTGCAAACTCTGTACTCCCAGAGCCTTCAATTCTCTGCATTTTGAAAGCACCATCCAATAATCTAAATATTTCACAGTTTGCTATACTCACCTGAAGACAGACTTATCTGTTCCGGACTCAGCTGATAAATGACTTCTCCTTCAACTGGAGAATCGTGTTTCGAAGACCCTTTTGAATCTCGTCTGGAGGTTACTACTGGACTGGCACTTTGTGAGCTTTTCCCGGAAGTTTGTCCCTCTGCTTTGATTGAATTATCATTTTCAGTTCGCCTTCGTTTTTCTTGAAGTATTTCATCAAGCGTCTTGATCTTAAAATCGTCAGATCTGTCATGCTCAACAGCTTCATCTTCGTCGGAGATGATATCTGAGTCCGTAGGTCTTTTGCGGGGCAATTTTTGCGGATTTGAAGACATGGTCAATCCAAAACATTCGAAAGACAGCCTGTATTTTTAAGTAAGATCACCAAGCTTCACGAACAAAACTTAAAGTAGTGTAAGATGGAGAACATCGAAAAGAGCGCCATGACAGAACGTCGCCATGATGTACGATTCCGTGTGTGGTCGCTAAGTCTACTGTCGGAGGAGATATTTCAGTACGCTTAAATGAAGGTTGGAAAAGTCCGTGGGGAAGAAATGAATGCGTGACAAACGAACCCCAAAGGACGTCTGCGGGGATGCTAGGGGAGGGGAGGTGAAGTCCAGGGCTATGATGACAGTTTAGGCTATTACAAGGGGCACATAGTATAATGAAAGTTCACGAATGTAATTCTAAGAATATTCCTTACTTTGATTTACACGACATCCAAATCGATTTCTCGGCGTACGCACATTATCACTTTGAATTGGGATAATATGACAAGTTGATAAAATAATTCGCACCACCGTGACGTAAAAGAGGGCGTGCTGACGTTTCCAGCGTTAGCCCTTCGTCATTCGCTCTGACGAAGGGCCTACACTGGAAACGTCAGCACCCCTTCTTTTACCTTACGGTGGTACAAATTACTTTATCAACTTGTTTGATTATCCCAATTTCTTGTATTTCAATTCCACATCAACGCATCACCGGTTCCTTTAGAAACTACCCCAAAACGCATTATCACTTTGTTGGGCATTGTAAACGCTCGCCGATTTGTTGTCAAGTTTTTTTTTTTTTTTTTATTTCAGTTTTTATTTTCTTAATGCCCTCCATATAAAGTGATAATAATATTAATAGAATTTATGCCTTTATTTTGGGCCCTTCTCAGACTCATTTTAGTCCTCGCCAAGCGGCTCAGGTTAAAATGAGTCCGAATCTGGCCCAAAAATATTTATGCCGGTGAAAATAGACTATTTTTTTAATAATGTGATCATGGGATGGCGTATCATTTTATTGGCAAATAGTTTCTACAGAAATTGATAATGCGTCGCTAGTAAATTGAAACACAAAAAATTGTTCATCAAGCTAGTCGATAAAGTGAATTTTATCACCGCAAGATTTATAGGCAGCTGACGCGTCAAGCGTTAGGGCTGGTTCACACTTTGACATAAGCATAAGCATAAGCATAAACATAAGCATAAGAAAAATATGTGTGAACCGGGGTTACATAAGCATAAGCAGAAGCATAAGCATAAGCACAAGAAATGGAACTTTTTCCATTTTCTTATGCTTCTGCTTATGCTTATGTAACCCCGGTTCACACATATTTTTCTTATGCTTATGCTTATGTCAAAGTGTGAACCAGCCCTTAGCCCTTCGTTAGAGCGAATACGTTCTCTCGAGTCTAACGCTCGAAACGTCAGCACCCTACAGATCATACGGCGATGAAATTTACTTTACCAACTCGTTTGATAAAACAATTTTTTGTATTTTTAAATGATGGACTGTACAATCGCCACTCAAATTACACCACGGTTTGACGGTTTAAGCGGAAACTGGCGGAAACTTGTTAAATTAAAATTACTTAAAATGCTTAACGACACTCCTCAATGGCGGAAGAGAAAAAAAGCAAAATAGGAAATGTTTCTAAATTAAGATTTGAACGAATTTTGGTCATGGATTTTATGTCACAGAGTCATGAAGTCACTGATATTCATCGCTTTTGTGAACTTCCGGGACAGTTTCCCTGAATAAAAGTCTCATGAATACTGCAGAACAAACAATACGGTTGAATAAAGTATTTATTTCGTGGTGGTTTCTGGTAAAACTTTGCTGACATAACATGTGATAATTCTGGCGTCCTTAACAGAAATCCCAATACTCTATTCATTTTCCTCATTTAAATTCTCGGAGAGTGAAATATGGGGAGTGCGCAGACTGCTGCACGATGAGTATCTCAGTGGCGCCAATCTTCGCCACACCACGCATGTATTATTCTCTTTTGAGATTTCGGGTGCTTTGTGTCTCAATTTGGCCATAAACACCGTGATTGCATGGGAAATAGAGAACTAAGCAGTCTAAACATTCAGATCTTGATCACGATTAATTCTTACCAAATGGTCGAATAGTAACGCAGAGCACAAGAGGGTGGGTGGTATGAATGGTGAGAACGGGAGTCACCACACCCCATCCCACCCCACCCTTCATGCTATACTTTTGCGTCTTCACCTCTTGTTCACGAGATTCGTTAAGTTTCAAGCGAAAATTTTCTAAAAACTTGGGCTAGTTCTAAAAACCGCAGTTTCCGAGGAAACTGGTATCATGAATCCTTCGGTGAATTTTGAAACTTGAAGTGCGTAAAAGTTTACTACACAGAACAAAAACTATCCAAGTGACTACAGTTCAGTATGAGTTGTCTCTGCGTGTTCAGATTCAACAGAGATCTTTAAAGTTTCATCCATGATCTGCTTATCCTCTTTCAATTCTTTACTGTAAAAAATCCCTAAAGAAATGGAACAAACGCATTTAGAAAGATAAACAAAATAGAAACACGCCTGTCTAACTTTAATTATGTATATCAGGAGCTTATCATTAGGAGTGTTTCTCTTCCCTATTACACTTCGCCTCATAACAACTTCCATAATGTTGTGATACTACTTCAAAATCTTGCAGAGTGTTGGTCAAGCTGGAGTGGCTTTGTTAAAAACAGATGTTTTGAAAACCAACCCACCAGTCTATGAAGGCCACTTAACTCTTTGCTGTGTGCGATGATATGCGCGACTACTGAAAGGTGTCATGTTATTACAAATTGACTCTACTGAGAAATGGCCCATACAAAGGTTACCACGGGAAAATGAACTGATATATGGAGGAGAGTTCTCTTTTGCGCACAGCTTATTTAGCAGCTATATCGCTTTTGCCAACATGGGTGAACTTGGGCGAACGAACTGTGCGAAAAACGTTTCTAAAAGTAACTGGGTCTCTCAATTCGCCCAACCAAGAATATCTAGAAGAAGAACGCTTCTAACGATGGGCTCCTAGTTTATCTAATTTTGCTACAAAGTGCTTTCCCGCGAAATTAACTTCACTCTTGAGTTTGCCACGGCAAGATTCTGTTGAAAACCCTGAAAAATCTCCAAGGAATATCACTATGTGATTTTGACATTACGGTTCTTGAAAATTTTCAGAAGACGCATATTTCTACCAGTACTATATACAAATATTCTGCTAGTCTCAGTTAAAAGAAAACTGGACCTAAAACCGCCATCAAACAGTCATATTTATTATTATGATTTATATTACCACAGCTCATTCGTTATGAAAAGCCATAGAAAACATCGACAGGGAAAAGAGCCAGCCTCTTGATAGACTTTCAGGGTTTCAAGTTAGATATGATTTTTGTTAGTACAGTACTAACCTGACTTGTCGTCATCTTTCTGTTTTAAATACAACTCCAACACACTGTCAAGGCGTTCCTCCATTTCTTCTTGTGTCACAAAGCTAGGATTCGCGGGTTTTAGCAAGCTGTAAAGCTCTCTAGCAATCTTAGCTGAACCACCAAATTCCTGGGTATCAATTTACAATTTGAGGAGTTATAAAATACCAAACTCAAAAGCATGCATTTTCAAAACACTTTCGGAAGCGATAAACAGGCAACTTCTCATTGGCCTAACAAAGCATGGTCAGGGAACTGATCATGAGAATTGAGAAAATGAACAACTAAAACATAATCCATTGATCTAAGATAAAATTCGCCAGTATAGCCTACAATAATATATATGACTTTCATTATGACTGGTTTCACTCGCGAAGGAATCGGAATCGGAAGCGGAGTCGGAATTGTAGTCGGAGTCGTAAGCGCTCACGAACTGCTAAAACAGGTTTCCGATTTCGCTTACGACTCCGTCGCACGGATGATGCAGTGAAAACTAGATTGTCGCAGTCGGAAGCACAAGTGCAAATTAAAACCAATCACAACGCTACAGAACCAGCACTAAGATTGGTTCATTCTTCCGTTTCTGTTTCCAACTCGGAAAAACCTGTTTTCACTTGATCGTAAGCGACGGAGTCGTAAGGGGAATCGGAAGGAAACGGAAACGTTCTGATTCTTCCGATTCCGATTCCATTGTGGTTAAGTCCGGTTTAAGACTTAAATTTTTCATTTTCACTAGGTTTTAAGCGCTCTTCCGACTCCGCTTACCTTTCCTACTTCAATTCCGTCGCTCGTGAAAACCAACTTTTAAAAGAGAATTGCTAATCAGACGTTGGGACTAAATAGTTGATGAAAATCCTCACCCGCTTCACCCCCCCCCCCCCCCCCACATAACTGTCCTATTTCAACGATTTCTGATTTACATTCAAATTCCTCCTCTCACCTTATAATGTTTCACTAATGTTTCTTCTTGAAGTTTACCACTTCCTTCACGCAGTGCTTTTTCAAAGACAGCTCTAAAAAACAGCAAATTTTCGCAAATTTTGACAAAGTTTCCAGAGTGATGCAGCAGGCTTATGACACGTACACATTATTCGTTATCATTGGAGACAAGGCACGACCGGTCGTACAAATCTAAGACTCCACGACAATGTCAGACCTTCAGATTCTAGTACTCCATTTTTTCTTGCGCTCAACTTATTGTAATTGAATTGGTTTCTAAAATGATCTTCAATACCAAAAAAAAAAAAAAAAATAAATAAAACCCGAAAATTACTCTCCTAATGTGGTTTAAAGTTTTAACAGTCCTTTCCGTCATTTTTCTCTCTTGTCCATCCAAAGCTGCAAGTATACTGTACTAGAAAGACCTTGTTGTTTTATGTAAGAGCATTTAAGGCACCAGTTGTTCAGCACCTAGAACTTTTTGTATAAAGAGCTATCAAAATCATCGTCATCACCATAATTACCATCATCCTACTGTCATCAATATCATTATTATTACTAGACGTTTTTACTTCACGGATTGAAGATCAAAGAGAGCAAATTCATATTCCTCTGTGTTGGCAGGGTCAGGATCTAGCTCGTTTGCTATCTGCTTCAGCTGTTCCACTGTCAAAGCCTCTATGTCGTCTGTTGTTGCATAACCTTTGCCATTTACGTCAATTAATTTTAGAACCTTAAAAAAAGTAAGAAACAGATGTAAAGATATTAGAGGTTCTTTATAGACACTTTCACCTTCAGTGTATTCATAT
>OX453272.1:6672132-6687132 GCA_949710005.1 Ricordea florida | reverse complement strand
CAATGTATAAGACAACTCTTAAAGTAAATATCACTTACATTGATGGAATATGGCCTACTTTGTGCAATTTCACTAAGAAGTCGCAGTCTGTTTCATTTGGATGAGAAGTATTAATAAAAAAAATACAACTTAGTACATACTATAATACTGATCAATGCTACTTTAGAAATAGAACTTATAACTCTTAAAAACATTATTTTGGCAACCTTCTTTAACCTTTGGCAGACCTTGCAATGATGTCTCAGTTTGCAAAATTAACCATTTGTTGTTGCTTACTGTCACATGGACACCTCCAAATAAACTCATGAAACAGGCATGACAGTTATCTAAAAAGGCTGACCAGTTACAGAGAGTATAGAAATAAACAGCACCAGGCAAGCATGTCATTAATTTATAAGAGAGAGGATAGGAGAGCAATCACACAAATGTTGGTCCAGGATAAAGGGGAATGCTTAATTAGCATGTATTTATTACCTTGAGCCTAATTCTTCACATTGATAATAAATTAACATTAATTAATAATTGATTGATGCAATACTTACTTCAGTTCAAAGGGGTCTAGATTTCCCATGGTTTGAGGGCCATGTCCTGGATATGTCCACACCATGTTAACATCACAGAGAGGGGTGTATTCTAATGTAGCTTTCTCACAACCTGTTGGGTCAAACTCTGTCAGACGTGAAAACAGAACTGATACAGCCATGTTCTTAGATCCATATGATCGCACCTGATGCCAGTAACCTGACAAACAAGAATAACAACACTAATAATGACTATAAAATACAATATTTCACATCTAAAAATTTTATTCAGTACTTTCACTCCCAGAGTCTAAAAATTGATTCTCCTCACTTATAGATTCTCTTACATGCTTGTTTAGAGAATTAGTCTTTGATCAATTCCGTATTTTTTAAGTTGATCATTTTGCATGTGTGATATCATTTTCATTGATATGTTACAACTCAGTACACCACTCAATTTCAAATAATAAAATAGAATACACTTACTGTATGGTAGGAAGAGACAATCTCCGGGAGTCATATTTGCATACTGCCATCTTACATCCTTGAATTTTGGGTATTTGATCAAATTCACACGTTGGACATCTAGGGTAGCAAAGCCTCCATAGCCCTTGTCTCCCTCAGCGACTGGTACCTTTACAAATCAATGTAAAAAAAATACTTAAATTCATTCTAGGGGAGGATGGAAAGGGTGAGATAAAGCTTCCATAGCCCTTGTCTCATTTAGCAACTGGTATGTTTAAAAATGCAGCTTCAGATGATGACTGGTTATGGTAAAAACTAGCTATGCTATTTCCAGGGGATAAGGGGTCTTTGAGGCAAGGGGCAATGGGAACAAGGGGGAGGGGGAGGTGGTGGAATCTCTTATCTCTCTCCCCCCTCAAGAAATTTCAGTTTTGTTTATGTCCACACTGTGCATGTACTTGTCTCTTAAAAGTCTGGCTTTTACAATTGACAAACCTCCCCTGAAATTTCCTTAATGAGGGGTATAGACAAGTGTTTCATTAATATCAAGAATTATCTAACCAGCTGTTATTGTTATTCATGACATCTTAAGCAACAATTACTCCTATTGTTAAGGATGACAAACCAGTTACTTAGTCTTGATAGCTATTAATAAGACAATATGCCAGCCTATGGGTACATTTTTTCTATTGCTTGAGCTCGTAATTGTGTCACGCTGGGCCTTAAAATGATCTCAGTGGGAAAAATACCAACCATTATGCATGCAACACCATCTAATATATAAAATCTAGTCTGAAAATGTAAATTATATCTGTTGTGGTTCAATTTTATACTTGGTTTAAATTCTATTTTCCTTTCTTTGAAACTTATTATCATACATTTTACCATAACAAGAAACAAGGGAAAATAAAATTTTAAACCATGAAAAAATTGAACCACATATATCCAAGAAAATTTTAATTTGAAAGCCAGAAGTTTCTATTGAAGTCAAGTTGCCAAAAAGGTTTGTGAGGATCACACCATTTACTAAAGCAAAGGATATCATTAACTAAAATTATATAAACTATATAATATGCAAAATGACTTTACATTAATTCATAATATTATACACAGATCGAGCCAATATGCTTCAAAAGACTTAAAGTGTTTGAGGAATTTTATATCATGAATAAATAGTTAAAATTGAAAAGAATAGGAGAGCAGCTTTGAATTTGTTTAAACAGCCGTCCTATACAAAAATACTATTTGACATATTTGACAAGATATCTCAATGGCGCTTATTTTCGGCATTAACATGTCATTTAAAAACATGATAACGAACTAATGGAACCCTTTAAACTTTTCATCTTAAGCAGCCACCAAGAAAGAAGTTTCAAAAAGATAGGGTAAGATTTCCGCACAGGTCCCTACTTTATTATGCATTCCGTAACTATACTATTTCGTTCTTCGAACACAAGAAATATTTGCACGTGCATTACACCAGACAAGACAGCTTCAGCATGCATAATGAAGTAGGGACCAGTGTGGAAATCATTGCAAAGATAGAAATTGAAATACTCACGTTCTTTTCGTTTTCTGGGTGAATTAAAATCCAATCTTTAGTTCCGTTTAGTAAACAGTTGATAGCATTATCAGCATCTTTGTGAAGCATGCTCCGTGTTCCTCCTGAACTTAGCCAAAGATTTGCTTCCAAAATCCTCTCACTGAATGTCCCACACATCAAAAAGGGTAACACTCTAACTTCTTGTGATAACGGATCGGGCAGCTGCGAAACAGTGTATGAATCTTTCCACTGATACGTGTTCAGAAAACTTTTGATAGTGTCACGACCAAGTCCTCTCTCTCCAACGGGAACTTCGTCCTTTTCACGTTTAGCTTCGAGTTTCACCTCCAGTTCGCCATAATTTTCCTTTAAATATTCATCAGTCCATAAGTGAAACGCTGGAAAATGTTTCGCTGCTCCTCTAAATACAACTGGCTTCCGAACGCTTGCATAATGATCCCAAAAAACTTGGGGAGACGGAAGTGCGTTTAAAACATCAACATGGCCATCTGACTCTCTGTGTCTACCCAACTCCTCGCCATGGCCTCGAGGGAAATCTTCAAAACTTGAAGAAACATTGATATAGGGAACTATTACCAGTTGGAACAAGCTTAGCAGAAAAATAACAAGCTTCATAACACTGTACCGAGAGAAGTCTGATAAAACAAAGAACACAACATTGATCAACAAGTCACGTAACTTAAGTGCGTTACATGAGCGTGACATGGTAATGACGATGGTCATGTCGGATTCAGTCCACTCACGGTAAACGAGGTCAAGTAGATACGGAGGTGATCTCTTTGATTAGATTTCTTTTCAATTGCATTTGATTTTAATGTCTGCACAAGCACATACGATGTTAAATTCCTTTAATAAAAGGACTGCTGCTTTTCTATGTTACTGCAGACAACAAATGAGTATCAAGGATTCAGAACCACTAATTTTTTAACTGTTGGCTTCAAGAACGAACCTATAATGGGAGCTTATCCAATTTTTTCAAGTTTGGTTATTTCTAGAACGTGGTTCTGAAAGCGACTATGGGTTGACCGCGAGCGGTTTTTTTTCCTGATATTTTGAGCGGTATTCGCGAACCAGGGATACGGATCAGAGTTTGGAACGTTCTCCCCATCTCAGACCCCCATTTCAGACCCCCATCTCAACCCACCATCTCAGACCCCCCACCTCAGACCCTCCATCTCAGGCCCAAGACGGATGCTTGCTTCAAAAATACATTTTAAAAGTATTTGTAATTTATATATTTCCTAAAAAATATACGGTGATAAGAACCGCGATGCTGTGAAGTCTATACGCTAGAAAGGAAGTTGCAACAATGGCGACCTTCTCTTCCAGTTTGTTATTCGTAATAGCCATATTTCATGATAATTTCAGCACACTACTGAAGAATTACTGTATTACTTAGCACAACAGTTAACATAAAGTTAGACCGACACAAAAAACAGTCAAACCCGTCTGATATGATCGGGGTCTCATATGGTACGTTGGGGTCTGATATGGTAGGTCGGGGTCTCGTATTGTATGTTGGGGTCTGATATGGGGGCCTGATATGGTAGGCCACGTTCCAACTCCAATAGGGGATACGAGCGGCAGGCGGTGAGCTCGCGGGCTTTCCATGACATAAGGACAGCAGAGGAAACTCCTCACAAATGAACATTTATTGAAAACGACAGTTTGAGGTATTATAAATAATTTAAATAATTGCATAATCGACAGCTTTGTATTGACACCCTTTCTACACTAAAAAAAATATTTTATAAAGTTTGCCCAAATTCGTGCTTACGATAGCCTGCGAATGCAGCCGTCTCTCATCGCTCCCCGCAAAGGCAAGAAGGGAGCGATGACTGGCGGCTGCATTCGCAGGCTATGCTTACGAGTACCTGTATATAGTTCTACTAACTACAATAAAACTCTTAAGAATCTTCATAAACATTGAGATAAAAAAATCCCCCTACCTCCCTACCCACAAACGAACTTATGGCAAAACGGTTCTTCTCGGAGAAGTATCATATTCTAATCCACAGATTTTGAAAATAAATACGTATCAAAATACCAATCATGTGCACGATCAACCATAACATACATTATTTATCTCATACAAATACTGAAAATAAATTATATAAGCGTCTCCTTTTTCTGTCTATGACTTTTAACACATAAGTTTGCAATAAACAACTTTTTCAATCATCTATATATCTGATAAAAAAACTAACTGAATCACTTATACCGATGAAGCTTTCTTAGCGCTAATTTTTTTTTCCATAAAAAAAAATCAAAAACCCTATTCAGATCTTGCGACGTAAAGACCGCACCAATATGTTAGTTTTCTAATATTTTTAAGGTGATTAAAAATCATATAAATCTGCGTTTCTTTAAACTCAATATATCCGCTGCACGGATGAGCGTTACTTAAAATCGCAGCAGGGAGTTGGATATTTGGCCAGGTTTGAAGATCCAACAAGAGATTAGTACACAAAGTGTACAGCCATCTACGTCTCCAGGCCCAGAGAGCTCTGGGTGCTAGGTGGGCTAGGCACACAGAGTGTCCACACTGGAGAAGACTGGGGACTAGGATTCGTTGTACTTCTGCATCCAGAGTCTAAAAAGTTTCTTTGTTTTGTACAACCTCCATTCCTTCAACAGACGGCGACGAACCAATGTCATGTGATACCAGGCCATAAAAACCTGTCGCAGACAGTGAAAGAGGGTAAATTTAATTGTAAAAATAAGTTGACAAATTTAAAACATATATGTTGCGGTTCAGTTCTATCCTTGGTTTCAACTTTATTTTCCTTTGTTTTCGGGTATGATGTTGTATGATAACGGCTTAAAAACAAAGGAAATAAAAGTGAAACCAAGGATAAAACTGAACAACAATGTGTATAAGTTCTTTGAAACAAAAAAGAACTAAAGTGCAACATAGTTTTGAGCGAATTCTATGTGCACTCTGCTTGTAAAATATTTGGGATTAATGATAGGCAGGGCCCGACAAATACTAGGCCAGAACGCCCAGGACAAGTTGAAAAGAATACCGAGCAAATATTTTATTTATGGAAAAAGCCCGTCGGGCCGTAGCATTTGACTTACGAGCAATCTCGCCCAATAAATTATAGATATCCATTGGGCAAGTATTGAACGTTTTCCTTGAGTAATTCCCATCTAAGCCTTTCGAAATGCAATAAATACGTATCACTTTTTTTACTTTTCGATCGCCATTTTACATCTCTTCGTGAGTTTCATACCCAGTTCTCTCCCACGTAAACTTCTGAAGGTCTGGCTGCTATCAGCTGCTATACCCCTTATAACATCTTTTTCCGCCATACCGAGGATCAAAGTTCAAGGTACGGTTGATTTTAATTTATGGATAAGTTTGTCACGAAATCCTGCGACACTGTTTGTACTCCGGGTACGACATAGTCTCCTCCGCAGCCGTTATTAGGATCGTCACGCAACGCTTCTCCCCCACACACTAAGTTAGTGGTGTTGAATACAACAAGGACTACGATGCAAAGAAACGTAGACGAGTGTTCCAATCGAAATGGTTGGAAGAGTTTCCGTGGCTGACCATGGACACAACACACGGTGTCATAAAGTGTGAAATATGCTGTGTGTGGCCAAATGTTTCGGACCCAAAGAAGCCACTGGTAATGGAAGCGACAAATTTAGAAAGGATCCCCTTTACGCCCTTGCTAAGAGTGCGAATCACGTTGCTACAGTTCAATGAATCGCTTGTCCTCTACCATTATTAACTGGGACAACTACCTCATTCTGCTGGGCAAGTGATTTTGACATGCCACTTGCCCAGGGACAAGTTTTGTCGGACCCTGTGATAGGTTTAGGATGATTTAATCAAGAAAATTCCTGGAAATGTAATTTACCTCTGAAAGCTGCTTCTTCTCTTCATGTTTCACCATCAATTCACAGACTCTTTTTCGTATCAGTTGATGCCGCCATTTTGTCCAGTACTTCTCGAACAAACGACGATCGCCCTGCAGGTAATACAGATACGGCAATTTGATTGGTTACTTCTGTTCAGTTTCAAGTTCCCTCAAAAAAGAGCAAAACGCTGTTCAAAGAAAAAATATTTTTACGAACGACGCTTTATCCATCAGAAATTTTTTCAAGTTTGCCTTCAGCCTGAAGGAATCTGGTAACAATGTAAAAATTTCTCCTTAACACATTTGCAATAAATTTCAGTAACTGATGAAATAAACAAACCATGTCTACAGAATGGTAGGGTTACCCTTATTACATTTTGACATGTCTACAGAATGATTCGACTAATTCTACCTATTTTTTTTTCAAAAAGAATACTTAACTTTTTAATAGAAACGTGAAAGTTAATTTCCTAAACGTAATCTTTACATTGGTATGGAAAGAAAAAGCGTTTTATTTCGGTGATGTTTAGTACCAAAAGACTGAGCTGTCACTACTTGTTCACCGTATCGTTTAACAGCGTTCACTCTATCATTTAACAGCGTTCATTCTTTCGTTTAACTGCGTTCACTCTATCGTTTAACAGTGTTTACTGCATCGTTTAACAGCGTCCACTGTGTCGTTTAACAGCGTTCACTGTGTCGTTTAACAGCGTTCACTGTATCGTTTAACAGCGTTCACTGTGTCGTTTAACAGTGTTCACTGTATCGTTTAACAGTGTTCACTGTATCGTTTAACAGCGTTCACTGTATCGTTTCACAGCGTGCATTGTCTCGTTGCGTTTATCACAGGAGTAAAACAATTTCGAAGTAGTTCATGTTCAAGAGGTGAGGAGGGGTTAGGGAGGAGGACACTTCATTATATCTATAATGACGACAGAGCATTCCACTTGTGTTGTCTTTTGATGGAGAATAAACCGTGAATGCATATGGCGAGGCAAATTTACCATTTTGCTGGCGACTGAGTTTAGTTGAATCCTTTTCCTCCACAAGTTGTAATGTTTTTCCAACAGACGCTGTTGCTTCTCCATTAAGTACAGCTCCAACTTCACGTCATGTAACCAGGCGCGGAAGCAAATTTTACTACACGAAAAGAAGGTGACATCAAGCCTTAAGATAGTAAGTTTGGGCAGGTATTGTTGTTGCCTTACAAGCCCAGTTTGAATCAACTGTGGTGACGACGTTGGTCCCAAAAGGGTCAAGTTTGTCATTGGTTCTCTATTTACACAAAGACGTCATGTTTTTCCCGAAGAGCCCGTGACTCGGTAGCCTTCTGGGGCCGGTTGTTTGAGGACCGATTAGCGCTAATCCAAGTTTAAATTTTAACTCGTGTTTCTTTTCCTGTTGGTGAAAAGCATTTTCTCCGATAACTTTCTCTATTTTTTTTAGCATACAATCATCAAATTGTATTCAAAAAGAATTATAATGAATGTGCTTTTTAAGCTCTCATGTCTGCATTTACATTTCGCACTAACCCTGGGTTACCTTAACCCTGCTTTGAACAACCCGACCCTGTGTAAACTCCCTTAAAAACCATTTTTTAAACACAATTTTGTCTTAATAACAATTTGTGTCGTCTTTAGCCCTTTTCACTCCCAGAAATGATCAAAATGGAACTTCTCTATTCCATAACATTTCTTGTCACATTATCTTATTACATAATCATCAATAATAATAACTTTATTTAGTAGCACTCATATCCTTTGCTGAAGGCGCTTTACAACCATATAAAAAACACCAATAATAATTGTTATATACCTAGACTTTCATTCATCAAAACGAGCACTGTGATTGGTTGATTCTTGGTCACGTGCCCTTGAACAAATTCAAATGTATCCCGACCGGGAGACAATTGCGCAGTTGTTGCCCGCGCGCCAGTTGTACCGTCTTTGTTTGCTTGTTTTTGCTAAGGGAAAGTCTAAATATATAACAAAGCACTTAATGTATGGTCCCTCGGGAAACTAGTTAGTTTTGTTTTCCCTCGAGTCCTGATGTTTCCCTCGACTTCGTCTCGGGAAACATCAGGACTCTCGGGAAACAAAACTAACTGTTTCCCTCGGAACCATACATTAAGTGTATAATATTTACAAATTTACAACCATATCTAAAAAAAATAAATAAAACTAAAGCAATATATTTAAATCTATAGAAACAATAATCTGTTATAAATAAATTTAGTAAACAAGTACATCTTAAGTGCTCTTTTAAAACTCGAGCTAGTGCTAGACTTCCAAATTTCATAGGGTATTAAGTTCCATTCTCTTGGCGCATGAACAGCGAATGTTCTGTCCCTAAAGGTCTTGGAATACGATCTAGGTTGCATTAAAAGTTCATCACTAACAGACCTCAATGATCTACTATAAGAATGATAATGTTGTTTCTGAGATAAATGGCTAGGCAATTAACAACTTTTGCTCTGATGTATTTGGTTTGTGAGTGATAAAAACATAAATAAATAAAAAATAAATGTAAGGAAATCTGACTATGAGAATTGAATTAGCATCGAATCACAGTGTCTGCTCACTTACCTGAGTGTCTGACAGTAATGGCGATCAGCAATCTCTTCTTGTAGCTACAAGAAGAAATATTTCGTTAAAACATTCGGAAGTAAAGGTCCACTTATATCACACGTAAAGCATGGGAAATGAATAAAGCACTTCGTGTCAGACAATGGTTCTTCATTTTCGTGTAACTTGTTTCTCGCCTGGACACCTCATTATAGCTATCACAAATATGTCTATATTAAGTTTAGCCAACATGGCCGGCATTCAAGGGGGGGAAGGGAGAGGAAGCTTGGTTACGAGGAATTCGAACGTAAAGCGTGATAGCAGAAAGTGGGGGTGAGGGGGTGGGGGGCACGAGACCGAAGAGGAACACCTCGCAACCAAAGAAATGAATGCTGGCCTCTAATAAGGGCCAATCATAGATACATATCTACAGTGACGCAGGCGACGAGGTAATAGCTACTGGTGGTTATTTTCTGCCAGACGCGATTACCTTTGTCTTCTTCTTCTCTTCTAGTCTCTGTTCATTGTCCACTTTCCACTTTAGGAAAAACTGTTCAGAGAAACGCACAGACAGACAACTTGTTATTTGCAAGAAGATTCTGTTCATGGAGTAATTAAGATGGTGTAGTTTGAGCCTGGAAAATTTCTGAAAGATGTATTTTTCGCCAACAAATCCGAATTCTCCCAATAGAAGTTCAGCCTACGACTTTCCGATTACTAGTTCAGACGCTCTACCTCTGAGATATAGGAGACTCGTGGGAAAAGGCCATTAAATTAGGTTCATGAGACAAACATATTGCATACTGCGAGGATCTGAAGATATTAGGCGTTTTCCGATTTACAAAAAAGAAAACAGCTCTATAGGAAATTGCTTTATTGTATAGACACCGATGAAATACCAGGATTTTTCCAGTGACGAAAAAATCATATCTTCATCGCGCGCGGTGAAGATATTATTTTTATCTTTCACGTGTGAGGATATTGGTGTCGCCATGGTTACCAACATGATTAGCCAATTACAAAGAGAGCTTCCCGCTCAGGCACGTGGCCGGTTCGTTTGAAATTTCATTCAAAAAATGTCTTCGAGGTGCGAAGACGGTACGGTTACGGGTGACTTTCTCGATGAGCAGCCAAAATTTAACGTCGATATTTTTTCCGAGCTTGTAGAGCATCCAGGAAGATTTGTCGAAGTTGTTTTATGTGGAAATTTCATCAGTATCTATAAAATAAACAGAACGTTACATGGCCGCTTGGAGATACGAAATTTCTCCTCTCGTGTTGAAAAAATATTTCACTCGTTCGCTGCGCTCACTATTCACTCCAAACGGTATTTATTGAGAGGGTCATGCCCATTCCCAGATCGCGCTTACAGAATTGTGGTTGTTACAGTTTGACACAAAAATGGAAAATAATTCCTTAACAAAACTTGGTCAAAACTAGAAACAATAACTGGAGTACAAGAAATTTAACGAGAAAACAAAATGGCGGTTTCAGGGCAGCTAGCGCTCTAGGTCAGTCCTGTACCTTAACAACCACAGTGTTGTTACAATGCTTGTCTGCTCGACTTTTCATGGTAAATTTTCGCCATTCTTTCATACAGCCTTGCTTTATTCGTCTGTTATGATTGACCATTTGACCATCGATTAACTGCTTTTGCTTGATAACCACTTTCAATGTCTCGGCCCATTCATAAAACATCCAAGAAGCCTGCAAAGTAAGTAAAAACGGTTACTTTAACCCTTTAAGCCTAAATATCAATACGACTCTTTTTTTGGTGATCACTTTCGTTATTCTCATAACTTGAATGGTTGATGAACAGTGAATATTGTAATTAGAAATTGGATGCTGGTAACTACTGGGACTTAAAGGGTTAAAGTACAAAAAAAGTCTTAAAAACAGTCGATTCGCACTTCGCGATCACAATTTGACCCGTTCCGTTCGTTATATGTTAAAACTTTCTGCTTTCTGCTGTTGGTTACTAGAGAAGTTTTTGATCAACTGTCGTAAAACCAGAAGAAAAGCAGCTGTTTCAACCAATGACAACGGATGCACACAATCCAAGGAACCAATCTCAGCGTAGAACACACGCCGTCGGCACAAAGCGCGGGAAAAAGCGTGCAGCCAGTGAAAACCGGTCTTTGTTTTACGTCTGATTGGTTGAAAAAGTAGCGCGAGATGCTTTAGCCAATCACCTATCGTGGCAATGCAAAACCAAAGTAATTCCATAATTATAACTTTCGACAGTGAACTGGAAACCGCTTTATTTACAACTATTTGTTCTCGAACGTGTGGTCAGCGAGACGGAAGGAGTAAACATCAAAGTAAACAATTGTCATCCTAATTAAACGTAACATTTGAATTTTACCTTCTTTTTCATCAATTGGTCATAGAAAGTTTTAATCTTCTTTCGCTCCTCGATCCTCGACCTCGTAACTTTCCTCCATTCTGCAAATGATCTGAAAAATGCCAGAAATAGGAAGATGACAAACAACAAGGCGCAACCTTAGTGCTGTAGTGAGTAGTGATAACTTTTGGAATAAATTACTCCAGAAACTACCACTGAGCGCGGTTTGCCCTGGTAATAGGATTGGGAAGGCTGCATGGTGGGAATCGAGCCCACAACATCCGGAACAAATCTATCGTTGTTCTTCCGACTAGAGTGCATCTAATTGCCAAGAGTCGAGAGTCGAGAGTAAAATGTCGAGAGTCGAGGGTAACTTAAAAAACATATTAAAATAAAATAAAAAATAAAAATCAAGACAGAATTTTCTTTCGCCAGCTTTTTTTTTTAATAAAGCGTTGCGTGACACGGCCAAATGACTTCTCGCTCCTTATAGTCTTGGGCGGTGATACCAACAGCGACTCGACTTTCGACAATTACATACGCTCTTCCGAATAGGATAAAAACCAAATAGCCTCCCACGCAGACATTCTTTGCGTTTTGCTACGCGTTGTTGCCCTCCCCTTCCCTCCCCCGCACGAATGTCGGCGTAGGAAGCCAACTGGTATTAAGCCCAGTCGGAAGAGGCCAGTCGGTCTCCAAGAAATAAAACACGGAATCAGGCACCTGTAATATCACTTGGCACAGAGATGGTGGAAAACTTTACCCGTTTAACAAGTAATGAGATCTTCACGAACCTCCTCACGACGTTTACATTGTGATGCTTAACCGCTTTCTGCTTTTGACGAGTTGCTTCCACCCACTGGACAAAGTAACTTTTCACCAACCGTTCGCCGTGCTGTGTTTGAAGGTCTTCTGCCGCGGCAGCCTGTTGCTTCACTTCTGTAAAACAACACAGTTGACTGATTTGTATCAGAAAACATTGAAATGCATTGCTTTTTGACAGTGGAATCTTTACGTTTTTCTTCCATCAGCGATTAACTTACTGCGTGTCCACTGCTTCCAGTGAATTCCAGCTTCTCTTGTTTTTCTCCTCACCATTTTCTAAAGATGAATATAAGAATCATAATTTAAGGGTACGTATCTTTGGTATGATCTGGATTTGGATTTGAAATCCGAGATCACTCAGATCACGGCGCATCAAAGGAACTGATGAACCTTTGCTCAGACTGGTTTCACCAGTTCCTCTTGATGATTCACGGTCAGCGTGATTTTGGAACACAAATCCAGATCCGAGTCATACCAAAGAAACGCAACCTAAATAAATAAAAGAATCAGAAGATATATCGATTAGAAGACGAGTCGGACGGTCAGTTCCTTATTCGCTCACTCACACACTCAACTGGGAAAACGCTCGATCGATCAATCGATTACCAGCAGGTAGATTACGAGCATGCGATAGACGCACTTTTTGTCTCCACAAGTCCGACTATCTGCTCTGTTTATTCGTACAATTTGAAATCAACAAACCTTTTTTTCTTACCTCTCGGATTTCTTCAATCCCTTTCTTGATGTACAGCGCAAGCCACCAAACTGAAAAAGACTGGAATAGAGATGGAATTGGAAAAGATAGGTACTCTAATGTTTGACTGAACGCCAAACAATATCAATATTCATTTTCTCCTAGCTGTTCTCATATGTTTATTATGGTACTAGTGAGGAGAATTTGTTTACATATCAATGCAGCTCTTTGGTGATCATTTTCGTTATTCTCATAACCTAAATGGTTGATGAACAGTGAACATTGCAATGAGAAATTGGATGCTGGTCACTACTGGGAACTGAAGTGTTAACGATAAAAATCTCGCGTGGACCATTTGCGAATCCCCGATAGATTCCGACTTCGGTTTCGATGTAAACGACACGAAAAAATCTCTTGCCCCTAGCTGTTCCTCAGATTCAGTGTAGTTTATAAAGAATATTAAGAGGCTGTCCGCGTAAGAACGGAGAAGGCAATTTTCGGACCTTTTCCGATTTGGCTGATTTTTTCAGTGAAAGTCAGCCATTATGTCCCATGTACAAATATCACATTTGTTTGGATCAATTCGATTTATTTCATTTTTTGCGTGGCGGTTTCTGAGGCAACCTCAGTGTTGCCCGATTTGCCTTCCGACACTGTCAGATTTAGCCCTATACTTAGGCAGCTGCCAAATAAGAAATTTTTCACGAAACAAGCTGAATTTTTCACATATTCAAGTTTAATCACTCCTTAATACTTGACATGTGGTACAGAAAAACTTGGAACAAGTTTGATCGAACAAAAAGGCTTTGAAGATAACCTCTGTCACAATACAAAATAAGCGAAACGTGACATACCTTCAGTTGAGTAATATTTTCTCCAATGTGGCACCTATGTTGGGGTAAACTGAATCATAACATGAAAGTACTAAGGCCAGACAAGTGATTTACAGAATAAAATCTGTGGGCACTCTACGCCCTGCGTTGTAGGAAGTTGTGCTAAATTACCAAATCTGCGCCATTGTGATGTACGCTTACATTTCGGCGGTACGACCGATAAACTAATTGTCCATCTAAAAACGCTTTGGAACTTAAGTTAACATCAACAGTCCGCCTCATTAGTTGCAAATAAACATTTTCGGTTGTTTTTGCCGTTGTTTACAACAGATGCAAATGTCCATGACAATGCTATGAAACCAACGACCGATATCCGATCCGCATCACAAATATGCAAATTGACTGAAAACCCGTGGTCTGTTTGTTCCTCATGAAAAAACCTTTTTTAGGGTTCATTTCCAGGAAATCGGATTAATTTTTACCCGAAAAAATTGCTTTAAGACTCTACGTGAACGTTCTTTGAAAAATTTCACCTTTTCGCCCAATGTACTGCATTTTGTTTTTCTACTCAATCCTGTCAATTTCATTTTGCATTCCAATTCAATTACAACATTGGCGCAACCCGGTCTTCAAATAAATCATACTGCTTACTTTTAAATAAATAATCGTCTTTTCTCATATTAAAACAACTCCATTTGGTGCCCGATGAAGAACCTTTTCTTAGAGTAAAGGAGATATTAATTCTTCTACCTCTTTTTAGGGGGAGTACAAAACTGCTTCTTTGGCCGTAATTTAATTAATTACATGAAAACGACTTTGAAAAGTTAATTTTTCTCCGAATTGTCGTGATGCGCAGACCTGGCTCTCAGTCGGTAATGAAGAAATGCGAAAAATGAGTATTTCTCCTTCCACTTGTTCTTTACGTGAAATTTTACATACTCCATGCGGGTCTAGTAGGGGCGAGGAGAGCCATGTCTTACTCTACGAGCGCAAATCAGATGTTTCCGCGCATCTTGCTAGCTGCCACTCGTCAAAATGTGATATTACTGAAACCGAACTTATCATCGCAAGAGCTGGAATTCGAGGATTTTCCCCAACTCAGCTTGCTGACATGACCATCTGCACAGACAACTATTGGGAGGCACAGACAACTATTGGGAAGATGTTGGCGAGCACAGACGTCATGCCAATACCCTGGCTATACTGGGAAAATTGTTTTTTAACAATAAATTCTAACAATAGCGATGATAAGTTCGGTTTCAGTAATATCACATTTTGACGAGTGGCAGCTAGCAAGATGCGCGGAAACATCTGATTT